>SCDZ01000057.1:0-311369 GCA_004143845.1 Drosophila lacertosa
ATATATATATATATATATATATATATATATATATGGTGTGCACACCCCACATTCCACCCACTAATACGCTTAGAAAACACACTCATGGCGACACACATACGTGTGTATCGAGGCATCTCCATATCTTACATTGAGCCACTTCTGCGAGAGCTTTTCCGCAATTTCAAGGTCCGCGGCGGCAAGTAGCTCTTTGTGTATGAATGAGATCTAATTGTTTCGACTCATGGGCTTTGTAAGACTTGCCAGCCAAGTGGGCCACTTACCGCTTATATAATCACAATGTCAAATATTGAATTACATTTGCGTTGCCTACGCCCACATCAGATCGGGCTATGAGAAATGGGTGTTAAAATAATCCGACTGTGCAAATTGGGTAGTTAGTTAACACATAAGGAGAATTTGGCCCACATGCTACAAAAAATGTGAAGCTCAATTGACGTATTGTTGTTGTTTTTATATTAGACAGCTGAAATTGAAATGCATATATTTAAGCAAATGTTTAATTCTCTGCTTTTCTCACATTCTTTTGCAGTACACATCGATACCCTGGATCTCAGTCTTTAGCAGGCATATACACGCGACTTCATCGACATCGTTATGCTGTTTAGTAAAATATGGCAACGTCGACACTTTATGTTGCTGGGGTGACCTGTTTGGGATTTGTGTGCTTTGCCTTAGCATCTGTCGCCATTGGCATACCCATTTGGGGTTACTACGACAGTCCATCGGGTGAGTTCTGACTGAGTTTTATAACATATACGATTCTTGCTAATTGATATTCTTTAAAAAAAAAACTCAGGTGGCTATGACTACGATCGCGGCTATTTTGGCCCATTTAAAGTGTGCAAACAATTGACTTATAATCGTGAGAAATGTGGCAACGATGTATCCAAGTTCAGGCTGAGCAGTAAGTCAAACTTTGGGCCACGCTAGCAACCTATGAAAGCATCTTGTTTATTCAGATAGAACTATCCATATATAATAATCTGCCATATCTTTCAGATGCTGTTTTTGTCAGCGGTCTCTTGGCCATTGGCAGCTCAGCGGTGCTGGGCATCTTTTGCATATTGTCAGTCATTCAACACGCGATGATATCGTCGCGGGAGAAGGTTGTCATGTCCTACACATCGCTGGTGATTGTCAAACTCATACTCGCCCTCCTGGGTGGTAAGTTATTGCCCGTTGTATTGTGTCTGTCAGGAATAACTTAAGTTAATTTATTTTGTGTTTTCAGGTTTGCTGGCAATAATTGCCACAGTGCTGTTCGCATTGCAAATCGATGAACAGGAACGCTTTGGTTTCAAAATATCACGAGGCATATCCTTCTATATACAGGTGAGCTTTCACCATATCATATTGTATTCAGTTTGATATTTAACAATTACTTATTCTTGAATTACAGATAGTTGTGATTGTCTTGTCCATTGCGTTGTTTGTGGCTGCTCTGTATGACGTCATTTACTCGCGCAGCTCTGGTGGCGACCCAACAATGGCGCTGGACGCTTCGTCGCCAGCTAGTGCCACCACCTTCAACAATCCGGGCTTCAAGGAGCCACGCAGTCGCAACGGCGTCTCGGTAACAGACGCCTCCGGCAAGCCATACAGCGGCATACGAAATGGAGCTGGAACTGCTGGCAGTGTGGCTTCGATGAGTACCACCGTGACCAGCGTATCGAATGGCTCCACGCTGGACTCCGTGACTCGTTCTCCGCTGCGCTCCAGCCTCAAGAAGCCGCGTCCGCGGCCCGATCCAACGCTGGGCATTCAAAATCCGGGCTATTCCGGTTCGGGCAGCTCGCCCCCCTTGCGGCGCAATGGAAGCGTGAAAAAGGTGCGAATTCAAACGCATAGCACGGAGGTTTAGACGGGAATTTATCCGATTTTCGACAAGAGCATCAAACTGGACATAAGAACGACAACAACAAAAACAATTACAAAGACTGTGTACTGTAGCAACAACAACACAAAAACGACACTTGAAGAAAAACACAAAACCAATGGAAAAGTTTCAAGATTTTTTTTTAAAACCCACAAAATGAATTAATATTTGCATAAACAAATTGTTTTCATTTGTCTTCCACACCAGCCGCAATGTTAATTTGTATCCTAAGCTAGGGGAAGAACTTTAGTTTCATCAAATTGTTTAATGCAGTTTTGCAAGCAACGGTTTCCGTCCAAGGGCAAAGTCAAGGTAGTTAATTTAATTTAAATTAAAAATTTTTTTTTTGAAATATATATTCTTTTATATACTGTTACCCAACCCCGCCCAGCCCCCAAGTGTCCTTCAGACCCACGCCCAGTCGCTCGACAAACTACAAATCAAATAGAGAATACTTTTCCAAGTTTGATAGATGTAGATGTTCATTAATTTGCAATGTAAAATATAATCAATTGTTGCTAAAGTTACCACATAAAATACATCGTACTATTAAGCTTGTTTGTTTAAAAATACGTTTAATGTTTTTCGCTATAAGTTACAGATATAATGAAATAAACGCAAACTAAAATAAACTATTAATAAAGAAAATAATACATTACCGAATTCTTAATTAAATAAACCCAATAAAGCAATAACATTATTTATATATTTATACTTTGGCAGATTAATTCAAATGTAACATGTGTCTTTCCGCAGATGTGGTAAATGACGGTAAAATCATTTACAAGTTTAAATTAAATATATATAGCATATTAAATAGGAAAACATTAACATTACAATGAAAGCAGTTGTACAAATATCATATGTAAGCAGTGTAGTTTATACTGCAAGCAGTTGACATCATCAAGCAGTTATTTCGTACAAGCAGTGTACAACGCAAGCAGCTTTTATACTTAGCACGAACAATTCCATTTGAACTTATAGCTATTTATGCATACAACCATATTGTGTATTTCATTCATTTATGTTAGAGCTCCATCAAAAGTTGGTGTTATACTCTTATGTTATTTAACAGCAATGGGGACAGCAATAGAATATATGATAAAAACGTTGATTCATTTATAAAAATCGAGTTATATTACTTCTTGTTATTAATTTAAAAATTAAATAGCTGGCTGTTTATTTAGTTCAGATAACAGCTGTTACCTTACATATTTCCGCTATGCTAACCCTTATTATTATGCTGGCATGTAACATTACATATTACATATAGTTTTTTTATTCAAAATTTATATAAGTGTGGCGTACAAGTAAATTATTTTTAGATATACAAGTTAATAAAGCGAAATATTCATGTTGATGTCGATCGATTTTAATTAGTGAGATAAGACAGTAATATATTAAACTCACTCAATCTCTGTTTGTTTATTGATCAAATATAGAATTTACTTATTACTTTATGATTACACTACTACTATCAACTACTCTATCAATTAAAATATCTGTATATTATCTATAAGAATTGAAACTGGATGCGCTGTAAATTTTTGTGCAGTCTGCGGGTTGTCTGCCTTTGACCTCAGCGGATGCCACTCAGATTTTCCTTTGTTTTCTTCGTTGCCCTATCAGCAACGGGCCGAACGTTATGTTCATACTGAAATTGATACAATCAACGGCTGAGCTTTGTTTACAACTCGAACAGGCAATCTCTACTCACAATACATACACATATCTTTATCTGCGATTGATTCATTCAAGCCTAACGAGCTGATAAGCTGCACTAACTTTGCTGCCCAGCTCAGGTGTGATGCGTGCTCAGGCTGAGAGAGAGAGAGCGAGAGATAGAGACAGAGAGACAGAGAGAGATGGAGAGCAATTTGGAGATTGTGCAAAACATTGAGAAATACGCATTGAGTTCCCATAGCTTAAATCGCTCAAACAGCGAGCAGTTCGAGCTGAGATCGCTCTGTTTAAAGACGTAGCTTGATAATACGAGTGGCATTTTTTTTTTATAGAGACGCGTGCAGCATCTAGTATAAAAAACTTGTTGTTATTGTGGTTAGCGCATTGTTTATATTTGAATACAAAAATGTTGAAATCAAATACATTGCACAAGTTTGTTCTGCTGCTGCTGATGCTGATGCTGATGCTTGGCTGGGTCTGCAGCTATCCGGGTAAGTAGAAAAATTTAATTGAGATAGAATTAAATTAAGTCATGTCCTCTATTTTAGTTAACAATCAGGCGGAAGATGTTCCGTCTGGGACGCCACGATCTATTTTACTTATCCAAAACAATGTTAGGCCAGAACATGCGAAAGACTATCAGATCATCATACCCAAGGATGTTAAGCCCGGCGAGCCTTGTCTAACCATCAAGTGGAAAACCAACCCCGATGGCAGCGGACCAGCAGATCCCACAATTTATATGCTCAAGGGCTATTTTCACAGGATGCCACCCACTGCGAACCAGCAGCAATAATCTCATAAGTTTTTAGCTTACACAAATAAAAGTGTAACATCTGATTAGCACACGACCAGAAACGAGGTACCGTTAGAGTCTTCGTAGGCTTCCCCCTTCACAAATTCTTGGCTTGACCGCCGCCTGCGCCTATTGAAAATTTGGGGCGACCGGACGAGAGAAGCTTCAATTATTCAACTATTGCCGGGCACATTGAAGAGTTGTCTTTCAAGCTATCCAGTTTTGTATTTGCCGCTCTAAACCTGTGTAGCTATTTATATTCAGATCCATTTTGCAGACATTCATTTAAGTTATTATTCTTCTACAAAACACACATTTGATTTATTAAGTTTTTTTTTTATCATGTATTGGAACACATAATTGAACATTGAGTGAATTATTAAGAACGAGAAAAAAGTCTTTAAAAAGTCTTTCTAAAATATTATTATCCAAAAATTTGTTTTGTTAGCTGTGATTAATTTTTTTTTTTTTGAAAATTGTAAGACCTTATACATATTAAAAAAATAACAATATGTTATTTAATTTTTCTTTCCTGTTGAACTTTATTAAGATTTATAAATGGGTTTCTACTGCACTTTCATTTATGTTGAATCACAAAGCAAGCTTAATAAGTTAAATTTTGCTATGACGATTTTCTACGACGAGTAAATACCCTTTAATATATTCTATGTGAAAACGTGCATTTTAGTAAACTGTGTTTAAATATTAAATTTATTATATATTATATAAAAGCTGACTGTCGTTAATATTTTACTTTTGAGTAAAGAAGCATAAGGAAGCTTTAAATTGACAACTTTTGGATTTGTTTAGAAATAACGAATTTGTTTATATCTATGCAAAATTTTATACAACTATCTACTGTACAACTGAGGGACAAGTTTGCATAAAAAAATAATGACAGATAAATCTGTATCTACTTAGATCCTTGTCTCGATAAAGATTGTCTATATATGAGCTTTAATGAGTTGAATGTATCTCTTTTAATATGATCAATCCATTATGAGAAAACCGTTTGTAAATTCATTCATTCTATAGCAGGTTTGTTTAGACAAATTAGCACATTTAAGTTACTACAAATCTTGGAAATAAAGTTGCTCGTGCCACGATACAAGGTATTCAAAATATAAATAAAACTTGGCAACACATTGGAGAACAATTAAAAGGCCATATCAATAATTTACCACTATGCACTGGAAATTTTCGCGAGTTATATGAAACACGTTCGCCTGCGGCAATAAAGTTTTAATTGACAAAGTTTTATAAACTTCCTGACTTAAATATGCTGTATCATTGGAAAGTTTCGATTGCCGCCATGTGTAAATTGGCTTAAAGGGCCCAAATACAATTAAGTTTGTGTACACAATATATTTCATTGCTTATTTCCTGTTTGTTATTTGGTTTTAATCATGCTGAATTCACTTGTCTAAGGGAAGCCAACAAATGCCAAATGGAAACTCAATACCAAGAGATTATGATTACCAACCCATAACTACCTCCAGATTCCACAACAGGTTGAATCCCACAATTTTACATTCTTTATAAAATTTCCACTGCTGCAACAGGGAATCAAGAGCTTTTCATTTTCATTTTAATTAACCAACTTTAGGCATTTATTTTCATTTGCGAACTTTTGCAGCTCAGTTGTAACTTCTATGCCGGCTGGCAAAATACAAAAATATATTTTGTCGAAAAGTTGAGTGGGTTGAGTTTGTGGCTAAATAGGTTACAAGTATTGCAGTTTCATAAACAATAAATTAAAAAGGTATTGGCGAAATACACTCAACACCAACAAAATTGTGGAAAAACTTGTGTTAACTTCACTGAACAGAGAGTGAGAGAGAGAGTGTTATTGTATATAAGTAAATAACTAGAATGAATAAAAAATAAATCAAAATATAATGAGCAGAAATTGAGAGATTAAATTGAGATTTACAATTACTGCTGACATAAAACTGATTTGCTTTTGATTTTTTGATCCAAATTTCGAATATCATTGAAGAAAAATGTGTTTTTAAATTGATAAATTAATTTTAAATTTTCATAAATTTCATAATAAAAGATCTAACCATGAAATTAAAAAGGACTTTATATTTATTTAAAAAAAAAAGGGAACTTAACTTAATATATAATAATACTCGGGAATAAATATCATACTTAGAAAAATCAAATCGGTTCTCTGCCTCAATTTGAAGCTCATAAGTTTACCATTATTGAACTGAGCAGTCAAATCAATATCTTTAACTTTAATCAAAAGATAATAGCTTGTCAAGTAAGTGAATCAAAATCAGATTTCATTATCCTATGAAACGAAAACATTTTATCATTTGGAAGATATAAAAGTGGGACGATGAAGAATGAGGACTTTAACAGGGACATGATTGATTTGGTAATTGGTCCTGGAACGACCAAAAAATAACAGCACAGAAACATCATGAGTTATATGTATGTATGTTCATTTTGTTAATTATTTTGATAAGACACATAATATCCGATATAAGAAATTTGTTGTTGGAAGTGAATTTGAAGACTATTAGATAAAGGCTTTCTGCTAATATTTCGAGACTGCTGCTGATTAAATGAGTTTTAGTAAGATGCAGAATTTCATAATTTGTCAAGTATCCTTTTTGGCATCCTTAATGACACAAACTTACATTTTTTACCATTTTAAAATTTTTCGTACTATGTAGTAAGTGGCTTTAAATAATATTAACTTAGTAAAAGTGTTTAAATTGCTACAGTCATAAAGCTAGTCAGCAAGTTCAGTCAAATTTAAAATTAAAAAAAATTAAATGAAATTAAATTACTTACTATTACAGTGCAAAAGAGTATTAAGGCGTCAGTTAAGCCCGACAGCAAGGTTTTCCTTTATTTTCTTTTCTAATTGCAGGCACGGTAAGAGATGTTGTCCATGTCACCATTGCTGGTGCGTAACTCCGATGTTTAATGGTGTTCATGGTGTTCTTCAACTGAACATGGAATGCCACTTGGCTGCTTTTACACATACACACACATACAACTGCAACTGTAAATATTTGTGTGTGGATGTGTGCGTGTGCGTGTGTGCTTGCCTTGACAAATATGCAGTTTGGAATTTTTCGGCAACATGTTGTTTGCGGATTTATTGCATTGCTACTTGCATTACATTGCCAATTTACAAAAGCGGCCACCCGCCGCAGAGCTTTTCCACATGTGCATCGGAAAACGCGAGTTTTGAAATGCACTTTTGCAACTGGCCTTGTTTTTGTTGTCCCCACCACGATTTGTAACTGTCAATTTGGGGGGTAACGCCCAGGCTAACTGGACTAAAGAGTTAAACTAACCAAAAAAGAAGAAATTTTGGAAAATTTAAACCTTTTGAAAGCTGACTAATGAGGAATATGAAAAATATTACAATTTTTAAATGTTTCGATACAGGTAGTAGAAAATTACTGTACGATTAGCAAAATTTAATATTTTAATATTTTAGTGTCAAACATTAAATTTTTTTTCATGTATACTTATTAAAAACAGTCGGCAAACAGATGTGAATGAATTACTAGTTAGAAATATGGGTAACTATCTTCTTTCTTTACACACGTGCACACAAAAATATACACACACAGATGTACATATAATCAAATAACTGGGCTCAGCTGCATGCGCCACCTAGCGTACGGTAGAGGCAAGTCAAAACAAATGCCTTAAATGCGCTTTCTGGCGACCTTATCAGCAGCATTAACTGCCCGATGCTGCTCTATGCGTCATCGGTCCAGGCGCCAACCATTAAGATAACTGCAGTCTGTAGTCACCTATTTTCTATTAATAAAATATGTATTAATCTATTTATATTATATTAACAATTTCTTCACACTTGGCAACAGTGCTGCAGAGATTGTAAGTTCTGTGCGGTGTAGTTAAGTTAAAAGTTATTATATGATTGAAAGACTTTTACGGGCCGCAATTTTACTAAGCGGATATATTAATGAAATAGATTAATTTTTTTTAGGGCAAAAAATAGTAAGATTGGGACGGGCTAACTTTTTTTAAATTATTTATTTTTATTTATTATTTTTTATTTATTTGAAAACGATTGACTTACGAGTGTCAACTAATGTAATTAAATAAATATAAACTACAAAAGATAACTTGCTAAAAGCCTAAAGAAAATATAAATATTTCTAATAATATCACCGACACGATGGAGGTATTTTATTTGCCAGTCCGGCCAGCTGTGATATAATAGAACCTAAAGCCAAAATGGATAGGAGTAGTTAAAAAGAAATCTCCATGTTAATATGAGTCTTAAACTGAATCTTATAATAGCAAAATTAAAATATGAAAGTGAAAATTAAAATATAGGTTAGATATAAAGAGAAATTATTTAAATAGATGACAAACCACTGATCCGGTGGGGTGAATATTTAGGCAGTCCGGCAAGCTATGACCCTTCTCATAGCTGTGAGTGATCAGTGATTTGCCGAAGATATGCTGAAAGCTAGGATTTAATTAGGGGAAGAGAAATATCTGAGGAGAGAGTGCATAGTACCCGAAATGAATTGTGCACGTGGACAAAAGAAGAGCACAGTAATTTATAGTAGGTCGAATGGGGACGGAGAAGTTTAAACGACCTAGAAGAAAATGTGAATCTATGTCGCCAACAATTACCTCATGTAGAAAAACAACACCAAGTACCGTTATACGATTTATAAACGACGGAGGATTCAGAAGTAAAAGCCTGCTGGAGTACGATAGTAAACTAAGATTTGTATCTCAGTTTAAACCACGTAAGGCAAAAAAAAAAAAATTACTTTTGGACGGACTCTCTCCGATCCTGCTGAATTTTATACTGCGGATGACCTGGAAATACATTAAACGCAGTTTTAATAACTAATGCTCTACATGCACATTTTCTGGGAATACTTAAGAGATAAAATTCAGATTTTTGCTTGGAAAAGACAACAGGAACACTTTTAGGGAGAACGTTTAAGTGTTAGGAAGTAGTAAAAAGAGTTTTAGATGAAGAAGTCAAGGTTGACATCATTAAGGAAAACATACCTGCAGTAAAGTGTTTTTTTTTAGATTGAATAACTGGGAATCATAATTTTAATGCTCTCATCTGTTTTATTAGACAACATCAGGTCTAGGTTACTGAATTAAAGCTGCGCTTAGGACTTCACTAATACCTTCAACTGACTTTAAAAAAAAAACAGTCTATTGAGATTTTAGTGCAGCCCTAAGCGCAATATTGTTAGTCCAAACGAACAACAACAATTTTTAGTATTTGAATTGAAATTGTTTTAAAGTATATCACCTTCCTCGACTTTGAATGTGCTGCCTTCCAAGTCGACAAAGACGGGCTCGTACTTGGGATCGTCTTTCTCTTCCTCGAGCAGGCAGTAAATCTTGTTGGACTCCTGCTTAATGATTTCATCGCCCAGCTTCAGCCAGAACGGACGACATCGGTTCTTCCACTGGCGCAGATTGTAGAAGGCACAGTACTGTGAACTGGATGCCTTCAGCATGGCCATGTAGAGCGGAGTGATTTCATCGGCCAGCAGCTTGCCCATTAGAAAGACGGCTGTCTTTTTGCTGTGAGTGTCGTTAAAGTCGATGTAAATGTTTTTGGCCTGTTTGTAGCACTTCTTGGCAATGCCAGTCTTTTGGGTATCCCTGGCGAAGAGCTTTCCCAGATTGAGCAGGATCTCAGCCTCGTGATCCTTGTGTTCGTACAGACGCGATAGACGCAAAGCTCGCTTAAAGCAGGATATGGCCTTGTCTATGTTATCAAAGCTGAGGGGAAAAGGCAGTCGAGTTGAAGTAATTGCAGTTTCCAATGAAAATTTAGTCACTTCTCTGCACATTGTCCCAAATAGAGATAGAACTTAATGTTCAGCTTGACAAACTTGTACTCTGTACATGCTGTTAGCTCGGGTCTGATCTGTTCGAGGCATTGCTGGGCGGCGTGGTATTTGTTGCCCTCCATCAGAAAGAATGCCCGCTCCAGGAAAGTGTCGCAGAATATGTCCAAGTTCTTTTGCCGCCCAACTGATTGGGAAATCTGTTATAAAGTATTACAATTTTACGATTTCCTTTAACTTACTCTCCGCAATCAGCACAGTTGCCTTTCTGGCCATGTCAACTGCCTCCTCGGGCTGCTGGCGCGCCGTCTGGCGGCCATAGATGAGCATCTGGCGTGCCAGCTGCTGAGCCACCAGCGCATGCAGAATGGGACTGGCCGAGCCCTTATCCGGCTCCGCCAGCCACATGTGACCCCGGACCAGCTCCAGCGTGGAGTTCAGATAGGTAATCGCATTGGGCCGCTGGCCAGTGCGCTCCAGGAACAAGGCATAGGTATGATAAATGCGAGCAATCATTTCGGCTGCGTCCCGTTCCTGGCCCTCGATCTTGTGGCACAGCGAGACAATGTGCTCCATGACTGCATTGAGCGCATACTCGTACTTAACGCGATACGGCTCGAGCAGCAGCAGGGTCTCATAGAAGAGTGTGAAGCACTCCTTGAGTCCTTTGTGCTTGCGCTTGATCACCGCCAGCTCGGCCTGCTTCAGCTTCTCGATCATCTCGTACAGCAGCGGACGATCATCGATGATTCGGGCACGAATGCTGATCGAGTCAAATAGCGCCTGTTCCTTCTCGGCCAGGCAGCGCACAAACTCCGGCATCATCTTGCAGCCCTCGTGTCGCAGTTCAGCCTGCAGGGCTTCGTACACAGGTCCGCGATCCCGGCGCGCCTCAATAAAGCTCAATGGGGCAATGCTAGCCTTGATTACTTCCCGATCAAAGGTGATCTCGCGAAAGGTGCGATAGGGCAACTTGGCTCTAACCTCGCGCTCAATGCGCTGAATTTCTTGCTGGCGACGCGACATCTTTAGAAACGGACTTAAAACAATGTCAAGACTTATTTCCTTTAAAATATATATGAAAGTATTCAAACTGTTTCGATATTTGTCTTAGCTTTACTTATCATTCAAGTTTAGATAGATTAGGATTTTAGTTTTCTGTTTCTTTAATGCATAGCTTAGTCAATAGACTAAGTTAATTTTGAAAGTTAGCTTACAAGTTTAATTTATAATAACAGTATAATTAAATTCTTTCCACACAATGGTCCAACTGGGGCCTAAAGATGTACTCCCCGGACAATGGTTTTGGTGTTGTGTCTTGTTTTCATCGGTTTTTCTCATTCTTTCTACTCTAGTGTACTAAGCGAGTATGGCGAAGTTCATGAGAGCCAAAAGTGCTTCAGTGGAAGTGGAAACTAACAACGGACAACATGTGGCACAAACAGAAAGAAACATTACGTTGTTGTCTCAAACCGTAACTGAATTTCAATTCAATAACTTTTGTCTTTCTGCTTCTATTGTTGTTGCTGCTGCTGTTGTTGTTGTTGTTGTTGTTGTTGTTTGCCAGGAGTTTGGCTATGCGCCGAGAAGCATGCTTTTGATTTTTGCGCTGCCAAGTGAAAAGGCTGGGCAGAAAGTTTGCTACTGTTACACATGCCGGCGCCAGAGTCGATTCGATTTTGGCTCGTTTATTTCAACGTGCCCATGAATGAAATTAAATGCAGCGCCGCAACAGGCGCCTGCCCCCCAAATTCAACCCCAATCCCAATCCCAACCTCAACTTCAGACCTTTGACCCAGGCCCCAAATCGGAGCAACGACTGTCGCTTGTTGCAACTTTGGCTTTGCCTAGTAGCAGCTTGTCTCTGATCTCGACTTCTGCCATCCGGCGTTTCCAGCGCACAAACTTTGCCCCAGCTGCGAGCTGCTGCGTGTGGGCGTTGCTCAGCCCCAGATATTCATATAAGCACCAGGACCAGCTAGCGAGAGCGAGAGGGTCCTGCTAAAATTTATGGCTTGCCGGCGGCAACGACAGCGACAGCGACAGCGGCAACAGGAGCAGCCTCCTCGCATTGTACATGGCGACGAAAATTTGTGGCTTGCTCAAATTAAGTTGCATAATTTTTGTGCATTTTTTTTTCGCAGTCTATTCAAGTATGCTAATAAATCAAATATGGAAACTGAGAATGTTCTGAGACGATTACATAGATCGAAAATGTAAAGGCTTTAAATACGCATTGAAAGACTTCGTCGTGAAATATTCGAAGGAGTTGTTACATTTTTTTTATAGTTCCCTGTGCAACATATATTTTTTTGTGGTTTATTGCTGTTTTTTAACTTGAACAGGCTTTATCATTTTTTCTTTAACAAGTTGTGTATCTATGCAAAAAACCGCCATGACTTTATTAAGTTATTGTAACAGGATTATTTCTGTTATTCGTCTTCACTTACTTTCGTAGCACAATACGAAAACCAATATTTAAATTGTTGTTTAACAATGCTATAAACAACTGTTGAACACTTATTAAAAATTACTATTATATACAACTTAAATTTAGGCTTGAAACTTAGCTACCTGTTAGCGGCATCTTATAACTTTTCGTTATGCAATATCAAGTATACGATATCTTAAGGGAAACTTAAAGAGGGCGACACAAACATATTTATAAATAAATGAAAGTTTTTGCACAGAGCTTAGAGAAGGGCTTCCGTTATCTTTCGGCTACAGTTTGGTGTGTCTAGATATAAAACGGTATATATAAACAGACTAAGTAGAATAACCACAACTCACGTGGGCTTATTCGAAAATTCATAACACACTTAACTAAAGCGGGTAAACTCGTACATAAAAAATTTAGTTCATATGACAGACAATAACAAAAGCAATACGCATTTTACATAATATATATAAATTTTTTATATACAACTAAAAAATGCTGTCAAACATTTGTTTGCACATAAATTTCTGTTAATCTAATCTTTATTAATGGGAACTGCAATTTGCAACATGATAAATAATGCAAGTCAATAACAAACATGAATTAAATAAAACGAATTTATAAATTAATGTTTTTTTTTTAAATTTAGATGTCGTTCTTTGATAATTTGGGATTAAGGAAAAAAGGCTATCAAATTCATTAACAATTTACAACAATTAAAAATTTAATTAGAGCGAACTTTTCAAAATGTACCCTTGAGTTGTTTACAATGCTAAATTAGTTTAAAGGGCGTAATGGTTTTTGGAGAAATTAAGAAAGAAGCAAAAGAAGTATAATAAGAAATTGAAGAAAAATATATTTTTGTTTGAGGTGATGAAGAACAGTCGCTAAGTAAAGTGTGCTGCTTAAGGCAGAAGTTTTTGTGTGTGCGTATACGTGATATTTTGATATATAAGTAACGACATTAAGTAGTTGGTCTCAGGGTATCTCTAAGTCAGGCTTTGACGAGCAGAGCATTCTTTGTTGTTTATATTTGCTTTTGTTTTAATTATAAGCAAACAAACAGCCTGTTTAGATTAATTACCACGGCACAAACTTATTAGTATAGCCATCTATTTTTGTGTATATCCACCATAATTAAATTTTTATATAAAAAGTGTTTTTTGTTGGCTTTTTATACCCTGGCCCAAATGAAAATGGGTATAATGGTGCTGTGAAATTGTTGGTAACAGGGCGAAGGACTCTAGTCGATGTATTTTGTTGAATATCATCATATCATATCAATGATAATGAATGAATATGAATGTTTTTTTAGCATCATATTTACCGTACGTAAATTAAAAATTTTTTTTAAAATTATTAATAAATAATACTTTATTTGAATCTTTTTGACTCAAGTTACTATTCTAATTATAATAGCCTTACGTAAAGTATAAAGTTATTCAAATTATAATGTTTGCTCTACTTTGTGTGACAATTATCTTGTCAAGTTATATCTACCACATATTTTCTGAACATATATTGTGCCTTCATACAGGTTTATCGTTAAATGTCGCCTTCTAACTATAGAATATGCTGCACGGACTTGAATTTCATTAACACAGTTCGGCGAGAGCGGCCAAGAAGTGATGGCCATACATCAAGATGAAGGATGAGTCCTTTTGTGAGTGTGTGCACGGCATGCAAGTGTTTGCAACGCACTCGGCGTACATGTGTAAGGGTTACACTGTGTGTGTGTGTGTGTGTGTGTGTGTGTGTGTGTGTGTTTGTGTGTGTGTGTGCATATAAATATATGGCCAGCCATTGTAACGTTAACTGATGTCGCTGCTGTCAACTCGATGAGCGACTGCGGCCTGCCGTTGGAGGCAAGGGAATGGGGAACACCGTTGAGGTTGCCACCAAATGGCAGCGATGTCATGTTACTGGCTACAAAATTGGATCCATTATGAATGCACGTGCATATTTCCCAGTGACACAGCCGTTAAGTTTGAAAAAGTATCGTTAACACTTAGAATTTGAGCAGAGACACCAACTAAATTCCGTACCTTTGTACAGTTGGGGAATTCCTTTAAACCAGAGCGATAGCTAACGAACATTAGCTAACTTCGTTTAAAATTTAAATTTTAAGTTCTTGTTATCTGTCGTACTTTGGATAATTCTATTTATTTTTATTATTTCTTTAACCTATAACTGATCAAGCTGCCAATAAGGTAGCAGAAAACCAGTTTATTAAATATTAAATATTAATATATAATATTAATTAATGCACAATATTATTATTTGTTTACGTTTTCGTCTCAATCTATATATACAGCGAAATTATTCAAAATTAGTACAAACTTTTTTATCTTTAGATTTCAACATTAGTTTAATACCAATTTGCGGAACATTATATAAAGAATAACAATTTAATATATGAGAGAAAAAACAAAAATGGTTTTAAAAATCATTTTAAATTATTTGAATTTACAAAGGCCCGTTAAACTATTTATTTAGTTTCTTAAACTTAAGTTTATATCTTTAGTTTTCTTGATGAGCATTAATATTAATTAAAAGGCCACCGTACAGAGTACCTTAAAGTCAGGCACACTCTGGCCTCTCTCTAGTGCACTTTGATTAGATTTTCATTTCAGTTCTTGGGGAATTGGCCGAAACGCATTTTGGCAGTGCAGTTGATTAACAGAGCGACACATTGACTCTAATGTTAAGCTAGGTCACTTACGTTCCACTTGTGTGTGTGGAACCCATTCGATGTTCGTGTGGCCGTTATAAAGTAACGGTGCTGCTGGCTGACAGCGTTCAGTGCGCCGTTGGCCCCGCATGCTAACGGTAACGAAGTTTGTTTGCGCATCCTCAAAAGCGACGCGTGTCCGAAATGTGAGTGTTAAATAGCGAAGTTAAGGACATTCCTTGGGCGCAACATGACTTCTGGCGAATGGGACTTGTGTGCGCTGAAAGCGCTCGAGGAGGAGGAGCAAAAGGAGTTCCTGGCCCTCAGCCAGAAGAACCTCTTCGAGGCGCCGCTGCCAACAGGTGGCGCCGAGAACGGCAACGTGCCCACGCTGGTTAACGCCAAGCCCGCGCTGACCTATGCGCAACTGCATCCACATCTGCTCAAGTTGCCCACCATCGATGAATGCCAGCTCATAGCGACCAGGCGCCAATCGCCTGGCAGTGTCGCCAGCAGCGCCCGCTTGAAGTTTTCGCGCGCGCTCTCCCTTTCGGCGCATTCCTTGACATCGCGTGCTGGCAGCGGCGGCGGCGGCGGCGGCGGCGGCGTGGGATTTGGCAAGAAGCTAAAAGCACGCCTGGTGGGTGCCAAATCGAGCGGTTCGCTGTCCCCCTCCCGCCATTCGCACAGCTACAGTGTCTCGCCGGTGTATACGCCACCGCCAATGCGCCGCTGTGCAACATTGCATCACACACAGCCGGTGCGCAAGACATTTAAGACGCTGCAACAGTTGGAGCGCCAGAAGCGGCAGAGTCATGCAGCGCAGACGGCGACGCTGCCGCAACTACAGCGCATAATGGGCACCAACAAGACCTATTGGAAGTACGGCGCCAACTCAACGGCTGCCTCGATAATTGGACAGCGCGCACGGCTGCAGCAACAACAACATCAGCATCAGCATCAGCATCAGCAGCAGCCACAAAGCGAACTTGAGTCGAGCATCTCGGACGAGCCCAATGCGGAGACACTCGAAACGGAGGCAGCTGACAGCGCCACAGAGACGGGCTCGTGCAGTGTCCCATTGCCGTTAGCGGACTCCAATGAGCTGCTGCGTCTTAGCCTAATGCTAACGGCCGCCAGCACGGCTGTAACGGCGACTGCCTCGGCGGCGGCGGCAGCAGCAACTGGTGGGCCAGGCAGGCGCTACCAGACCCACAGCGATATCGAGGACGATGTCAATGCCGAAACTGTTGCTTACGAAGCTTTTCACAGGCCCAAAAGCTTTGAGCGTTCGCTCTTACGCGGCGGCAGCCTGACGCTAACAGCGCCCGAGAGCCACAGTCCCGGCCCGAGTCCCAATCGGAATAATCGGCCAATGCAATCCACAGGCGGCAGGCGTATGTTAAAGTCGACTTCGCTTGATACCGACTACCAACAGCAACAGCAACATCAACAACAACAGCAACAGCAACAGCAACAGCAACAGCAACAACAACAGCAACAGCAACAGCAACAGATTATCGGTCAGCCGTTGGCCATGATGGCCACAAATCAGCTGGCTGAGCATCAACCAACCGATGCTCGTTACTTGCAGCGTGAACGAGAAGGGGATTGGGAGCGGGAACAACTTAAATATCAGCAGGACCTAAATATAACCTGTTATGGCCACAATGGGTCGCTGGGTGGGGCTACCATTGAGGACGAACTAGAGCATCATATCAAGCATTGCTCCTGCTCCTGCAATCACATGGGCTATGGCAATTCAATGGACTACCAGGTAAGTGTAAGTGACAGCTGCACGGTCATTCGCATTCCGCCATTAACATGAACATTAACATTAATGTTAACATTAACAGTCCAGTTCGCCGTGCTCAAGTGCATTCCTACGTAAATGATTGTGGCATGTAGTTTTTAATTGCACTCCTGCAGCTGCTGCAACTGCTGCTGCTGCTGCTACTGGTCTCTGTCCAGCATTTACAATGGTGGCACATTCAATGGCCGTTACTTTCAACTTTCAACTTTCTAGTGCCCTGTTTACACACACACACACAAACACATATATATATATATATACATATTCTTGCAATTCAAACTCATTATCATCACGTTTGCGGTGTTCACGGCCTCGTGGATTTCTCCCATGCAGGCCTTTGAGCTCCTCCATTGTTTGAACGTGAGTGCGGGCAAGTTTTTGTGGAAAATTGAATACTCCTTTGATTCAAACAATAAGTTCAACTTAATTAACTAGGGGCAAAGTTTATTTCTGCATTGCTTTTGTATTTTAATGAAAAGCATAAGAGCCAGCAAGAAGCTAGAAACTAAACATTTTTACTCCGAATAGATAAATACAATTTTTTGAGCCGATTTGGTCTTAATTTAATAATAGCAAATATATTTATAAGTACTTTAATAAAAAAAAAAAATGAAGAAAGTCATGATATAATATTTTAGGAAACATTTGCTACAGTGTACTTTGCATGCTGTGGTACTTAAGAGAGGTCTTAAAACTTTATTTGGGCAATTACTCGATCCATCCAAGTAGCTTAGTGGGGACATGCGTCTAAGGGCTGGGGGCGGTGCGTTAGCTATATTTTTATTTATTTTTTGTTGTTCATCATCAGCTGACCATCATCACTGTAGAGTGCTCTGCGGGGGTGTTAAAGGTGTCCAAGTGTCAGCACTCACAGCGGTCACCACAGAAGTGGGCACACCCGTTGGCACAGGCACGGGCACGGACACGGATACGGGCACGGGCACGGGCACAGACACGTTAGGAACTGTACCTCGGTCGACCGCGTTGTGCTCTAGGGACTCCAACTTGATGTCGTTGTGATTGTGAGCGGTTTTAAGACCGCCATTGGCGCACTCCAGGGTGATGACGGAGCTCTGCTCATCGGTTGGCTTGTACATGGCTGAGTGTGTTTCATCGAGCGTCTTCGTGACGTCAACGGGCTCCAACGGGTGGGTGGTATAGCTGTAACATATTTCGCGATTCGAGAGTGGAATCATTGATAGCTACTTTAGCGATATAAGTGCAGAGTTCGCGGTTCAACAGGTTGCCCCATCTCTTACCCTATCTCCAGCGGTATATATTCCGGTTGATAATACGCTGCCGCCGCATTCTGATACAGTCCGTACTCGGCGCCAGATCCATTGTGCCAACCGCTGGCCGGGTAGCTCAGCGCTGAGGGCGCGTTCAGCACATTCGTGTACAGCTGGTGGGTGGGTGAGGTGGGCGTCGGATGATAGACCTGGTGTGTGGGTGCACCGTACGTTTGCGGCGAGCTGGAGGCAGCTGCTCCACTCGCATAGAGATCCGTCTGGGACATATTGTACTGGTGGCTATGCGGCGTCAGATGGTGTATTGTATAGCCAGGCGAGGGCGTCGTATAGCTCGGCGAGCCATTTGTGGGCGAGGGTGAATTGTGCGTAGCTAAACAAGGCATAGAATTAGGCATCTTATTCGGAATTATATTATCCTTATAATACATACACATATTGCGGCTGCTGCACACGTTCATGGGCATGGGTCCGGGCACCGTGGTCGGATTCCAGTAGTTGCTGTTGCCCTGCCAGCTGCTCGGATAGGAAAATACCGATGCTGTCGAGCTTGCCTCCACGGGCATAAAGCCCGATTGCGAGTAGGAACTGGTGAAGCAGCCACCGCCACCGCCACCGGCACCGCCACCGGCACCGCCACCGCTGCTGCCAGCGCTGGCGCTGGTATTTGTAACGCTGCTGGTGCCGACCGAGCCAATGGACGACTGCAGGCTGGTGGGCGTCTGTGGCGCCGACGGCGGCTGCGGCGAGGAAGAGGAGGCATTGCCTGCGCTGCCATTGGAACCGGAGCCGGAGACAACGCGCGGACGGCTGTAGGGCGTCGTGCGATTGGGCGCTGCGCTGCGTGTGGACAGCGAGCGACCGTAGCGATCGCAGCTGCCGGAGACGACAGCGGAGCTGGCGCTTGTGGGCGGTGCCACCAAGGCATGCGTCTGGGCCATGGGCAGCGGCGGCGGGGGCGGGGCAACGGCAGCCGCACTGGCATAGTGGGTGGGCGGTGGTATCAGCCAGCCGTAGTGGGTGTCGTGCGGATAGAGAGTGTCGGGACGCTCCTTGGCATCGAGGAAAGCCTTCGCGAATGGATTGTACTTGATCTTGAGCGAGGTGACCTCCTCGTTCTGGTAGGCAGTCACCGCTATAAACTGTGTCTCCGGAAAGGGGTAGGTCACCACGTGTCGCTGCTCGGAACCGACCCGCACCAGGTGAACCCGCGGCTCGTATTTATGCAGCGAGTTTAGCATTATCTGCACAAAACAGGAGAGTCCTAATTGAGCAAAATTCAATATATATAAACAATTATAACTTACTTGTCCGTTGCCGTTGGTCTTGTTTGTCAACTTGACTTTGGCGAACGAAATCGGCTCCTTCATCCAGTGCGCTCCGAAATTCGGTGACTCCGGATGCACATATATAGGATTGGAGGGTGGAACCTCTGCCTTGCCGCCGGGTACCTGTTTGTAATAGAGAAACGTGGATAGGGTTAAATTAAAGACAAGCAAGACTAGTGCCTAAAGTTGATGTGAACCGACTAGGAGGAACCCTTCAAGCTGATCTGAAGCTGTGATTCTTTTTCTTCTATTTTCACATATTGTAAATTTATTCACGAATTATTTGTATGTTTATTATTCGTACTGAAAAACAAAAACATAAGACTGTTGCTCTTAAATAGAGTTTGGAGTCAGTTTCATTATGTTATTTATGTTGGTCTGATTTACCAGAAATTATGATAGACATGCATCAACTTGTTTGACTCTAGTTCTCATAATGTTTAATATAATATAATATAAATAATATACATATAAAAATAAATAATCTTCATATATTTATATAAAGTTATACCTATGTCTTAGAATTATAAATATTAAATATTGCAAGTATTAAATGGTATGGATGGACAAACATGATTCAATCGACTTATTTAGTTGCCCTGTACAAGAATATTTAAATCTTTTACGATCTTGCCTGCTACCATATAAAAGTTTTACCCTTTTTAAAGAGAACAGGGTATACCATTTTTAAAAATAATAGTGAAGAGTCATCCCTTGAATTAATTAATTTTTGGCTCGTCGTTAATTTCATATTTCTATTTTTTAATTTCATTCATGTTATGTTATGTTCGGCTATTAGATATAGTTTTGACCTATTCAACATACCCATTCGCCATTGACATACTTCCAGCGATGGGTGTCGACCTGAACGAACTCCAATAGAACCGTATACATGGCGGCCGGATCCAGGCCGGAGGCGCTGATTTTCACAACCGGAAACATGCGCCTGCAAAGAAAAAAAGAAAAGAAAACAATATGGAGATCGCAATTAAAAAAGGGGTTCTCTTAGTTTTTGTATTAGAGTTGTGAGCAATGAATATTGCATGGACAAATAGACAGGTAAATGCCGCAGCATTTCCACTTCTCTTCACTTCAGTCATGCTGTCTATTGGCACAGGCTTGTTTAGGGGTCTGAGTAGACTGCTTCCATTTGGATGGAATTGCGTCTCTGCCTTCGTCGACCCGTCGCTCTGTCGTTGCGTCGTTGCGTCGTTTTGTCGTTGTCGGTGTCAGTTTCGGACAAATATTTAAACGCGCTGTCCGCGCACTCTGTTCCACAACAATTAGTACAAGATGGCGGCTGTTGCCGGGCCGCGTTAATTAGCACCTGCCCGGGACCGGAGACCAGAGACCGGAGACCGGAGACCGGGGCGGTTAAGTCCAAGTTCTAAGCGCGTTTCGCACACACACAAACACACACGCACACAGATACACACACTTATACATATATATATATGTATATATGTAGAGTATATATGTATATCTAAATATGATACATAGGTAAATATTTTTAGTTATTTCGAAAAAACGTTTGCATGTAAATAAATACTTGGAATACATATGTATGTATGTACATATGTACAGCGTGTGTTTGTATGTAGCGGTGCTATAGAAACGTTAACGCTTCATTATAAGGTGCAAACAGCACCACATGAACAAAAACAAAAATAAATCATTGCAGCAAAAACAAATGCGCAAAAAACTCATTGCCAATTTGCATAGGAAAACAAAATGCGCCGCACAGTCAAAGTCGACGTATGTAGCTGGCCACGTTAACTTCCATTTAACACGTTCAGCCCTACTTAAAGAAGGGCTAAGCACTGAGCCCAGACTCACCTGCCATTTTTGGTGACGATCATCTCGTTGGTTAGATTCTGAAAGCGCAGCCACAGCTCTCGATCATCGAGCGAGACGCGCAAGTTGCGATCCAGTTCATTGGGGCTGCCAGAGTCGCTGACCAGCCGATGTCCGCCGCCGCCGCCACCGGCAGAGCCCAATGCCACCGAACCACCACCACCACCACCACCACCGACACCACCCAGTCCGTGTCCATGGCCATTGTGCACCGCGTGCTGCGGCGCGGGCGAGCTGCCACCGGCGCCTGCCCCACCGCCAGCCGCCACATTTCCATTGAGGCCCGTTGTGGGATCCACGGCGGACAAGATATGCGATGTGGTCATGTCTACTGTAAGAACAAAAACAATTTTAGTAAAACACTTAATAAAAGTCAATCAAATTAAAAGTGCTACAAGTTATAAAATAATCAACAGCAAGGAATAAAACACATGTTAGCTAAAATATCTTTTGATTGTCGAAGTCTCAACACGCTCCTATTAAAGTTTCACTCTGATTCTAGCTGAGACACAAAATTTTGTTGTGTAAAAAATAATGTTTCAATTTAAATTTATTTCACTTTTTAATATCTTATGTTAACAGTTTAGGCTGGAGTAAAAATGTAAAAATGTATATTTTTTAAGTTATTTGTACGTAATATAAATTTCTTAAGTCAAAATCTTTAACCTATAAAATTAAAAACCAGGTATTTTCTTTTAATCCTTAAACTAAATCAGGTTAGATTTCAATCGGTTTTTATTAAATTAACTTTCAGTCTTGATTGAAGAAATTTATTTTGAACTAAAATACGATAACGACACAAGTTATCAATACGATACGAAAATAGTATCATTTTTTTCGATTGAAATACATTTTAGCTTCTCTTTAGAAAATTTGGAACACTGGGAAAATAGATATATAAATAAATGAGGGATAGCTGAAAACTAATACTTTACAGTCAAATAAACAATAAAACAGCACCCACCATTAGTAAGTTCACGACAAAATACGATCTTATTAAAATAAACATGAAAATCAGTTTAAAAACATTTAAAAAACATTTCCTTAAAAAGAAAATCACAACCGATATTAATAAAATAAATTCATTGCAATACGCATTTAATATACAAGCCAATCCAGTATACACTATATAGGGAAAGCCTTCACAAATAATTAAAAGTTACAATATTTTATGTTCATGCCCAGATCCAGATATGTAAAAGATCCGACAGACAAGCCTATATAAAAGTTTTTAAGATCAATATATAAAAAACTAAACCTAATTGGAGCTTCTGTTTTAAAAATATTAATAATGGGTTTTTAAAAGCAATGTTAATATATATTATTTATATTATTAATAATTATATTAAAAATTAAACGATTTAAGGCTTCTTGATCTCTGATTTTAGCAAACAAGTCTCCCTAACTCTAATTCTTTAAAATCATGCCCATATACTATTTGCCTATAGCAAATCAATATTGAATTGAAAATTGAACATAGAAAATACCGCTTTATAATTGAAGTTATTCAAATGGTGCGTTATTGGAATTACATTGAAGACAGTTGAACTGCCCGACCGACCAAGAGACCGACAGACAGGGACAGCTCATCCCAGCACTTTAAAATATTTACAGCGCTGTCCCGGGCGCATTAGAAGAATGGCCGGGCCATGTCTGTTGTCGGCTTTTAATTATATTGCACACTTTAGTTATGCCTTGCCCAGGCCTGAGACTCCAATTCAGTCTCAGACTCCGACTCATGTTTGGACGCGGACGCAGACTTGGATGCTGGTTGGTTGACTGGCTGGCTGACTGGCCATAAACAGCGGGCACCCTTTTTATTTATGGCCGTGGCAACAGTAACAAACACCTCTGTTTACTCCGGGTCCGCAGTCGCTGCTGCTGCCGCTGCCGCTGCCGCAGCCGTTGTTATGGCCGGGCCCGGGCCCGGGCCCGGGACGAGACTTGGATTGTAAGCGCGGCGGCGGTTAAAAGACATGCGCTTTAAATCTGCCTGGTGATGTCTAAATTCTGGCCCGGCACTGAAAGTGTTTCTCGCAATGTTTTGTAATCATAAATTAACAAAATGTATTAATTGTTTTGTTTGTTTTTATTGTGCTACGAAATTGGAGGTGCAATGCCGACTTTACTGAACTCCAACCCCATAAGATTCAGCTAGGATTTTTATGCGGTAACTTTTTTGAAATATTATGAACGTATTGTTCTACAATTCGAGCCCGAAATTTAATGGCTTGCTTAGCTAGCTTTTATTTATGAAAAAATGCTATAAAATCTCACAATTGTCATAAATATAATTTAATGCTGCTAACCGAATAGGTAACTCAAATTTTGATTTAATCAATACATATGTATTATAGAGATTTTGTCAATGTTGTACAAATAATAAATAAGGTCGCCTAGATTTTTAATTATTAAAGTTTTCTGCCAAAGATACATATAAAATACTCTTTAAGTGAAGTAAATTTAGTTAATATTGGCTGGAAACTATACTTAGCTCAACTGTGCAATATGTAGTACATATGTATATGATTGTGAATAAGGTATTTGTGCCTATTTCAATGTGTCTGTTTCCAAATATAGCTATATATATATGTATATATTCCGCATCAGTCCGCACGGGGCCTAATGAAAAGCCGTTTTTGTTGTTCTCCAAACACGCGTCGATGTTCGACTATCTGTGTATGTGTCTATATGTGTGTGTGTGTGTGTGTGCTTGTGTGTGTATCTATGTACTTTGACTTAAACATTTGATGGCTGCCATGACGCTTTTTGGGTTGGACTTTTACCCCATCCATTTGGTGATGTTGATTTTTGAATGATTTCGTGACTTTGATGTTTACTCAGACCATTTCATGCACCCTTCATAGGGTTATTTAAATTTAGAAATTTTGTTGGTAACACACATAACAAAAGGCCTTAAAACTACGACTTATTTTTCTTACTAAGTTTCATTAAAATTTAAATGGGAATTTTAATAAATTTTGCTTTTTATTTAAAGTTTGTATTAATAATGAATTTGCAACACAATTTTTATTCACATAAATATTACTCGTTGGGCATAAAAACAAACAACAAACAAAACAACATTTTTCATATAATAATAGAATAATATTTGAAATTCGAAAGGAGAGACTCAAATTTAAGGCTTAAGTAACTTCGACAATAAATAATCCTATTTCAAGCAACGATAGCTTTGTGTAACTATGTATATTGTATGAAAATATGTATTAAAAGCATTGGACCATTAAGAAAACTAAATAACAGAAGAAAAGAGGATTTGTTTTAATTTCTAAATAAATTTGTTTTATTGCAAATTGCTATTTTTCTGACCAAACAAGGTTTATATAAAAACAGGGTTGCCTTTGGCTAAGTTTGTCCTAGTTGAAACAATAAACTAAACCAGCCACAAATAATGAAAATAATTGTATATAACTTGACACAAGAAGTGACTATAATTAAGTTTAAGTAATCTGATTGGCATCCTACAAATCCAATGCTTGCAGCTAATCCCTTTTTTTATTTAAAAAGATTACTAAATCGAAAAAAAATTAAAATTTGAAATTGGATTGAAATCAGTTCCACTCTGATCCTGTTCAGAATGCATTTACTGGCAACGCTGCTGGCGGCATTGTCAGCCAGAGTGGCTCTGACATAAACTGGAAGCTTATCAGTGGCAATTAAACAGATTTGCTAAATTTCACACTTCACTTTACATGAAAATAAACCAGATTTGGATTTAGCCCCTGGCTGCGGTCACATGCACAGATTGGTCAACGGGAATGTGACACGCAGGCGACAAAACAATGTTGACTCTAAGGCAGCAGGTCAACTCCTTTAAAGGCGTGGGCGTGGCAGCTCACACTTTTGGTTTTTGCACTCTTTTTTTTTTGCTTTTTTTTGCTAAGCCGCTGATAAACGCACTTTATGAGACGCATACTAAAATTTTGTACAAACTGTAATTAATTAGTAAGCATTTGTCAAGTACTAAACTCAGCAGTTTGACGCCAAGGGGCACGGGGCTGGGTTTGGGGTAACCGATGGCGGGGGAGGAATTCTTTGGCTCTTTTGATTGCTATTTAATAGGATAATTTTCACATGCGTCGTAATTGGTTGGCATAGCTGAGCTGAGCCCCTATTGTTGTTGGCAGGCCGATTAAAATGCCTGCGGCCGAGACGGCAACAAGCAAATTCTTATGTCCCTCCTAATTTGCGTGTGAACATTTGGGCAGGCCATGGCTGCTGTTTCCAGCCCCTTGCCGAAGTCGCGTGGGCCGCTGCTGTTTTATATTATTAGAGTCATTATTAGGATCATTAAGATGAGTTATTGTCACTTGCTGGTTTTCATTTTGGAAGTGTTGAATTGATTTTCGGGTGTCAAATTTTGTGTTTTGTGAATTTTGGCGCTTTGGTATTATGTTTGGTTTTACTGTTTGATTTTCACACATCTATTTAAATAGGATTGCCAATTGAAAATTTGCATTTGCTGTCACAAAAAAAAATCAAAAATAATGTCACACAATAACAAAATAGGTCATCGTACAATTTAGAGAATACAGATTTTTTGGGATTACTTACAAATGTTGTTGAAAGTTGCATTTGAAATAAATGAGTTTTCAGATCATTTGTGAACTTACGAGCGGAATGTAGATAGATAAAAAGATTTTCATTAAGAGTAGGAAATTGTGACAATAATTTACAACAGAAGATTTGTTTTACAAATAGCTTATTATTGTCTTAAATGGAATCTTGACAATTATAGCTTAAGGCTCAATAGATTGTTTTACTAAACAAATTTGTTTCCACCATTTTGTAGCTCTTTTTGAACTTTTATAAATAGGGTTTTGTGCAGTCTATTGCATTTCTCTGCATATCATGACAATTTAGATGTGATATTAGTATCAGTGCAGAGGAATTTTATCATGTTCAAATTAAGGAGGCCTTTCCCCTTATAAGATGAGTATTTTTGTTTTTTTGATCATGGCAATGATCGCAGTTTGGCTGTAATTGTCATTCTGCCCATTTCTATCCAATCTAAGCTGATGGAAGGTAAACATTCTGTCTATAATATAGTTTAGATTTAATCAGACCTTTTGATCTAAAGCAATATCTCTCTAAAGCATAAATATTCGTAAATTTAAATAGAATACAAGCTTCATGCATATTATATTTAATATTCTCATTGTAATTCAATCAAAGGTGATTTCTTACTACGTATTGAATATAAATGGTCTTCAATGTAAATGCGATATTGAAGTGGAAGCTTTGATTTTTAATAAAGTAGATTTTGTTAAACGGTTTAAAAAGTTAAATTAAGTTTAGCTACTTTTGCAAAGTTTTGTATGAAAAAATTTTTAACAAAAGAAAAGAAATACTTTACGTTAAGTTTCCAAGATTAGAAAAAATTGACTTGTTTCCTTGTTTTTCTTAAAATAATCATTATTTTATACATATAAATATTCCTTTCATTCGGGATAACTTGAACTAAGTAAAACTAACGTGGAGTATGAAAATAACGTTTCCTTTAAGAGTTTTTTGCATTATATTAGTTCTTCGCTTCTTTTAACAAAACTATAGAATAGAAAAGAATAAAGTCATTCAAGATTCTTAAAGTAAGTTAATATTTGCTGGATAAGCCTATACTCAAATAACCATTTTAAAAATATATTGCTTAACATTATTATATCCACATAAGTTAGGTATCAAATGTTGCTGTCTTTATTTGTTATGTTTTAAGAAAAATGTGAAAAGTTTTAAAATAAACTTACATATTTATAAAGATAATTTCCGGCTCGCACCGGCGTTGTTACTTTTTGTTATCCTTTTAATTAAAGATTTAAAAAAAATAAAAAAAACACACAACACACTGTCACTGTTAACGTATTTCAGCAATTTAGTTTTTTTTTAATACTTTTGTTATGCACAATTTTACTATTTTCAAGTTGGCCGATACCGAGGAAGGAAGGCTGAATCGCCTAACGCTTGCACCGTTTTCTCAGAGTCTTTTCGAATTGCCGTCGTCGATTTTCGGGCCGCCGTCGAGTGCGTTGTTTGCGTTGCCACCGTTCCCTAGCTAATGATCGACGATCGGTGCTAATTTTTTCAACCATCACAAGCCGTGCTTGCTTTTTCGTAGTTCCCGTTTGCCGTTCGCCGTTCGTCGATCGTCGATCGTTGTTGGCTGTTGCCTCTATTTCTGTTGTGTTGTCCATGCCATCTTGTTTACGCGTTTGCCTCAATGGCTGATTCAACTCTTTCTCAGCGCATCGCCGGGCTATTGTTGCCTCTTTCGCACTTGGGCTAAATCACGCGCTATTCGTCGCTTGGCCACACCTTCTAACAGGTAAACGCGAGCAGACAACGCACCTCTCGCTCGATCGCTTTGGACCTGGCCGATCGGCAGGTAGAAAGATGCCTCATTTCAGGTTTTCGATTTTTAGCATCATTCATAAGCACGAGCTGTTCGATCGTTCAATCGTGGCTGACCTCCTAGCACACTACAGATTCCAAAGATGGTTGCGTCTATGTGTCCTGAGAATCGCGACAGAGAAGAAGAGAGAGAGAGAGAGAGAGAAAGAGAGTCTCGCTCTGAGCTTTACATGCGCCAGTTATTAAGTGCAAGGTGTATTTTTTTTTATGTTTTGAACGAATTACGAAATAAACTGATATTCAGCCAGCTTAACCCAAAGAGAATACGTAGTGTGTTCGCCGACTGAGTGGCTTCGATTTGTTTAGACGCTCGTTTTGTGCGCTTTTGTTTGCGCAACCAATTAAAACTTTGTATTTTTTCCATCGCGTTTGTTTGTTGTTGGCCTGCGCGTCTGTACCTAAAAACGGGTTTGCGTTTTTCTCTATACACCTTTTTTGTTTTTTTTTGTTAAATTTTCAGCTGAACTTCAAGTTGTAAACATTTAACCGCAAAAGTCTATTTATATAATATATGCATGTACATAAACTGGCCAAAATCTACATAGTATGTATCAACTTGTTTTGGGGCACAGCTCCAAACGGTGGGGTTAACATACCGCACTCGATTTCATTTGACTGTTCAGATTTCAATTGAATATTGTTCATAATTGAATATATACTTATAAAGCGAAGCATTTCCAAGTGTGGAAATGTCGTATATTGTTTGAAGCTTGAAGCCTTTCAATTGAATCATGACTTGTGCTTAATTAAGTAAACAATTAAGTCAGTAATCTTAAAAAGTATTTATTGTTTAAAGTAAAAAGTGTCTGCTGCTTGGAAACTCATTACATATGTCAACAGTTAAGTCTGATTCAAAATTGTCTATATAAACGTAAAGCATTTTTTTGAATTCAAGATGTCAAACAATAAGTTTTTTTTTTGGTAAGGACGAGACTAGTTTGGCTATATAAAAGTAAAGCGAAAAATTTAATTTTTTTTAGTGAGATTTGTTTTTGTTTTCCATTCATGAGCACTAGTTTTGAGAACGTGGCTGGAGAGAGAAATCGACATTACACATTTGTTGTATCTAGTATAAGACGATGTTGCTATTGTGTTTTATCTTTTCTTTTTTTTTTTTTTTTAAATTATTTATAACTTGTTCGTGTTTTTGAAGATCACGCGCCTTTTGAGCTGATGATGGTCAAACGTTGCGATCGATGTATTCCTCTTTCTGAATTCAAGTCAATGGACGGCCACAGTTGGGCTGGGGGCTTGGGGAAAATGTTGATCAGTCTGTGGCGCTGAAAGGCAAACAGAGCCGCTGGCCACGGCTAAAGGCCTACAACACGGCACGGCAATAAAGCTGGGTAAATTGGAAGAATCAACAAACAATGAAATTAAATGAAAAGAAATCAAACGGGAAAAAGCGCTGTAAACATATCATATCTAAAAGCATAGACAGCATGACGAAACAAATCTAACAGATTCCCTAGCAAATTGAATTCGTTAAATCGAGTACGCAGTTAATTTGTAGCTCATTTTGGTGCTTTCGAGTCTGTCGCATTTTCATTAATAAACGAATATGTATTGAGTTCTTGGGAAAATGTGTCTATTGGTCTTTTGCTGATGGACTCGTGGCGGGTTTTACTTGGAAGCGCAACCTCAATTCATTTTGCCGCGACCTTGCCCTAAATATTTACCACACCGTATTGTAGGAGCGTTTTGTGCCGTTTTATGACGAATCCTTTCTGCTTGTGTATGCAAACAATTCGAGTTTATGGCTGGCCTAAGCGAATTTCCCCGCCTCAATTAGGCTGAGGTTGTAAACTCATAAACGCAACACACGGCACGCAGGCAAGGATCCTTGCAAAGGATACACAAACAGGCCGACAGCCATTAGGTGTCGGAGCTGCTGTGCTGCCGTCGGGAATATCCACAATAATACGCAATACGCTCGCCCAAGTTCAAGTTGAAGTTCGAGTTCGAGTTCGTGTTCCAAGTCTTTCGTTTCTCACCCTGCTTGCCCCTGGCGCTGGCCCTGGTCTAGGACTTGCCTACCCAATACCCTGACGGCTACACAACCACTCTATTTGCCCATCGCAGACCACTTTTGCATATCGCGATGAGCTGGGTTGGTTGGCTTGGGTTGGTTGGCTTGTTTAGATTGCTTGTTGGCTGTGCCCTCGTCTGGCCGGGCTAAAAAGCGGTGTAATTCGTGTTTTCGTTTCTCTTAAGTATGTTTACACTGCCCGACATGGGCATGGCCTAAACTGTGCCCCTCGCCGAAGTCCGTTTGCTGTTTGCGATAGCAATCAACTGTTTGCAACCGTCGCCGTCGTCGTCGTCGTCGTCGTCTTCGCCGCCGCCATTGCCGTCTTTCTTTGAGCTCGTTTAAGTTGCCGCTGAGAGGATTTTTCGTGGAAATGGGCAGCTTTCGGTTGATGGTGAATGGTGTTACTCGATAAACAACAGTTGAAAACATATGAAGATCTTCATAGTAAACTGACCAAGAACTGAACTAAATTATTAGATAAAGTAATTTATTTAAAGGTCTGTCGATTAAGAGAAGGCACATATCTTATCAACTTTTGCTAACTTGAATACTTCGAGTGGTGTTATTAATTCAATTTCGCCAACTTTCAAAACTACTCAAAATTAAGGATATATATTACTTTGAATTAAAATTCAGTTTGTATTAATTCTCCTTTAAAAAGTGCTCAACTATTTTTGGGCATTATTTTAGTTTTATCAATATATTTTAATTTAAGTTCATGTGTGTGTGACTGTCAACTTCTTGTTAATCAGTCGACTCTATTGGTATAGTGATAGACTTGTAAGTACGGCCAACTCCTGAAGATTGGCTTGTCTTCAAATACAAATACATAGTTCCTCTTTTTTAAAGTATTTTCTGCATAAAGAGTTGCAAATTATTGGTAAACTTGTAAGTCATGCGTCTTTTCAAAGCACACTCTCTTGTAAAATTATGCGGCCGGTTTTTCACTCCCAATCGAACATTGCACGCATCGGAGGTGCTGCGCGATGGATCCTGCGACTACGAGATCAAGGAGCATCGTTTCGATGCCATAGTGATTGGGGCTGGTGGCGCCGGAATGCGTGCCGGCTTCGAGCTGGCCAAACAGGGCTTTAAGACCGCAATGCTATCGAAACTGTTTCCGACGCGTTCGCACACGGTGGCCGCGCAGGGCGGCGTCAATGCGGCTTTGGGCAACATGGACAACGACGACTGGAAGTATCACTTCTATGATACGGTCAAGGGCAGCGACTGGCTGGGCGATCAGAATGCCATACACTACATGTGCCGCGAGGCCAAACAGGCCGTCTACGAGCTCGATCAGTATGGCATGCCGTTTTCGCGAAAGCCGGACGGCAAAATTTACCAGCGACCCTTCGGCGGCCAGACCCTGGATTATGGCAAGGGTGGGGTCGCTAAGCGCGCCTGTGCCGTGGCCGATCGCACCGGGCACGCGCTCATCCACACGCTCTACGGACAGACGCTGAAGTACGCGGACTTGTGCAAATATTTTATTGATTACTTTGTGCTTGACTTGATCATGGTCGATGATGCCTGCGTGGGCTGCCTGGCCTGGTGCCTGGACGACGGCACGTTCCATCGCATTCTCGCCAAGAACACCGTGGTTGCTGCTGGTGGCTGTGGACGTGTATATTTTTCAACCACCGCCGGACACACCTGCACTGGCGACGGCAATGCTTGGGTATCCCGGGCCAAGCTTCCGCTGATGGACATGGAGTTTGTACAGTTCCATCCTACGGGAATTTACGGCGCTGGTTGCCTTATAACTGAGGGTGTGCGCGGCGAGGGCGGCTTCTTTGTGAACTCCAAGGGAGAACGGTTTATGGAGAGGTATGCGCCCAAGGCCAAGGATCTGGCGTCGCGAGATGTTGTCGCTCGCGCCATGACACTGGAGGTGCTGGACGGCAACGGCTGTGGGCCGCTCAAGGATCATGTACACTTGCAGCTAACCCATATCGATCCCGAAATCATTGACAAACGTCTGCCGGGCATCAAGATGACAGCCAAATTGTTTGCCAAAGTGGACGTGACCAAGGAGCCAGTGCCAGTGCTGCCCACGGTCCACTACAATATGGGTGGAGTACCCACCGATTTCATGGGAAGAGTGCTCACTTTGGACGATGACGGCAACGATCAGATTATAAAAGGACTTTACTCCTGTGGGGAGACTTCATGTGCCTCGGTACATGGCGCCAATCGCTTGGGCGCCAACTCGCTGCTCGACTTAATCGTCTTTGGACGCTCCTGTGCCATGGACATTGCGGCCAACAACAGCCCCGGCGACACCGTGCCGGACGTGCCCGACAGTGCCACCGAAGAGACCATGGACAATTTCCAGAAGTTGCGCAATGCCAACGGTAAAACCCCAACGGCCGCCCTGCGGGATGCACTGCAGCGGACGATGACAACGCATGCGGCGGTCTTCCGCGAGGGCAAGTTACTTAAGGAGGGCCTTGATAAGGTTCTCGAGCTGTGCAAACAGTTTAGGGATGTCAAGGTGTTTGACAGAACATTGGTGTGGAACACAGATCTCGTCGAGACCCTGGAGCTGCAGAATATGCTGACCAATGCGCTACACATTATCACTGCCATGGAGAATCGCAAGGAGTCGCGTGGCTCGCATGCTCGCGAGGACTTTAAGGAGCGCCTGGACGAGTACGACTATAGTGCTCCCATCGAGGGTCAGGAGAAGAAAGCCATCGAGGATCACTGGCGCAAACACACTTTGACCTTTGTGCATGGCGACGAGGGCTGCGTTTCCATCAAATATCGCCAAGTCATTGACGAAACCCTGGACGAATCAGTGGAGCCTATTCCACCGGCTCCGCGTACCTACTGAATTCAGTCTCTGTCTCAGTTTTTTAGTTTGTTATATTTTTTATTCAAAATTTGTAAAGTCGTAAGTAGAATCTATCTTTTGTATGGTAAGTCCTTTATCGCACATCTAGAAGTTAGCTATTTTATTTGTCTGGTCAAGTAGCCAGAGAAAGTATTTTCTATAAGCGTAGAAAACTTGGTTTTTCCGTCGGTACAAGTACAGCGATTGTTAGGATAGTCATTGTGTAATTATTTAAAAATTGAAACAAGTAGTAAAAGAAAGAAATATATATTTTTCATCAATATTAAGAACTGATTCCTTATTTTACCCATCTATTGGTTTATTTGACAAGGCTGAATTAAAGTTTGTTACAAAACTGTACAAGTTTTTATTAAATAATGAAAAGCTCGTCTAAAACATGTGCCATTGTATCTTCATCGTTTAAAACAAGAGCTCTTGTATCACAAAAAATTGTATTTGTATCTATATCTAAACCAATCTCATAATTCTAAGTGTCACTTTTGCCAATATCCGACATTTAACTCTACTTTATGTTTTCTTAATTGACTTGTTTATACACATTGTTAACAACGTGATACAAAATATATTGGTATTGGCTAATGTATTATTTGTATGTGTTCAATTATCTATTGGAGCGCTGTTCTAGAAATCCATTCTGATTAAGCGAACAACTTTAAACAGGAGCAAAATTTTGTATCTCCCATAATTTGTCCTCTTAATTAAGAATAAGTCTATTTTAGAAATATTGAGAGTATAAAGTATTGTAGTTTATTTCAAATCATTTTCCATTGGTTTGCTCTCTTTGCATTATTTTTTATTTATTTGGTAATGAAGAGAAATTCTGCGATACGAGCATACAAAACAAGTTTGTCAACAAACATCTTTTCGTGTGAGCTGATAATTAAAGTTGATTAAAAGCTAACTTGATTAAAAGATAAGTACGAGTGCACTGGTTGGAAGTGACCGACTATTAGATACTTTGTATACAACAGATCTGTATACACGTGGAGTTGAAGATTCTTTTAGTTTGTTTTTATGGGTAAAATGTTTTTTAGTTTGGCCTATAATTAATTAAATGAAATACATTTAATCTTCTTTATCTAAGTATGGTATACAAGCACTAATGTATAGAATTGTATATTTATAGTTTTTATATATTCTAGGACATAAAAATTATATCTGCCTTTTCCTGTCTGTAACTTACAATTCGGATAGAAGTAAACTCAATTTACAGCCATTTTTCAATAGTTAAATTGTCATTGATCTGGGTGAAAAAATGATTTGTTTATACTCTCACTAACGTAAAGAGCAAATAATGTTGGTTTTATCATAGTAGAAGTTCTGGAGTGCAAATTGGCATGTTTTATTTGGCCAGCATTTATATTAGGACAAAGTTTATGAATATGTTTGAATTAATATGCTTGTTTCGGCTACGAGTTGCAGTTGTGTGTGTTGAGGCAGACACAGGAAAGTGGCCGTTGTCTGTCCTAATGACCACAATAAATTATATTCATTTAGGATCGTTTAACATATAGGAAAAAATAGCATAGAAGCTGTTAAAGAAATAATTTATAGCTGTTGAAAACTTAACATGTTCATTTGGCCACATGTGTGTGGGCTTTGTTAAGGATTAAATCCATGAATGTTGGTGTTTGTGTATATATGTATTTATATATATATATATATATATATATATATATATATATATGTATGTATATGTGTGTGTGTGTGTGTGGATGCGTGGACAACAAATGAAAAGCCAACAACAAGCCGCTTGTACATAAATACTTTGCCCACACAGCCAACAACAAGCAACACGATATTCGCCCCAACAATTTTGCCCCACCTCCCAATCCTCGTCCCTGCACACACTATTTACTATGTGCCACATATGTACATTGTGTGTGGTGGCAATTGTGGGTTGTTGTTGGGTGCTGTAGTTGCACAGTCCACAGTCGTCTTCGTCCTCGTCCTCGTCCTCGTCCTTGTTTGTAGGAGTGCTGGCAGCAACGGCACAAAAATTACAGTTGTACACACATTTGCCTGTGTTAAATTGTCTCAACCGATACAAAGTGACCTTTTTCATTTATTTTTATGATCCCTCCCATCCTGATATATGTATGTATGCGCACCCGACTCCTGTTCGGTTTTGGTCCCCACAAAAAATAACACAAAAATGACCAGCAAATATGGACGCCCAAAAAGCAACTACAAAAAGTTAGTTGGCCGATTCTCAGTTTGCCTGGGCAAGTGGGAAATGCGTTCGCATTGTTTGGCCTTTTGTTCACCTAACAAATTCTTTTCCACACTGCTCTGAAATGAATTTGAATGAAAATTATAAATGCTTTCAAGCATAGTTCGAAAATAAAACCAAAGTGTTATTTGATAATATTTAGAAATTCTCAACAGTTTCTGAAACTAAACTAAAGCAGTTTAACAATTTTGTTTTTAAATTGCGCTTCGAGTACTGTTATACCCTGTAACCATTGCGAAGGGGTAACTATATTGGTTTTGTGCATATGCATGAAACATATATAAATTTATTTTCCAACCGCATAAAGAATATTTATTCTTCGTTCAAGACATTTGACTAAGTTGACTAATTTGATATAGACAAGTGTATTGTCGGAGCGAAAGTATTTGATCTTCAGAGCCTTTGTTAAAAGAGCCGTTACAATTTTCTTAATATCGCAAATTATAACCAATGGTTAGATTGGTATATATGATTATGCTTCATTCCACTGGAAAAAAGATGATCAATTTGTTTGTGTATTGTGATTTGATAAATGTATGTTTAAGCTTAAGTGTTAATTTGTAGGATATCTCCTGGTCGGGCACAGCCAACTTGAGCAATTGCTCTCTATGTGCAGCATCTCCTTTGTCTAGCGTCCTGTTAAAGGGTTTTACCTTTGTTTAGTTTCTACGCACGAACCTTCGCTTATGTGTGAATTTGTCTGCAAAACTGGAGGATTCTCTGCTGGTTTGTTCGAATAGTCAGCTCAGACAGGTTTGTTAGTCTGTAACCGTAGAGCTTTCATTTCCATTTGGAGCAAACCAAATCAGTCTGTTTGAAACTTTTTTTTTTTTTTATTGTTTGCGGTTCTCTTTGGGCAAATTCGAAAAACTATTTTAGTTATGTGAAACTGCAAATCATTTCGGGATTGGCTTGTTTGTTTTACTTTGCTCAACACTTGTTGTTAGCCTTTGGCCTTTGTTAGCTTTGCTACACCTGCCATATGTGTACCCTGTACTTAAAATTAAGAAAGGGATTCTCACATGCTGAACACACTAAGCAGTGACAAACTTAACATCAGCTCTATTAGTAATTGACAACAATTATAATTGATTACTTAAAACTATGAATATTTATCACCAATTACGCTTGTTGCTGCACTAAATAAATAAACACTCGAGCTAATTTAATAATAATATTTTCCGAACCCACAAAACAAATATAATAAATATCTAGCTGGCATAAAATAGTTGTATTCATTAATTAAACGGTTTTTTTTAATAAAAGGCGGCTTATTTATTCAAGGACTTTATTCGTGGTATGCAGAGTTCGCAATTTGAGAGAGTAGTAGAAATAATTAAATTCCCGCACATGCATAAAATACGTGATTCAGGAATTTCAGAAATGTGTGTTTTTATTATTTTATTATTGTTCCATGCAAATCGAGTTTGGATGATGTAAACTGAAAAATACAAGTGTTCATTTCAAGTGGGGAACGTGTTATTTAAATAACAGAAATAATTGGTATTTTTTGCTGTTGAGTGAATTCAATTTGATAATCACACATAATTATATATTTTCCTAATTTATTTTGGTTTGCAACCAAATTGTGCAACAAACATCAAGTTTTTTTTTTACAAATGTTCTGCACTTTAACTTTAGACTGGAGTTGAAGTTGGTTTGATTGAAATATACGTTGTCTGAAATCGGAGCTGAGTATCTTTTTTGCTCTCTCTTTGGGCACTCACTCGTCTGGAACGTGGATTACTCTAACTTAGAAATGCATTGCGTTTGCGCTTGGCTCTCACCTGGGCTTGTGTGTCTGCAGTCAAATGAGTTTTGCATAAACAAACATACGAAAATGCTTTTCCCCCCTTGTTCCAGCTGCCAGCTATGCTCGACTGGGCTAAAATAGCCTCTGACCATGTCTGCTAGCTGCAACAACTGCGAAGAATCAGAAAATGTTAGGCTAGAACTGCAAAGCAACAAAAAAATAAAAAAAATAAATAAAAAAAATGAAAAAGTTTAGTCTTTCTGGAAGTTGCTATCATGTTTGGTGTTCGAGTTTACTCTGAAGCATGCCGTCTGTTCTTGTGTCCCAAATTAAAACGCGCTGAGCTTTAAGAGCACGTTTTCATTTAGGGAATTCAGCGGCTTACCGTTTACTGTTTTCCCATTTCGTGCCGGCACAAGTCCTGCCAATGGTGTGTCCAATATGAGCATAGAGTACGGGCGCCAGCTGCTTGTTTGCAGTGCATTTTCATTAATGACTTGGCCGAGTCTTTCAGTTTTGGGGCGCTTTGTTTTGCTTGCCCCATTGTTGGTGGCAAGCAAAGATGAGCATGGAAAATATCAAACAATAACAGCAATAATAGCAGCAGCAGCAGCAGCAGCGGCAGCGGCAGCACCAACAAAGTTCTCTTGCAATTTCGCAGGACTCGCCAGAGTCCCTTCGAGCAAACTCGACTGCAGCGTCCGTTGCTTTTTGTTTTGCCAAAATTTAGTTTATTTCACATTTGTATTCATTTGTTTTCAGTTTTATTTACCAAGCAAAACAGCAACAAGCACACACAAGTTCCTCCAATGTGTTCGTTGCTTTAATTTTGCACAATCCTAAACGGGAAAAATGCTTCCAACTGCATAGCTCACATCCCCCCAACCCCACCCCACATTTACAATCCTCCGCCCATATCCTGGAGCAGTTATTCTGTTCAGGTTATTGCCTCACGTTTGGGCGGTTACCGTAAATAGCTTCTTTGTTGTACGGATATTAAATCATAAGGTATTTTATAGACACCTCGGACAGCAAACTTTTATGAAACTTTAAAATGATTGTGCAACATTAAATGATTTTTGTGTAGTAAGATTTTGTTTACATATCAGAATTCAAATCAAGATATACACTCGTCTAATTGATATCGCTGAAAGTGCTGCTAATTGTGTTCGCGACGTTGATGAATCAACAAGCTAAAGGAGCCCACACCCAACTCGACCACATGACCAGCTGACAAGTTGGATAAGTTACCTCTGTTATGTGGCCAGTGGATGAGTTGGCTGCAACTTCAACCAGTATTTACCGAAAGCTGAAGGCGGGGGCACAAACCGCGAAAGTGGGCAAGTAGGCAAGTGGGCTGAGTAGTAGTTGCAGTTGAGTTTGTTGATGCTGGAGTCGTTGCTGAAGCGACAACATCCGATTGCTCCGGGCGGTGTCCACTGCGTGAAACAGGCGACACGGCCAGAAATGGGAAGCGGGCAACGGGAACGAGACCGGAACTGAGTGAAAGCACAGGAAAATACTCGCTTTGAGGTGGCTCTGCGTTGCTTTTTTTCCTTCTTCTTTTTTTTTGTGACAGTTTTGGCAGAAGGTTTTTGCGTTCGTGCAACTTTTTGTGGCTTTTGTGGTTGTTGGCACGCGGCATGGCGCGAAAGAGAGATATACTACTGTGGCAAGAAGATGGGTGGTGAATTGAGGGGGGGGGGGGGGCGTGTCAGTTAGCCATCTTAAAGTTTGCGTGTGCGCTTATTTTGTTTGCGCTACCAAAAAGTGTGAAAATTTTAAGCTATTGCGCGCTCTAATTTTAGTAGTGCTAAGAATCCAGCAGCTGGCCAGGCTGCCGCTGATGTGCGTGCATGCCAGTCAAATGGCCAAAACGAAAAATAAGTAGGATGCGGCGAAAACTTTTACTCGCCGCGCCAAAAAGTATGCAAATTATTAGCAAAGTTAGCCACATTTTTCACAAGGCGGCACACACTTTGCGCATTTTGACAATTCTCATTACTTTTTTTTTTATTTTTTATTTTGTGCGCTCTCTATAAATTTAAGCCTGTTGGTGTAGCCAAATAAATGGGGACTTAAAGCCACTGGTAAGGGCGTGAGGTCGTTTATTAATGTTCAGAGATTTAAAACTTGATTTTCAAAGGCAAAAGGGACCAGCATCCCTTTTACCTTATACATTGCGACAATTTAACGCCCTGCACTTGACATTTGGTATTTGCTCAGATCCAGGTCCTTGTCGGCCTGCCCGATTTCTGAGTGCGCCCCCATCAAGGCATGTGTGTGTGCGTGTGTGTGTGTGTGTGTATGCGTGTGTTTGTGCATTCGCACTGTGTGTCCTTTTGTTTTGCACAATTTGTCGTGCTTGTCCAGGGCAACATCGTTCCATCGTTTCCACGACGCACCGCTCGACTTCTTGATTCCGGTCTGATTCCGGCACTTCGCTTGTCCCTTGCGGAAATTATTATTTTGTTTAATGATTTGTGCTCAGGCTCGTAATTGAGGCCGGGACGAAGGCCGGCACAGGAAGAGGAAAAGCGTTCTTTCGTTCTTGACCCACAATGAAAATATGGAAAACTATCGAAACAAAAAAAGTTGTTGCTGGCGCTTTTTCAATCGATCCAAACTCGAAGTCTGCTCTGCGAAGCGTAAAGAAACATTGGCAAACAACAGAAATTGCAAAAATATGAAATTCCCTTTTTTGACATTTTGTTGCTGTCCAAACAGGAGTAGAAAGTTCATTGTCAATTGATTCTTAAGGGTATGCTGAAAGGATGTTGAAAACTCAATTGAAAATATATGCGGGCATTTGAAGAATCTTGTGCATAGACTGACATTTATTAAGTTATTTATTATAGTTATTGTATATATTCCTAGGAAGTAATAAAGTATTTGTATATAAAATATCTACATAAATTCAAATAAGATTTAATTAGTCTACATTAAATAATGGGCAACATTATTTTGTTACAGATTCTTTTACAAATTGAAGACCTCGTTAACACTTTCAAATTTGAGAGAGCATTTTAAGGCAGTTCTTATATCAGACGTATAATTAATTGGTGGTTATCAGTTTGCTGACTCTTTTGTCCTGTTTGACAGGCTGCAAAGTGGCACAGTTGTTGTTAACTGAATACCGAGGGTGCCACGTAATTCAATTAAAATTTAATGCAGCCGTAAACAGTCGATATGGGCGTTAAATTGATTCATTGACGTTCACCCAGCCATATTAGCAGCAAGAGGACAAAACATTGTATTAAATTTTAATGCGCCTCTCTCGCCAAACCCGATGGTAAATTTTTTGCGTTGAAATTAAAATTTATCGGCTTTATATTAAATGCGTAAATTCATAATATATTGCACAATATTAATAAATATAAACGCATGTAATAATAAATCAATAACAGTAACAATTGCGCAAAAATGTAATGCGGCAACCAATTAAAAATTGCAAATTAGTTGGCCAGTAAACAATTACGCCTCTTTTAGCCCCATGTGAAATGTAAAACTGCTTATTTTAGGTTTGAACACATTTAAAACTTTGAAGTCCTGTTAAAAGTTACACATTATGTTTGTTTACATGAATCTGCGAATAATTAAATTAATTTTATTTATTCAATAAATTTTGATAAAACAATTATTTATGAAATAAATTAGAATAATAAATAAAATAAAAATAAATATAAATATGTAACTATAAAATATTTATATACATATAGTACTCTGTATATATAAGGTATTAAGTTATTCTATATGTAATAAAAATATGTTTGATGAAATAGGAAATGTGATTGGTCGGCAAGATATACCAATTTTTATAGCTGAGGGTAATGAGTGATTTGCAAAGGGAGGAGAGAGTTCTGAGGAGAACAAGACATAAAGGTGATTATGCTGTGCAATACAATAAATAAAGGTATTATAATTTCTAACAGGAATAAACCAAACTGAGCTGGTTGGGCGACCTAAAAGTAAGGGAAAATATATTCACACTAATAAAAAAATAATTAGTACGTGATATAGCTTGCTATCTTGAGTTTACCAGATTCAAAAGATTTTAAACATACAAATTGAAGCTACAGGGAAGTGTCGACACAGATGATAACTATTGAAAATGTATTCTCATTTTTGCTAAATAAACTCGTTTTCATAATATTGCTGTCTTGGAAATGATTGATTGAAAAATATAGATTTGTTATATAAATATTTAATATCTTCAAGCACTTTATGCCGCTTTAATTACCTTTCTGAATGCGTTGAAAATTAACAAATTGCCGCCTTACACTTTAACCAATGATGATGTAAATGTTTTCGGAAACTGATTTTGTTAACAAGCAATCTAAGAACTCGAAAGTTAAACAGTGGCAAAAAAGAAATCACATTTTATCTCTAAAGCATTTCTTATTTTAATTTAAATGTTTTGTGTTAGGCGACAAGCTCTAGAATTCTTTCTGTATTTATAAATATTATAATTTTATATTTACTTAGACACCGCCTTATATTTACATAAAATACTTTGAATTTTTAATGTTCGCCAAATATTCAGGCATTAAATTTGTAGTAAATGAATTGAATACATAGTTTGCTCTGCGCAAACACATGTGAATTTCAATTTGTGTTTGCGGTTGTGCTTAACATTTGGCTGTGGTTAAATGAATTCAGTTTTCACTTACAATCAGCGGCAACAGTTTAGATAGGGGCTAGGGACCCTAAGGAGGCAAGCTTAAATGCTTTGCAGTGCCAGCGCCATCAACATAAATATCCGAATGCAGGTCCTCCAGGCTGGGGTCATGTTTATCCGCTTAGGTAAACTTAAAACACAAACACAAGCCCGGCGCAGCTGGCTGTCTAGTAGGAAAGTCAAATGAAGCGGAAGAACTTCACGTGCCGCAATACAAATTGAAAATCAATGAAACCATGAAACTCCGACCAAACAAATGCTCGAGGGGCGTTTCTGGGGTGCGTTTAACCCATTGCAATCGTTGTGCCATAAATCGAAGCCCCACTGCTAAAGTGGGCCCTCGCTGCGGCTGCCCCAGCGTGAATTGAATTGGGCGTCATTTGTGACCAGATCTACAAATGATTTGGTCGAAATGGCCGCTGCTTTTAGGCATTCAAAACACAAATTCCGATAGATAAACCACACTTGAAATAAGAGCGAACTTTTATTTGGTTTTCTGATGAAATCTCTGTTGATTTTTGGTCATGAACGCATCACAACTATGAATAGTTTCATAAATTCGTTTCTCTTTATTTTACTCTTGTGGAATGAATTTACTCCGTCACGAGTAGTCTATATATCCTTGATCAGTATTCAGTGTTGTATAGAACTGATTTAGGTATCAACTACTACAAACAATGTCAGCGCACATCCTTAATGTGACTGCAAAGACATTTTATCTTAAGTAATCAATATATGTAGGTATCAAAATACCTTAACGTAATTGATTAATTGCTTTGGGACAGATTTGAAATGCTTAATAGAATCAAAATATTCGATAACCATTAATTAAGCTTTGATTGAAGTACAATTTAGATTAAGGGTTATTGGAGTAAGACAATTTCTTATACAATCATAAGCTGAAACGATAAATGAAAATTGACAAAAAAAAAAATTTAAATATCGAAAATGATGCAGATAATTGATGATTGCTACAATTGTATTATATTATCCTTGTTTGCGTGGACTTTTCCGGCATTTTAAATTGAGTTATAGTCAGAAATCCAAAGTTTTCATTTATCGCAATTAAAAAAAATAGCCTTGACCAACATAAATAAGGAGTAAAATGTTCATTTTACCACTGTAAGCCGATTAATAGACTTTATTTTGCCAGGACTTTAATACCTTTGGCAAAGTATGTGTATGTGTGTGTGATTTTTAAATGCTTGTATGTGTGCATGTTTATTTAATTCAGCGAGCTGAGGTGAGTGTTGCATAAATTTGCAACCATAAACATTTTGCTCAACTCGAGCACTAGTCCCTGAAAAAAGTGCCAGTAACCAAGTAAGTCGCCGACTTGGCGACCAGGCAACTTTACTTAAAGTTTTTTCATAACAACATCATCATTTTGGTGTCATGGTGAGTGCCCTGCACCATTATCATCATCAGCAGCAGCAGAGGATGTGGCTGCATCCTTAAGTTGATGCAGCTGCAGAAAAATAGAAAGCTTACCTAGTGGAATACATTTTTTGTTTAAATACTTCGTAGTTAAAGTGAGAAAGAGTGTTTCGTTTAAAGGTTAGGTTCAGCAATATTTAGCTGTCACGCCCACTCACTGCCCACAAATCAATTTAAAGGGTCGTCTTGTCAAAGTTAGTCTAACAGTTTTACTTGACACTTTTAAGACTTACAGCCATAAGTTGTCATAAACAACAAGAAAATGGCAAGTTTATGGGATGAAAAAAAGTTGTATGTTACAATGGAAGTCTGAGCTAAAAAACATTAAATACATAATATTGATGAATGTTGCTTTGTTGTTTTCCGTTGTTCGACTCGTTAAAGCAAGACTCATAAACTTGATTAGAAATACAACCATTTTTGCCTGGCTTTGCACCACTGTGCCATGTGAACTAGAGAATAATGAATACAGTTAACATGCTGCCTTGAACAGGTATTGAAAGAAATCTTGTATACTTTTTAGATTTCACTTTCTGCATTCCATTTGTTACCAGACAAAAGGAGCCAAGGACCACACAACACGCAGCTTTTGAATATATTGAATATGTGATTTGAAGTGCAATTTGCATTCTATCATTGCCAAAAGGTTGTGGTGTACACATACTTTTGACAGAGACTGTGAATCAAGTTGCTGAATGTGAAATAAACTAAACCACATAATGGGATTTTGATTTGTGTATTAATTTAGTAAATATGATTATAAATTTGCATATGAATTTAGTATTTGGATGCTTATTTATTTAATACGCTTATTTTGTCAATAAATTAGGCAGTTGTATCCCTTGGGATGAATTTATCTGAGAGAATTGTAATTGCGAAGCATGGCTAATTATCATCAAGCAGAGTAAATTCTTGCGCAAACAAAGTGAGCAAATTGATGTGAAAATGCAAGTAATTTGATTTTCATGCCTGGACTAATGGCTAACGGGGCCTGTCTAAAGACTGGCCGAAGGGACGAGACTGTCGTCCTTGACGTTGATTTGTTCAACTATTGATTTGTTTGATTAATCGACAAAGGGCGTCGGAGAAACTTCATCCTCATCACAACCATATTGTCCTACCTTTTTCTACCACGCCCACTCCATCCCCCCTCATTTATTAACACTTGAATTAAGCTTAAGTGTGTTTTTATTTGGCAGCAAGTGCTTGAAGCGCATCTTTGCAATTATGTGCACAATTGACTGTTAAATGCAGTTTTATTTTCGTGAATTAAAAGTGCACGCGACTCCCTTAACCATGTCCGAGTTTCGACTCCTTAAATCGCGTGTTGGCGCCCAACACAAAAGTCGACATAAACACAAATGGGAATGAAAATAAAAGGCAATCGACTCGCTTGACAGCCAAAATGGCAGATTGCAAAAGAACAAAAAAAAAAACAACCGTTGATGAATGAACAAAAATGACGGCAATTTGCGCCAAGGACAAAATAGGACATTTCACAACAATAGCAATGTCCTGGCCACAAGAAACTTGCAAGGCTCGCAAAAGCTTGCATATATGAGGGAAAAAAAACAACGCTTCTGGCCATCCACACGAGTTTTAAGCAAAGTGAACCAAACTTGCTTTTAAACATTGCATTATTTAAGCCAAATTAAAGCACACTTTTCTTAGCAGAGAAAAATGGTTGATCAAATTTTTAATTTTGAAATTATGCAACAATCGTCAATGAAGAGAAAATCCTTTTTATCAATGCATCTAGGCAAAAAGTAAATATAAATGTACTATAAAAAATAAACAAAAACATTTTACTTTACAACCTTGCCAAATATTTTATGTTTATAAATTTGATTAAACTGAGAATACGTGAAGGAAATAAAAAGCATTGTCCTTGAGTTCTTGTATACCTATTAGCTATAATCTTAGTGTTGAAGGTTGTGCTCAATTTGTTAACATGGTTTGCAAAGCCTAAGGATACCCAAGAACTAATACACATAAAAGCAACAAGCAATAAAAACCTATTTTTAAGTTAAGAAAATGTAATTTAATGATGGTTGCTTTTATTTTTCTTTTATATTAAACCTTTTTTTGTTGGCACATTTTATTTAATCGGAAATGTGGCTCATTTATTTAAAGGACATATTTATTTATGGGATTTGCCATAAAGCGCAATTATTTCGTAAAATATTTGTTTATATTTGCGGGCGTATTATATGTATAAATATAGTTTTTATTGCGGCCCGTTAAAATAAACCATTAGCTTGTTAAGCGAATTCATATGAAAAGCAATCAATTAGTATAAATTAATAATAAATACGCACGAACATTAACTAATGCGGATCGTGGTGGAGTGAAAAATGACTTTGGCGCCATTTTTGTGCAAAAAATTGAACACAACACATTAAATGCAAATAAACATTAGCCAGCGGCTGTGTTTATGCTGATGGACAGCAGCATTTACCTAATGCCCGACAACATTAATCAAAATCATAAATGGGCGGCAGCCCAAATGTTACGCCGGATATCCGGCAGTAAACGGAAGGCAAAGGCATTAAATGAAAGCGTCGTGGAAACGGAACTGAGGCAAGATGTAAAAAGCAGAGTCAATGTTCAATTTTTATTGCCTTAAATCGAATTGAATCGATTTCTAAATGTACTCTTGGGCGCAACTCAGACAATAACAAGAACTTTGACCCGCACGCTTCTTTCTTGTTGTCAGCTCACAATGACATCTCGTGTGGCATTTGCCTTTCACGTCCACGGATGATTAGGCATGCCTAAAAGGACTCCTTGCATAGGCTGCCTACCCATAACCCATAGAACGGCATCAGAGGCGAAAGGTAAGTGGAACAGTTTTGCTGACTGGTCACTTCCGGTCAAATGGGCTTGAATGGAAAACTCACACATGCAGAAATCTCTGGGTTGGACCAGCCTGGATGGCGGTAGTCACATAATTCAACACGTATGCAATCTGTGAAAATTTGCAAGCGTCGTTCAATGAGCATAAAATGAAGCAAATTAGCCACTGGCTTTTCCATTTGCTCGGCGTCAGCAATGCCCACGTCACATATTATTCATAATCAGGCTCATAAATTCATGTCCGCCCCGGCGCCCATCTGGTGCAAATATGTTTGGAGTTGGATATTGGTATGCGCACACATTTTGCCGATAAGCATTCATGGGGCTTAATCAATTTGAATTCGGGACTTAGCATAAATTTCGTTGTTGCTACCTAATAATTGACAATTTGCATGCGAATTCGCAACGATACGGAAAAAAATTTGTATTTTGTTAGGAGTTGAAAAACGATGAACATTAGGAGACTTTAGCCCTTGGATGGAATAATTGTATGGGAATTTGTTTCTTAACTCATCCGACTCGCATTCTGTTATTTGTCCCTCATTAATCTCACCGTCTTCAACGTGTTATCCGCGTGATGCGAACTCGGCCCCCGTCCGAAAACAAATGAACTCATTTGTTTCAATTTAATCGTATAACTCAAAGATTTATTGCCATACGCAAGGGACGACAAGCCTTTTATATGTATTTTGGCGAACCCTTTCTAAAGCTGACCCAAGCTTTTGCGCCTGACAGCACTGAGAGCAAATTTTAAAGAGCTTCAAGTGCGAGTACTCATAGGTTGATTATGATTGATTGAGTGCGATGCGATGCGATGTGAATTGTCTGTCACTGTGCGGAAATTGATTTTTACGAGCACTCGCCGCGCACTCGTACATTTGGCAGTCAAATGTAATTGACAGCCCAACACGCGACTCACAATCATCACGCATACGCCCAGTTGAACGGTATTTAAAGGCCAAAAAATAAATAAGTATAGTCAGCTATAAATTACCCATGCTACTCACACACTGATTAACGGTATAGCCGCATAAATACATATATAAAATATATATATACAGAGAGTCGCTGCCGCAATAATTGAATTTATTAATTGGAGAACATTTTCAATAAACATATTTGAAAAGCAAACTAATTAAAAGCAATAAGATATTAATAATTGTTATCATATAAAAACCAATTTTTATAACGAATATGTTCGACAGTGTTCGCTGTTTAAATATATGTATAAAAGGTTAAAAGTAATAATTATATATAAACACAACATTTACAATTCACCGTGCTACGTGTTTCAGTTGTTGTTAAATTGTAAATATTATTTTAGTTGTTGTTAATAAAAACTGAATTATACCTTATTTTCTTTATTTACCAACCTTGTACCACTGTATGCCTTGTGGGCATATTTGCACTAGACACAACAGAGCCCAAATGGAATTTCAAATGATTTTTCAATTGGGTGGCCCTGACGAGCTGCCTTAGCTGCAATTGGCACGCAACTGAGTAGGCGTTGTTGCGGTGTGCAACACACGTGTATGACAATATTGTGGCAGCAGCCAGATGCGTAAATCACAGCAGCCTTCATCATTCTCTTCCACTCTCTCTAGCCCGACCGTACATTGCGTGTGTGTGATTTGCTTAGTTGCGTCAGTTGTGCAACATGTGCAGCCTGAAAGTTTATGTGAAAGTGTTTCTCCTTAAAGGAGTACAATACTATGCCTGAGTTGGATAGATAGTAATTTAACATTATTTAACACTTATTTCCAAGGAATATTTTAAATACTCGCCCAATAACAATTCATTTGCAGTTGCCCATAAAATTTTCTCATTTCCTTAATGCGCATTTCGCTTGCGCTAATGATGGCCTATAAATTGGATCTCTCTCGACACCGCGATGCACCAGCCGTGAGTGCGAGGCCAATACAATTTATGTGCAGCAATCCAAACTCATTTGGAGCGCAAACAAGCAAATATGGCAACCACATATGAGGAGGACACGCCCCTGTTCCAATTTACATTTCCACCTACGACCCACAATGCCAATCTTCGCTGCATTGAGTTCAAAGTTGTTGTTGTTGTTGTTGTTGTTGTTGTTGTTGCTGTTGTTGCTGTTGTTGTTGCTTGTGTTGTTTGTGTTTGAGTTTGAATTGGGTTTGGTTGTTGCTGGTTAACGGCCTTTGTCTTCGTCGTTGGCTTTGACTTCGTCACCTCCAGCGCCCGTCGTAATGAAGTTATTATGTTGACACTTGGCTTCATTACTTTGCCGCAGCGCAGCAGCCGCCGTTGATCTTTGTAGTTAGCTGTTCGGGATTATGCAAAGTCCGCCCTTAAAATGACTGTGAAGTGGGCATGTGCCTAGTTTCCTTCTACTCAATGTTTGCTTGTCTGTTGCGAGACGTTCTTCTGCGTCCTTCACTTGCTGCTGCTGCTGCTCATTTATCTTGACATTTGCATCACCAGCAGCAAGAACAGTACAAACACACAGTAAACATACACGCACAACAAACACACTCAAACGCACACACGCACACACACAAACGCACATAAGCTCCTGCATCTGTAGACAGTCATATTTATTAAAAGCGTGCGTTCTGCGGTTGGCATTTCTTAGCTGCTTCCCCTACGCACATCGTCTCGTCATCATCGTCAACGGGCTTTTCATTTCGTTCTTAATTCCTTTTGAATAATATCTACCACTTAAACTTACAGCACATCAAGACCACACAACAAAACACACTCACACACCACACATAATGTGTGTGTAGCCCACTTGACGCAGTCAGATATACTTATTTCAAATTACAATTCAAATGGATGGACATGTTTAGAGTACGAAGGATGCGTTTGTTTCATTGTGTTCTCAATTGGTAGCATACTTTTTCTATACATTAAACTATAGTAAAAATGGGTAAAAAGGATTTTGTACTATTATGTCTCAGGCGGAAGGAAGCATCTTTATAATGTTAATCAGGACTATTAGAAGAGTTGATTAAATTCTGTACGTCTGACCTCGGAAAGGAAATAAGAGATACACACTTAATATTCTTATATTTGAAATAAATGTTTCATTTATGTCGATAGAAATAGTAGCTAGAGCTAGAGAATTTTATATGTTTTTATCAAGTATACGCAGAGTAGGATTATATCTCGCTATCTCGATGCCGTCAAACTCAATTCAATAATTGCAGCCTGGTTTGTATTTAGATAAAGGTGCTTCTATTAGCGATTAAAATTTTTTTTTAAAAAATATTTTATGATCCTAGAAGTTAGTTAAGCGTTCATTTTTTGAAGTAAGGCTCAAGCGCTGCCTTTTGAAATTTCAGGGCATATTTTAGTCGGACAGGAGAGAATCTTTTATTGTAAGGCAAGTGTTTATCATAATAATTTATTTTGTTGTAGCCTGACAACAATAAATATTATATGCAAGCTTAGCATAATTTTTTTAAACTATGTACTGACAGTAAAAATTTAATGAAATTTCCGCTAATTAAGCTTATGCCGCGACACTTAAGCAAGAAACTCATATATAATTATTTTTTAAGAACATAATCTAAATACTGATTTTTGCTTATAAATTTAACTTAAGTTAAAAACATTTTTTTATTTTTTATTTTTTTTCGTCGTATAAATGCACCGTTAGCTTAAGAAACAATTAATTAATATTACATATGATTTAATTTGATGGACATATAATTATTTGATTGACGTATTTAAGCCGCTAACACCTTTAAAAACTTCAAACAAATATTTAACTTACATCTGAAACTTGCAATTTACCGTAACTAACTTTAGTAATATAAAGTTAAATTTGAACTCAACCTCGTTTTATTAATGAGGAACTTGATGAGAATGGGCTAATGTTGTAGGACTGATGTTGCTTCCTGTTGGTTTTGCCCAAACGAACGGATAGGCACACATTTGTAAATAAGTTCGCATTCTATATACATACATATATATAAAGGAAAATATGTGCATAAATATTTGAATATGTATATTTACTTCTGGTGGGTACACTCTATAAACAAGGTGAATGTGGCATTTTGGGCTGATAATGTCTTTGATACAAAATAAAGATCAGCTGAAAGCATAACTCTCACCACAAATAATTTACAGGTATGGAAAGTCACTGCCCTAAAAATGAATTCTAAAATGCAATAGCCCCAATATCTTCCATTTGTTTTGGGCTATCATTTCAGTTTAAACAGAGTATGCGACAGTCACTGGCACTCGCTCCAAATGCTTTTACTTGTTTTTACCATGCAACATATCCAACTCTTGGTAGAATGCTTCCTACTGTTATCCGCCCTTTCTACACCGGGTGCTTTTACATTCATTGACGAAACCAGTTGTTGCTTCCAAAAGCTGCGCACATGCTGTGATTTATTTTTATTAAAAATAAAGCGCCAGGCCGGTTGCCATTGCGTTATTTTTACTCCGCCCCATTTTCCTCAATCCCCTCTCTGTGTTGTTTCAGTCTTTGTTGTTTGTTTTTGTTTTTGTTATTGTTTTTGTCATCATCACATATGGCTATATACACATTTTTGGGGGCCGTGCAGAGCCCGAAGTTAAAGGGAACGGCTGGAGCAAACTCCTGCTTTGGCTTCCTCGGTAGTCCTATGAGTAGATGTATTAATTATGGTTTTCATGACTGCAAATTGTGAAAGCATCTTTCATGATGATAGGGCTGTGTCTTATGAGCAGCATATGTGGCAAATTCAGATAAGAAACCAAATGCGGTTACAATTCGTCTGCCTTTAATAATAGGTTAGATGGCTTCTTTTACATGAAACGGAAATGGAATAGAGAAAAACAAGTTAAAAATCTTTCAGTAGAATTTGTAAAGTGTATTACCTGCACTTATTTATAGCTATAAAATTACAAAAATGAAAAACATTTTATTATTATATGAAATCCCGGACCGTTCTGACCTTAACTGAATTAAAAAAAAGAGATATTCTTTAGTATTAGAACCTACGTTTATATCGTATTGTATTGCATTTAAAATTAGACATCTGATATCGACTTTGGATTTACAATAGTTAGTTTCATGGCTTTTAAGTCAGTCGATACTTAGTCACCTTCAGTTACCTTTGAACTATTGCGTGTAATTTAAATGTTATGTGTAACTAAATATAAGGACGGCAGCTTAAAGCTCTTGTGCTTTTAACAGAAATGAACGCCCGTTTGTCGCTTGTGTTAAATAAGGCTCGAAAGAGCATGGCTTAAAAATTCAAGCCACATCTTCAACACGGCCACAAATGGGAATTAGAATTTCAATTAGTTTTTGCTTGTCTGAAGTCATTTGAATGGCAATTCCGTATTGAACCTGATGTCTGCCCGCGGGGCGTCCAGTCGACAGGAGCTTAGGCATGTAGCTTATATCACGCGGCGTTGATGTCATACCAATTAAAGTGTATAATTAAGTGTATGGCGCACAAGAAGAAGAACCAGGCAAAGAAGTTCGTCATGGGGCTGCTCTTTTGTGGGTGTCCTGGCCGGCGGCAGTGGCAAAGGCGCTATCAATTAAAATGCAAAAAGGCTTTTGAGCCAAAAACGAAGGCCGCCTCAGTAGAGGACCGGTCAAATGCGTCCAGGCAGCAGATCCACTAATTAAGCGGCGTGAACGAGCGGCAAATCGCCTTACACTAGATGGCGGTGCCGCAAAATTTCGACCCTGGCTTCAGGGCAATGGATGGCAATGGCCACCGCAACCGCAACCATGTTACCCACGATTGCGATGACTTGCCCGAGGCCCCAGGCTGGAACTGGACAAGGGAAAAGTGAAAAAGGAGAGTTGAAAACAATGCTAAGCGGCTCAGGGCTGGATTTGGCGCCCCGTAGAGTATGCTACGTTAATTTTACGAGACTTGTAGACGAGTGAATTAAACGAGCGCTCTTACTGAGCCCGACTTTGCACAAAGGTTCAGGCTCGGTTCGGTTTTTAGGGACCTCAGCTCACAGGCCTCTCGTTGCCTCTCGGCGCCGTCAGCTTGTGGAGTTCTGTAATTAAAATGACGAGGATTACATTAGCACGTAGCACGCAGCAACTGGTGGCCAGCGATTAATTAAAACGAGACCCGCACCCTGTCCAAACATTTGGGATGCGTTCGCAAGTGGCCGCAGAGCCAAAATAGCTACACGAGGCGCTCGGGTTGACAACACTCGCCAAAAACACACAGGACATGACGGAAGGGCTTAACACAAGCAGCCAAGCGGTCAATTTACTCGGGGTGAAAATTCACAGATTCACAAAACTTTGCTTACTTGCTTTAAATTTAAAAAAAAAAATTCAATTAATTTATTAACTTAAACTATGCCAGCGCGCTGAGAACTGAATCTCAAAAGATATATTCCGAAGTTGTTGAATTGAGTCAAGGCAAGTTTTCTACCAGAAAACAAAAATTCACTTTAACTGTAACTTTTTCTTTTTCATTAACATTATTCTGCTGCACCCGTAAGAGTCATGGCAACAATTGCATTAACGCCATTCTAGCCGTTGGCAAGTCAGTGGCAAAAGCATGCAAATTGCTCTGTAAATACTTGGCGCTGGGAGGCGAAAGCTAAATTGCGCATACGCAGAGACAAGAGATGAAAAATCAAGCTTAATTTGAGCAAAGTGCTTTATAAATACTTGCCAACTGGGCAAAACTGAGTTCAACTTTAAAACTGTTATTCAATTTGAGTTTCCGCAATCGTGATGATACGAGCTTTTCAGCTCTGCATAAAAAGAGGCATAAGTAGATTGTCGAAGTAATTCAAGCAATTAAGCCATGATAAGTATAACTGATTCCTTTTGTCTTTTATGTTTAATTTTCTTGAATAGGATTGGACTTTTTGGTTGAGCTAACAATATTTAGTTAGTTGGACGAGCTTTCTATTTATAGGGATGGCTTTTTAACTTACTGTGCTTCATTTTATTTTCAAAATTTCGACCAATTTATGATATGATTAATATCATTGGCGTTGTCAACATTTCAGTTAAATAATTTTTAATTTCCATTGCAAATAAATCAACTTGCCCCAGCGACAAATGGCCATTAACGGATGTCCTTGTGCCATACGTTATCTGATTCGCATTTGTCCGAGTCCGAATCACGCGGCACTTTTGGGTGAACATGCCTTAAAATAGCTGCCAAATTGATATTGGGAGCATCAAACAAAACTAACACCAAATGTTTTGCGGTTTCATTTCCGCAAAATTAAAAGATATCACTTACAGCCAAATTATTTTCCGCAATGCAATAAGCATTTAAGTGCGACAGAGATGCGTGAAAACGCCCATTGCATTTGGTGTCAGCAAAAACGATACGGGCGGAATTATATATAAATTTTTTTCCCCTGCATGTTGACAGAAAATTGAATTAGAAACGCGTATCCGCGTACAAAAGCGACCGCAACTGCACCGGACTGATATACGGGGGCTAGTTGGATGATGGAGAGGGAATGGTTCAGAAGTTAAGGACAGACTGGCATACATTGCTCTGCATGAGCATGTGGATGTGGATGTGGATGTAGAGGTGGATGTGGATGTGGATGGTCGATAGATGCCGGCTGGGAACAATGACAAGCCGCAAAAATTCAATTTAAACTTTATATTTCAATGGCCAACAAGTTGACCAACAGGAACAACAACAACACCATTGAAAGCCCGCATATATATAAAAATATATATATATATATAGAGAGAGTGAGAGAGAAAGAAAGTGAGAGAGAGAAAGCAAGGATGGCGACACCAATGGAGTTGGGGATACGTGCATATAATTGAAAAATATTGAATGCCAGCGAAGTAGTCAAGCTTATTTATTATGCCCGAGAGCAAAGTTCATCGCATACCCAAGGCGGGAAAAACTCAATATTAAAGTCTGGGAACCCAATTTACAGTCGAGCTGCTTATTATTATTCTTACTGCAAGCTCCTTGTCAACTTATCTTCAACGTTTTTGCAACTATATCAATTTTCCCCATCTTTTATATCTTTAAGATGCGACTTTTATATGCGAGTACTATTTTAAGTTATTACAAATGAATTTAAGCCAAGTTTAATAAAAGCTACTTGCATAGCATGTCGAACAGACAGATGGAGAGATGGATGACCATATTTAAGACTCCATATTAGTTATTCTTGTTTATTTGTTAATGGTATTATTCAGTTAATGGTATTATTAGTACACAAATATATAAATGTTGTTACGTATATATTTATTGTGCATATACAAAAAAGATTAGCAACAACCAATAAACTTAATTAAACAACTTACATTAAACTTATAAGCTTACTTCCAAATTTAACTTAGACTCTTGACTAAGTTATGCTACATAGTTATAAAAAGCTTATACAGTAAACTAAGAGGCGGATAAGGATCTGATATAATTAAAAGCCTACATTCGAAGTTTTAAGATAAATAGCTCTTATAGCCTCCCAGATCGAAGCATTCATTGAGACTTAAGGATAAAGGATAAAGATAGGCTGACAAGGCTATATCAAGTCAGCTTACTAAGAACATAAATACTTTAATGGTGTTGAAAATGTCTGTTCCGCGCCTTTTCCTTATTCATTTTCAATGTGTTTGAAAACGACGACAATTCGGATTTTATTTAGATGACGTGTGGCGAGGATTTGCCACGGATTTTAATATTTACTTTGGGATTTATGTGAAATACTGCAAGAAAAATATGCGCTTAATACAAATTCAGAAATCCCAAACGACACACACATGCCGACATATATATGGCCCCTGGAAAAGGAACAAACACATGGGCAATATTTTAGCATTTGTCATAATTAGAAAGCACAGACCCGTTGGAAACAGCTGTCGAGGCGAAGGCAGCGGGCGCCAAAACACAAAAAAGAATAGTCATAAAATAAAAGAAAATACGCGAGTTTCAAATTTTCATCTCCCTGGCGTCGCAGAGCGACTCCTTTTTCCCCGTCGCTCCTTTGCCCACTAACTCGACAATTATTAAAGTCTTACGCAAAAGGGAGGCGGCGCATTTATGACTGCACTTTTCACATCCGTTTCCGCATCCGTCTGTCGACACGCACACATATCCTTCTCCCACACACACACACACACGCACAGCTTGTGTGTGTCGTTCATTTGTGGGGCGTGGGGCGCCAACAGGTCGGCGGGCAGCAGCAAAAGCAATTTCACTTTACATTTGTTTTACGACATTTGCTCCACACACGCACACACACATATGGGCGGCTCGCAATTGGGGGCGTGGCACATATATGCGACAACGTGTTTGCCGTAGCTGCGTTTTTGTGGCTCCTTCTGTACTGTAATAAGTATTTATTATTATGCTTTTTAATGGCCACCCCCCTTGGCCCCTGTGCTTTTACCCAAATGAGTTTTCCTCATTAGAGGCCCACTTGGGCGGCCATTTTGTCGCTGCTCTTCTTCCTTTTTTTAATGCATTTTTTAAAAAACATATTGAGTGCCTTTGCACCGTTTGGGGACAATGCCTAGGTAATGTCACACAAAAGCTTTAGCAGTGTAAAGTTACGCCCAATAATAATTACCAAAGGATACAAGGCAATTTTAAGCCGTTGCGGCTTTCAACAGGAAGTTTACATTTCTTTAATGACGAAGTATATCTCTCGAATAGTTCAAGCAAACAATGTATTTAATATACCCTGCAGCAATTGCAAGTGGACTAAAGGGGTGTAAGTGTACTATGTGAAAGACAGAAGGAAGCTTTTCCATCCCGCGATGGCAATTGTACTTTGGTTTGTAGTTGGAATTGGATGCTCCTTTGAAGTAATTAAAATTTCATAAGGAACATGCCCGACTAAAGCAATCATACTTTTCATTTGTTTTAATTAAAACGAAAAGTTTTCAACTTTATCAAATATGGACGTTCAAATAACTTAGACAACAAGGAATTTAAGTTGCGATCATAAACTACGAAGTGGATAAATTGATGCGGAAAAGAAAATTAGGCACAAGTTAAATCATCAGCGTTTATTTGGCCACTTGATCAAAAAGTCATGTATATAAAATATTTTTAAAGACATTTTCCTTATTTTCCTTCCCTTTTCCCATTTGGGAAAAGGCTTTTCACGTAAGCATTAGTGCGACTAGAAGTTTTCTTAACCTATTAAAGAGCTAATGCATTATCTACATAACGTTGTTATTACCCATCAGACTGTCACGTTACGGCCGTAAACAGGACTCCGTTGATGGCTTTCCACATGCGATTAGGTAGCACCTCAAGAAAGTTTATTTGCAAAATGTCGCTGCCATTTAAAGTTTTCCACGTCTGTAGCTGTAATTAAAGGAGCTTGTTGTCGTTGTAGATAAACTTCGAAAAATAACTTTTGTGGAAAACAGACTTAAGATTCAATTTACTTGCACACCTGACAATGGCAGCTCCACGCGCGTTATTAAAAACCTATTTATCAAACGTTATAAGCCCGATTCATTAAGTTGCAGAGGCTGGCGCCAATATTAATTAACACCTCTGCGAAATATGAGAATTTAAAAATTTTCAAATTGCTTAAAAATTCAGTTTGCTGTTAAATTAATCAATATTAAGAAAATGTGCCAGAAAACTTGATCGCACTGAATAATTTAAAGTCTGGTCAACAACATGACTTACCAAATGTTTTAGCAAGGACCAGCTTATAATGAATTTGAGAAGAAGTCACAAAGTTAATTTGAAGAGAAAACTTTCAATTGGTGACTTAAACACACATTCTTCATTTCGCATTTATTTGGACTGCGTGTCAACAGCAGCAACAACAACTTAGGCGAACTTTGTGACACACACACACACACTTTGATATATTTGCATAATTTATAAGTAGGTGCCTGTTGCTATGTGGGCTGATCCGTTTACTTGACATCAAAATTTAACGCGATGTGTGCGGCTAATACCTAAATCAGCAGGCGCGTAGAGTGGCCCAAAAGTTACATAATTAACAAGGAGTCAACACATGGATTTGGGTCAGAGTCGAGCTGAACCGTTTTAAAATTCAGCCATTCGTTGCAAAACATTTTTGGTTGTCACTTGGAATGGCACGTAAACATAATTAGACGTACATTTAAAAGGTCATTAAACGGCACAGACGACGCGACCTGCTTCGCCTCTTTTTTGGCCAACCGGGCACATTATGCTGCCACTCGAGCCCAGGGCCAGTCGTCAGGGGTGCCACTTACGGGGTATTTGCATCATGCAGAAGTGCCTAGGTCCCACCTTCGCCTCACAGTGCATGTGCCTGACACTGGCAACTGCGAAGGCCAAGAGGGGGCTGAGCAACAACAACAGCAGCAAGAACAACATGTAAATACCATTAGGCAGCCTTTGGTCTTTGCTCCTCGGGTAGGTTACTTGGCCGTGGCCCGACGCCCAGGCCCCCACTTAAAAATGTGCTCGACAACTTGACATTGTTTTAAGAGCAAAAATATGGTTTTTAGCATATTCTAAGTGTAAGATAATGACCAACTGGTAGCTGGTAACAGAAATAACAACACGTGGGTGGGTATAAACTTAACAACCACAGTGAGGAGTAATAAAAGTTTTCAAAAATAGCTAGACTAAATTATTTAAGTGTATTCAGCGTGACCGAAACACTATGCAAAACTCTTAGACTGGAACTTGTTGGTTGAGAGGGGGGGGGGGAGGTGGGGGTGGTGGTGGGAATATTAAATTTTACTATGTAATTAACAACATTGTACTTGGCGGAGTCTCTTGAATGTTAAGAGGTTTGTCATCGGCAACTTAAAGCGCTTTCAGACTCTCTCTCTCTCTCTTTTGAAAATGCGGTACGATGTTTGCGTTTTTAATGCGCCCTCAAGTGCGGCACTTAGAAAGTCCTGCCTCAATGCGATTCGGCTGCCTGTCTTTCCCGAAATAAAAATGCAGCGTTTATGGCCCAAAGTTGGTGGACGTTGTCGTTTTCCTCGTTCATTTTCCCAGCACAGCGTTTACTTACTTGCTGGCTCGTTGCAAACTGTTACACACGCACCATCTAGATGCCATCCTTGACCCCACCGAGTGCCCATTAACGCGTTTTTATCTGTTCATAAATTTTAATTTTGCCAAAATACTCCAAGTACGTGCCACGCCTGTTTTCCCTGTTTGCCTGGTTCCAACGTGTGCTTCTTTTCGTTCCGGCCGCAACGTTCAGCTGAGAAACAAAGCTCCCATAATTTTTGTCCGGACTCGTGGCTTTTTCATATTTTTTTTTTATTTTGTTTTTTACCCAAGACTCTGCATTCGCTTTGTGTTTGTTGGCGTTTTCAGCTCGGCAAAGAAAAATATGACTTGGTGGCTCATTTTGCACTCTCCTTTCCTTTTTTCTGGCCGCTTGCTGGCTGGCAACCTTTTTCTGCAACGTTTCGTTTCTGAGCTTTGTCCTTTAAGTTGGCGAGTCGAGGGATCTTAACCTTATTTCACTGGCGGCACATTCGCCGCGCTTGTGGGTTTGTTTATCGTCCTTTGCATCTCATTGAGCTCGTTGCTGTTTATGAACAGTCGCTCCTTTAAATTGCTTGCTCAGTTTGTCGAGGGCACCTAGGCGACCCTTGCCGAAGCTGGAGGAGGCGGACGAGGACGAGGACGAGGACGAGGATGCGCCAGTCCCTTTCTCTTCTCGACCAATCTGTTCATCTTCTCAACTCAGAGTTGCCGTTATCCTTTTGCCACACTTAGCTTTTCATTGCATATTTAACCTAATTAAAATGAGTTATACGAGTCAGGTGGCAGAGACGTCATTATTCTTGATTTTTTTAGTCCTATTTCAGTATAAGGCCTTTTTTTGTGGATACCTTTAAAGTTGGCACCATAAAAATGCTTGACGACGAGAAGTGTTTGTAAGCCCTACACATATACTTAGATATAAGAAGATTTACAATTTAGAAAACAGTTGCTTTAAATTCTACAGTCTTAAACTAAATTTTTAATGATCGGAGAAGATATTTATAAATATGACGATTTTGCGGAATGAAATACTATGCATATTGAATATTATTGTAGGTAAATAACTTATAATGTTCCTTTTAGAAATACGATCTGATTAAGATATACATTGGCTTCCTTTTCAAGTATTAATGGTATCAATGAATTTAATGAATGTATTCTTAGCACAAGAATAGGCATATTGATTAACTTTAATTTGATAAGAGAAACGATAAAAGTTTCATTAGGGCTGAGCAAGGCAACTGATTGCTTAACACTGGCGATTGCCTATTGACTAAGAGTAAACAATGTCTGTGTTTGAGAGCGAGCAGGAAACTAATCTAATGAATTTATGTGCGTCCTTGTATAAAAACACAGTGCAAGGTGCAAAACGCACGGGAGCAATGCAAAAGACTCTAACTGAGAGCACTTAAGCCCATAAAATATTCAAGCCGTGAACATGTGGAAAAAATTACGAAAGCAACCAAGCGGAGAACACAAAAAGCAGGAACGCAAACAAACAAAAAAAAAAAAAGAAAAAGAAAAGCAAAAAACACAAGACGGAATAAAGGAATGGAATGGATGAGTGGACATAACAGACATTACAGAGACGGACATGAAGGACATGAAGGACATGAAGCCTGAGGCCCAAAGTCAGCCGCGCAATTTGCCATTCCGAGCAGTACGGAGAGAAGGTCTCCAGTGAAAGGCAGCCCGGCCACTGATTGAATAGAGAGTAAAGGGCAACTAGTTGGCCGGAGCGATGACGGGTATGATGAGCTCCATAAATGTCGTACGAAGGCAGGCGGAAACGGAAGCGAATGGCGCTGCTCTGCTGGGACTGTCAGCATTGTGCAGCGGAAGTGGTAAAAGCAAAGGGCCCAAAGGATCCCAGGCCTCGACCATTTGCATTTGCTCGTAGGCACCGAGCCATCGACATCCTTGTCGTCCCTGTTTTTCCTCGAAACACGCACACGCAAGGAACACACATAAAAACCACACAGCGATGTCCTTGGCGAAGCAGAAGTGAATTTACTTTCGAATTGAATGATATATTACAGTGATTTCTTTTTAAATTTTGTCGACTCCCCAGCAACAACATTACAGCATATGCCTGTTAAAACACTCCCCCCCCCCCCTCCACTCCCATTCACTCCCCTGTAAATCCTTTTTGCTATGCCTTTAGTTCCTTAACCCCATGAAAGAGCTTAGGATGAAGGTGGCAACGTCTTCAATGCGGTTATACAGTAAAAGCGCGATAAGGATATTAAACATGTCCTTAAGCATAAAATGTCAATAAACGCAACGAGGCGAACCTAAGCAGTTTACATTGGCTGCACGACAAGGCGACAAGGCGCCAGCTCCACACATTTACCAGCCAGACGTATGGATGAGTATCTTTTGCATCTATTTTTTATACACTGCTCAAAAATCAAAATTGAGTACACTGAATTTGAATGAATTCTGACTTGAAAATTCAAATATAAGCTTTTTCTACGTTGGCCCAACATTGTGTAAAATCTTTCGCTTAAAAAACTTACAAAATTTCTACTTTAAAGAAGCCACTTTTAAGCTATATAAAACTATTGAACTATGCACAGAGCATAGCCCAGTCAAAGACACCCGTTTTCGCCGTTTTTACTTGTTTTTTTTTTTTTGAAACTCAATTCAATTTTTTGTTGTTCTCTTTCACATTCTTGAATTACGTTTTTTATGTGCCACTTTCTTAGCGTAAGAAACTGAAGTGCAGTTCAAGAGAGACTATCTGGAAAATGTCACTAGTAAAGTGACAAGATATTGAGTTAGTGATAACACGGGTTCTTTACTCTGATAAGCACTTAAAGTATCAAAAATATTCGGGTTCGACGGGGTAAGCGAGCTTTTGTATTTTTTAAAATAACCAAGTGTGCAGGTTGTCGAGAAAAAATACAATTTCAAGGTGTTTCTTTTGTGTTACGCTAATCAACAGTGAATAAACTTTATCAGCACCACGCACACACTAACGAACTTGCTAACGAGAATTTATTCAACTCTGCGTTTATTAACTTGCAATTTAAAATACATTTTCCCAGTTGTTTTTCGGCTCTTATCGATGGCGACACAAAAGTTACGAGTAATTGGTTTTTTTTCTTTTGTCTGATTTTTGTGATGGCTGCTGTAAATATTCACAGCTTAGTTGCTTGAATAATACCAGTCGAAGTTGTTGCAGCGGAATGAAAGGTAGACCAAAGTAGGTTAAGAGAAGTTAAGGCAAGATTTAAATCCGTGCACTTAAGTTTCCAGCCGGCGATTGTACGTCATCGTTTTGGCTCTTCCTCTTTGGCAAACCTGCGGATTTTCCATTGAACAAATCTGTAGCAACTGGCCCGAAACAGGCTACATAGGCGATTCAAGGGACTGTCAAAGCTGGGGCTACTGTCAAAATCATAAGCTGCTGGGTCGAGGACGCTGTCCCGATGGTCGTTTCTACGATGCTCCAACGGGAACGTGCCAGAAATCGCATTTAGCCCGATGTGCAGCTCAGCAATGGGAACTGTGTGCTCATCGGCAGACAGGGGAGTATGTTGCTGACTCATTGGATTGCAGGAAATACACGAAATGTGTTGACGAGGCTGCCGCTCAAGTTGAGGTGAACTATTGCCCCAAAGGCTATGCGTTCAGCAACAGGCTGCAGACATGCGTGTCCCGTCCAGGCGAATGTTCAGAGAACTCGCTCATCATGTGCGCTTTTATGCAAAGTGGGTCTATTCTGGGCGACCCTCTCAACTGCGGCCTCTACCTGGAGTGCCAAAATGGTGTTGGCACTCGGCGAGCCTGCACTGCCGATCGTTACTACAACCACAAGACCGGACGCTGCCAAACGACACGGCCAAAGCATTGTCCCGTTAGCGAGGATGTCTACCAGCCAGTCAAGTATCCACCGCCTGCTTTTGACCTCGCCGTCTGTGCCAGCTTCTATCAGGCTGGGCAGCCAGGCGTTCAGCTGTTCTCAGATGCCCTGACATGCTATGGCTACTACGCCTGCAGCTCTCAATATGCCATCGGCAGGTGGCACAGCTGTCCACAGGACACTCACTTCCAGTGGTGGAGCCAGAGATGTGTTCCTCCCGATGCCTACAGCTGCCCCTACGATCGGTGTGGGAATGTTAAATCGTCCTTTGTGGCTGCGATAAACACAGGCTGCTCTGAATATATATACTGCAAGGATCAGGCAGCACAGCAACTGATCAGATGCCCCGAGGAGTATCCTTACTTTGAGGAAAGGCGCGGCGTTTGCAGTGAGGATTTTCCCAATTATACTGTTTGCTATATGGATGGTTAATATATGCCAATGGATATTTAGCTTATTCCGGCCGTGCGCTAATCAGACAGCAGCTATTATCCGGAATATATTTACAAATATTATTTTTATTAGGCCAAAGAAATATATATTCGGTGTGCGCTTGAACACCGTAAATTAATGTCTTATGCAACGGCTTTCTATGTGGCAACAACCCCAAACAGCAAGCACAAGTGGCCAAGGCAAAAAATTAGCAAGAACAGCAAAGAGAGAAAATTTATGCCTTGCCAATATTTACCGCACTTTTTTCACACTCAATATTGGCGGGCCACATCTGGCGGGCAACGTTTTTCTTTTGACTTTCCTTCTATTTTTTTTAGGGAGTTGGGGGGGGGGGGCTAATCAAAAGCTCAAGGAACAGTGAAAGATGTACAAAAGCTAAAGCAATAATTGGAGGATTCTTCGTGCTTAGGTATTTAATAAGTTAAATAAACTTGAACTGCGTATACCGTAGAAAAACTTCAACGTTTGTGGAATCAATAATCTGTGGGGCAGTTATCGGTGCTGAGGAATAATCATGCTGATTATAGAAGACAAGTCAACTCAGTTGTTGACGCTGATAGTAACTTAGTGTAATTAATGGGCTTGCAGATACCTCGCTCTGACAGCTGACACAAATTTATTACAGGGTATCAAGGCAATTGCACTCCCTATCAATTTATTTAGACACAACCTGTTTTGTGACCACAACAGAAGCAGACTCGAAACAAAGTAAGGTAAGGAGACAGTGGTCTCGAGCATAAGAAGAAGAAGAAGATGCCAAGAACACGATGAGTCATTGAATTATTATGATAGACTTTTATTACATGGAATCGCAATTTATTTTACTTAACAACAAGCCAAACGAACCGATGCGGCCCAAAGGCGTGGCAGCAACAAGCGTGGCCAAAAAGCATTCCGAAAATTTGAATGAAAAGTTATAAAGAAATTACGTTATTTATCATTCGCAGTGTTGTTGTGCAGGCCCGCGGCCGCAGTGAAAAGAGAGAGAGAGAGAGAGGGAGAGAGAGAAGCGCAGAGTGAGACAGAGACAGCGACCCAAACCGTTTCCGTTTCCGCTCATTTATTTGCCTGACTGTCAAACACACACACACACACACACACACACACACAGAGGCGCACAGGCACACATACACACAGACACACATGGGCACATACATACATATACATATACATATACATATAAACAGAAACGCACATTTTCAGCAGGACTCAGAGCCTGGGTTGGCTGTAGTTTATGCACTGTTAAAAAGTTTTACTTTGCGCAAGAGAAATTTAAATTTATTGTTTTGCGGTTTTATTGAACGACTCCAGCATCACCTCAATCGCCGTCCGGCGCATTCACGCCCACACTTTGCCAGGACCCTGCTGGGGTTGGGCTGGGCTTAAAATTAGTTGCTGTTCGGCTATCGATGGGCGTTTGATTTACTGCCGCCAGATTGAAATGCCTAATTGCTTTAAAATTGGGCGTGGTCGCAGTTCCAGCCAGCCAACCAGGTGAATTAACGACAGCCAAAAAGGCAGCTTAAATGTGCCAATCCCTTAGTTGCGGCATTTGCCCTTTAGAAAAGCAATTAAATGTTTATCGGTGCTGCTTTTGAAAGGTCCTTTAAATTGATAAGCCATTTGCTCGTGGCCTCTTTCCTAATCACTTTCCCAATGAATTGGCAAATTGAGAGAGGAAAATTTGAACGTTAAGTTGACTTGATCAAAGCTGAATACGTCTCGTAAAATGCATTGGTTAAGAATATTTGCAAGTTTTTGTTTGTAAATAAATCTATCTCATGTAAAATTTAGTGCTCAAAAACCTTTCTATGCTATAAATTCAACAAATTAAGGAAACTCCAACTACAATTTAATTGGGTTTTTCAATCTTTTAAAGACATTTTAATTCAAAGCCCAGTCAATATTTAATATTTCTGTGTCACTCAAGAAATTTACCCAAAAGAATACTTCGAAATTTAAAGAATTACTCACAGACCTTCGCTTTATTCATAATTTGGCATCTTAATAAAAAATATCCACCCATAAAAGAAAATAATTAAAATGAGAAAATAATAAAAAATGCAGACTTCGAAATGACCAGCAAAGGATTACATTGGACAGTGCTGCCTTTGAATGCAGTCAACGAGTTCCTTTGAAACTGGCAATGATAAAGTGCAGAAGCCCTTATTTGAATTGTCTGCTGTTTGTATTCCCTGTAACCCATTAAAAAAAAAAGAGTAAACAATTTATGAATCGTTTTGTTCAAATATGTAAAATGTGTTGAAGATGCGTTACCGCCTCGATAACTCCATCCACTTGCTTAATATCGATTTTAAACAAGTGGGATTCTTTTAGCTAGAGGCTGTTAAGCTACTTTACTAAAATGTAAAAATAAAGCTGATACTCAAGCCACCTTGCCTTGAAATCCGCATATCGATTGGTCGATGATATCAAAAGTTAGTCAAGCAAAAATATTCTATAAATTTGGGCTGGCAAATGATAAAAGCTGCATACCAGACAGATTAGCTTATATAGGGCATTGTTTAGTCGAATACTTTTAGATGGGACCAGCTCTTACTTATTTATCCTTGAATTCTTAAGGCGCACAGTGCAACCTTTGCGTTGCCAGGGCCAATGCCACCAAGCCAACGACTTTACTGGGCCGCACATTCTTTGGCTTTAGCTTAGTTGCCACCCTGCGGCATTTGGTCGAGGCTTTTGTTTCTTCTTTTTTTTCTTTCTGTCTGTCGGGTGGATTACTTAGCTACCTTGCCAAGTGCCAACTGTGAACTGCCAATGCCAATGCGAAGTTTCGCTTTCTTTGCTGCCTTTATATCCGCCTCAGTCGGAGCCATGTTGCCTTTGCCATTCGTTGTTGACATTTAGTTGACATACACAACACAGATCCCAGGACAGACATCTACCCGTTCTCTCATTCGGTGCTGGGCATTTCCGGCAGCCGGCCATGTAATAGATCATCAGGCGTCTTTGTTTGCACTTTACCACTGCAGCTGCCTGTGCCTCTTCCTCTGCCTCTGGCTCTGCGTCCGCTTCCATCGCATCCTTGTCCAGAGCATCCTTCGTCAGTCTGGCGTTGATTGCTCGTCGTCAGCTGGTGCACAGTGCTTTATTATTGCAAGTTAGGACGACAGTTGGCTGGACCGACCCATCCTGCCACTGGCTCAAACAATTTTTGAAAGGTTATTTCTCTTGCAACAGCCGCGGTCTGCTCGTGCTCTGTGTTTCGCTTTGCACTTCATTTGCTCAGTCAGCTCGTCGCTCCTCATCGTGCTGCAATAAATATTGTTTACTCTGCATCGCCGGGACAGCTATTTGTTGTGTCATTCGGCAGCAGGCAGCCACTGACATTCATCCAGCCAGAGCGACAGCATCCTGAAATATGGTCAAGACATGTTTCGATATGTACCATTAAAGCGTACAGAGGGATTTCAATTTCGTTCTTATTCCGCTGCAACGTCGCTTAAACTAGCATAAAATGCGACCATCAACTTATATTAAAATATATATTTATCTGTTAAATCAGGTTGCATATGACAACGAATTGACAATGGTAAAAAGAGGGATCCAAATCTTTACTTGCGCCTGCCGCCTGGTGGAGGTCTAAACGGTTTCCGACGCGACTTCGAGTCCACAATGAGCACCGATTGGCGTTTGAGAAAGTTGCGAGAGGGCACCTCGTTGTCATCATCGGCAGTGGCCACTACGGATTGGATAGCCCCATTAACATTGCATGTGCGCTAACGATTCGATTCGGATTTTCCAATTACTTACCCACAGCAGGCGCCTGTTCTGGCGAGGACGAGGATGTGCCCGCCGTGCGTTGGGCGCGACCAGCAAACAAGTTGTAGTAACACATTGGCATGGGCTGCGGCTTCTCGCCTTCTGGCACCGATGGTGATTTGGGTGGCTCCAGCTGGTACACGTCCTCTTCGTCGTCCTCCAAATCAAGCTGAGGTATTTCCAGTGGCGGTACATCCTCCGGTTTGCTCAGCTCCTGACAGCGTTTGATTTTCAGCTTGAGTATCTGATAAAGAAATTGGGTGGATTTGAGGCTGCAGCCTGTGGAATTGATTGCACCACTTACCTCAATCAGGTCCTCGTCCTGAGCGACATGTGTCAGAAAGTTGGGCAACTCTGCAACGCTGATGTGCAGTTTACGCTCTCGCATGTCGATGTTGCTCTCGTCCACCTCCTGCACCTTGAATATCATTTCGCAGATGCGCTCCTTCAGATATTTCAGCACACCCATTGACTTGTCAGCCGCATCCGTATCCTTCTTGCGTTCTTGTTCCATGTCAGCGATATTATTTTTAATTTGCTCGATGACCTCCTGATTGCTATAAGTTCAAATGTCTTTAAGTCAACCAATTCTGCTGCACTTCAGCCAGTGCACTTACACTTCACTCTCCTTGACGTCCGAGAACTTGGATGCCTCCAGCTCACTGCTCAGCGCCTCACGCTCAGCCTCCAGATTGGCCTTCTCGGCTTCGGCCGCCTTGCGCAGATAGGTGAGACGTGCCGCCGACTCCTTTTGTGCGCTGAAGCGTTCGAATACTTCAAAGGGTGAGGTGGCGCCGGAAGCCTCCATCAGCTGCTTGAAAAGGGTTTCCATGTCGCTCGTCACGCTCTCCAGCTGCGACGCCGGCTCCTCCTCACCGTTGTCAGTCTTGGCCGTATGCTGATCGCCCGAACTCGAGCCCACGCTGTCCTGATGCACCAGCGTCTTGGTCTCGGCAAACAGCTTGCGTCCAATACGCTCCAGTTCCAGCTTGCGCGCCTCCACCTGCTTGCGAAAGTCCAGCGCTTGACGCTCTCGCGTCTTCTGCGAGAGATTGGCCTGCTGCTCCTGGCGCTGCAGGATCACCTTGGCCGCATCTCGCATATCAATGGCCTCGTTGTGCACCTGCTGCAGACGCTCAATTTCTGCCTTCTGTTCGCCTAGTGAATGCTCCAATTCGCGCAGACTGCGCTCGAAGCGCTCTGCATCGGTCATGAGAGAAGCCTCGATTGATCTGTATTTCTTGCGTATGTGCTCGGCCTCCATCCACTGTACGTTGGTGCGATGAATCTCGTTCTCCAGCTGACAGACAAGCTGGAGAAACAACGACAACAAATTCTTACAGTCAGACGTATTTACCTACAATTCTACCGCTCACCTTTCGATTGGCGTCCTCTTCGAGTGTCTCCGGCGGCTTCTCGCCCAGATTTTGAGTCTGTGCATCCTTGTTGGCCAAAAGCTCGCGATATTTCTCCACCAGCCTGCTAAAGTGCTGCTGGCGTGTCTTGAACCGATGTCGCAACAGATCCATCTGCTTGCGACTCTCGGTTATCTTCAGGTCTGTCAAGAAAATTGCATCTTCGGCATTCTTGGCTCCAATCGGATAGGTTGCCTTGCCCACAATGATGGTGGGCGTTGCACCTTGTTTTTTGCGCGGTTCGGCACTGGACTCTTTAATGACGACAGGTCGCTGCAGCGGATGTCGCAGGCGACTGACCTTAACCGTCAGCTCCTTAATGTCCTTTTTTAGTGCGCCCACTGTATCGCAGTTGATGCGATTCTGTTTCTGCCACTCCGCGGCATTGGCCGTCTTTTGGCCCTCTGCAAATACACAGATCTGCATTCGGAGGCAACTTTAATCAGAAGCCACTTACCTGCCAATAAAATACGCTTTTTAATCTCATTGATTTGCCTGTTTAACTCATTCAGTTTATCCGATTCCATGTCGTCTACCGCAATCGGCTTGTAACTTTAATATTGTGCCCCAAGCGGCGCATTTATTTGATCGATGCACTCAACACTTTGTTATGACAACGAACTTGGCAACGAGAAGATTTTTGTTTTGTTTTGTTGTGCTTCGTTTTTAACAATAAAGCACACAGCTGACTTCTTTCACAAACAAACAAAAAATTATTTAGCTATAATCCTATTAAACCTGTTCGTATCTGTAAGCAGCTTAAAAATTTCTATAAATAAATGCATTTATATTCTTGGCGTGGCTACGATTTACTGACTAATAAACAGAAGGACATGGCTAGTTAGACATAGCTTTATATTTTTATTAACAAAATATTTTATACATGAGTTCACAGACTTATACATAAATTTACTCCAAGCTGAATATAGTACCATATATATAATCGCTAAATATATATATATATCTTTTCATTTTCAATACGCTCGGACTTCAAAAATGATTTTATGACCTCGTTTAAAGGAAAAATGTAAAATTTTGGGAATTTTGTTTTAGCCTAAATAGTAACACAGCCAAAAGTAGCTAGCCTAATGTTGGAAACAGAGTTTGCATTAATTATTAATCAATTTATCATAATTCAAAACATACCTATGTTAAAAATGGTTTGTCTAAAAGAGATTGGAGAAAGCTTCGCAAACTTCCTTTTATTCATTGATGTTCTTCTAACGTTTGTGTGTCTCCAAATCCCAATTAATTCTTGGCTTGAAAAATTATTGTTATCATTAGCTTAGCTTCAAATAATGACCTACCTCATTTTTGTCTTGCTCAAAATGGTCAATACGGAAGGTCTTAGTGAGCTTACGGTACTAATATATTATATATTACGTATTATAAAATATATATAATATCTGTTGGATTAGTCATATTAATAGAGAACTATAATATATGTGTGTCTGTGGTACCAACCAAAATTACCCATTTTTACTTGCTGACCTAGAGATCCTTTTTTGAGCTATTAATGTATGTTGTTAAATTCGCTTGGATTGATCTTTTAAAAAAACTGTTCGTTTTATATGGCGTTTAACCCTTTCCTCCTGGAAAATGAATGGCAGCCCTGAATAGGAAGTCGTATTTTTGCTGCGAGTGGGCACTAAAAACCAAATGTTATTCTGCCCGATTTTATTAGGCCAATACATACCAGATTGTAAATTCAACTTTTGTTTGTATGAAGTTAAAAGTATACTTTTCGTATAATCCTGTGATGAGAGCTTCTGCCTTGTTCGCTCGGCATCGACAAAGAAATTTCTCATCATCGGTGTGAAAAGGGATTTTCGCCTTAACAGACTGCTGAAAATACTAAAAGTTGGTTGCACAACTGTCTGCTGTGCTACTTTATTATCGCCACCGCAAACTTCCTTAAACTCCGCAACGCCTGGATCTATATTTGCTATAAAGTACATATCACTGTCCTTTTGTGGTTCTGAAGCTAATTGCTTCGTCGAGCCCGAATGTGACTTAAACGAAAAGAATTCGGAAAATTGAATTTGCTCTGGCAACAATTTTAGCTTGTTGATGGGCGCCACAAGGGGGCTCAACATATTGGCGGGCAGTGAAAAGTCAATTTTGAATTCGCAAGGAATCGCTTCACAATACAGATCTAAGCAGCTTTTTAGATCACTTGCCAATTGAAACGAGGATACAGGTCGCAGGTAGGAAATGGGTCCAAGACGCAGTTGTGACTCTTTAGTTTTAAAATCGAACAATTTTTGACTATCTGCATCCGAATAGCCAGTCGAGCCTTTACTTTCTTCAAACATTCTGATAAGCAAGTTAATGCACTGTAATTTTAAATGTGTTTTTTTATAATGTTCAACAAATGATTGACTACTACTACTACTAGATTGAAATTATATAAAATTCAAAAACAATGAAACTGTTTCGAGATTTGTTCTGTTCCTTTTGCTGATGACTAAGTTTTGTGAAGATAACGTTTTCCTAATCCTAAAACAAAATATGATTTTTGATATTCGAAAGTACGAAAGTAAAATATCTCTAAACAGTTCGGCCTACTAAGTTCACTCAGTCGTCGATAAATGTCAAATGAGGAATATAAAAGACAGACTGGCAGCAAGATGGACACAGTATACAAAAAAGGTATGACTTTTAATATTTCCTGCACAAGAATCCAATCAAGGCCTCCTCAAGGTGGGCTTTCCTCCTGACTTTGGCCAGCTTTATGTTGTTTTCAATTGTCTGTCTTACATTTCTTACCTTGGCATCATACGCCCCACAAACTTTACTTATTGTGGTCTACGTGGCGGAAACTATTACGGCAGGCAATGCGGTAACTGCGTCTAATTACAAATTTCGCGTTGCCCAACGGAGCGTATACGTAATCATAGGTGAAAAGGCAGGGATAGATAAAAACGTGGCCAGCGACTCAAATTGCATCGGCCACATGTTCTTTAATAGACACAGCACAGCAAAGCAAAAGCGAAGATAGCCACGGGGCAGGACAAAACAAAACCAAATCAACGCAGTGTTTTTTAGCAAAATACACGTAATACATTTTTTTTTATTTAAATGTATATAGAGATAAAGCGCCTGCAGCTAAATAAAAATAATACAAGTAGGGCGGCGAAAGCAAAGCGAACCGAAACTAAATCCGAAATATGCATAAAATGCGAAGAAAACAAATATATAAAATGCGAACAAATAAGTAAATAAAAAGCGAATGCAAACAAAAAAACAAGAGATTTCGGGCTTTAAAGCGGCAGCAATAAAAATGTGCGCCCCATTAATTTTGTATAAATTCTAACCACAAAAACGGAGTTTCCGCTTCGAGTGTGTATATGTGTGTGTGTGTGTGTGTAAGTGTGCCTTGTGCATTGACTTTTTGATGTCAGGGTATACCTTTGCCTTGGCTTTATTAGATTACCCGCTTTCTGCACCTCAACGTATCAACAACAGGACTAACTTGTAGTTGCTCCTTCTGCTTTAAGGCTATCAAAATTGTTTGCTTTGTTTTTTTTTTATATTTTTCTTATATCTCTGATTTTTTCTTTTGCTAATATTTTGTTGACACTTTGCTGGCAAAGTCAAAACATGTCAAAGTGTGATTTGAGAATTTGAAATTGATTTATGTATTTGTTTGCGAATAAACGAAAGTCTTAGCAAAATCGCTGACAAAGTATTTACGATTCAGCTTAACATTTGAACGAGTATTGGAGCTTGAGTGATAAAAGAAGCGACTGAATTCCTTATACCCAACGTTCATTTAAAATGTGTAAAGAGAAAATGGAAAGGAAAGACGAGAGGTTACTATTTATATACATACATATGTATAATGACATACTATATTTTAAATCTTACCATACAGCTGTCTTGGTTCGAGGGTAACTTTGGTATTCATTAGTTATGTGTCTTATTCGCTGTTATAGAAGCCATGTCGCCACATCAACGGAATATCAAGAAAATCAGGCACACATTGAAATTAATTAAAATTAAGCCGCTGAAGGCAAAACATGTGGAAACTTTCGCCTGCTCCAAATGGGAAGACGACTCAGCCGCAGATGATGGGAAAATTAATAAGGCGAAAATCAAAAATGAGCAGCGCAAAAAGTACAAAGTCAAGCGGCAGGAAATGAAAAATCTTTCACAAATTAATTACGTTTTATATAATTTGAAGATGAACGCGCCGACAGTGCCGTTATATGTTATAAGGATAATGTGTCATGTGTATGTGTGTGTTATATGTGTGTTATGTGTGTGTTCTCTGTGTTTTGTGGGCCATGTCGCTTCTGGCGTTCATGTTGGTTATGTTGGGGCTATGTCACTTTGTCCTCGCTAACGGGTTCAGTGACCCCCTGCTCTGACATTTGCTCGTCATGCACACCAAAGCCGAAGAGCATATATGCTACACTCATGCCACAGACACACACATCGGCACACACACTCATAGCCGTTTGAGTGTATGTCCTGCGGGCAGCACCTGGCGCCACCTTCGCCTGCCGGCAGATGGTAAAACATGTTCAGCGTTGGTAGCGAACGCAGCAGAGCGCGAAATTATTCTAATTAGAGCGCCCCGCGCCGCCTGCGCCGCCTGCTCCGTCGACCCTTTAGCGACTCTTCTTCTTTTCTGCTTTCCTTTTAGTATGTACTGAATATTTCAGACTTTCTTTTCAATGCGATACTTTGAATGAATAGTTCCATGAATGGACCTAATCGCGTAATCACTCCATAAAAGGTTTTGAGAAAACAAAACGCCACAAGCAAAAAACCGTGCAATACAATATGGAAACTTGGATTATCCTATTTTCTCTTCATGAATATAAGGCTGAATTAGCTCATAATAAATTTTGTTATTTTATATGTATTGTGGCCTATTTGCCATTTTCAGGATAGATTAATTGGATTAACTGATAATCCACTCTTAAATCTGAAATTATGCGAGCGACTTTAAATTAAAATATTACGCATACCATATTACGTATACGCAGGTTGCAAATTTTGTTGACTATTATAATTTTTATACAAAGTTTAGAGTATAGTTAAAGAGTTTTTATGCAACTTATTTTAACTCTGACAAGTTCGGCTTGAGGTAAAACAGTAAATACACAGATAAGCCTGCGATTCAATTATAGTTCGTTACGTGATGAATTTGAAAAAAACAAAAGACACAGAGTTTACAGATGATTGAAATTTTTTTTTAAAAATCTAGAATGTGTATCTGACACATATATAATATTTAAGTATCTAATTTCTTCTAGCTTATTTAAAAGCTTTTTAAGTAAATTTTGCTGTTAATAAATAATTTTAATAAATATGTTTAAAGGCAATTATAAAACTCTAGCTCAGCAAAAGAAGAAACTTTTCAACTCAACTTTTGATTTTTTAATTTGTGTAGTTTTCTGAAACATCTCATTTGCTGATGCATCAACAATCAAGCCACTCCTCCTCCGAATAGTTGGGGAATTGCAACTTCAAGGATGAGCATAGATGAGGCTAAGTGTAGTTGATAGTTGAACGCTTCACATGCCACTTGTGCTGGCATTCTCACTACTACTCACATATAGAACACATGCATGCAGCTAACTAAACGCACACACATACAGATACATACGTATCTTGAGCGTATCATTGGCAGCGCAGCTGCTCAGGATTTAGCTTAATTCACTTTGCGCCAACACGGACGCCACCTGGTGGCAGTGCTGATGCTGATGCTGACTGATGATGATGATAATGGCGAGCGATGGTGACAAGGATGACACTGCAGCCTATGCGGCTGCCGGCAGGATGGGGGTAGTTCGTTTTTCGTATTTTGTCGTCAGATTCAAATGTTGCTTCTTTTTTTTTTGCATGTGTAACGGTCCGCTCGGATACAGTTGCCTGGTTGCGACATCCTCCGCCCGCTCATGTGCCAAATTAGGGACAGGACAGGCGCTGGAATCGCTGTGCATTTAACATGAGCTGCTGTTCTCCGCTCACCGTTCACCGTTCACCGTTCTCCGTTCCCGATTCCCTCTCGCACGTGTCGCATGATGTATGACATTTTTGCGCCTCATAAACAGCCACATTCACCGGCTGGTAATCAGGTGTTCACAATCCAGCGCACTCCACGTGTCGCTAGCCATTTTGTTGCTGCTTTGTTTATGTGCCCAGCATTCGCCAGCTCTTAGCCAGCTACCCCTCCCCCTCACCCTACCCCCACCCCATATATATTCGAGGGCCCTAGCAAGAATGCGGAGCTGCCCTCGTGCACGGCTTGTGGTTTGTTTGGTTAGTCGCTGTCGGACGGGTCGGGCGGGACTTACTGTTTGTTTGCCTTAACGAAATTGGCACGACTGGCAACGCTGTGTTGCCGTCATGTTGACAATTTGTTCGTTTGCGTTTGCGTTTACTGTGAACGGACTGATTTGCCTCAGTGGTGCAATTTAAATGCTCTGGCCCAAAGTTGATTGACCTCGCGGAATGCACTTTAAGCGCGACAAGATTTTGTAGAAAGTAGACACCTACTTTTATTTATCTGAAAAGTAAAGGCAACTTTTTTGTTTTTTGCTATACATATAAAATTTTTTTAAAAATTGCTATTAACCTGATTTGCCCACAAATCCACCAGTTTGGGCTTCAAATACCCCAAACTAACTTTCAAAATGCCTCACAGCCTATTTAGAAAAATGTTATATGTCAAATCCAATACACTTCAAAGCAACTTTAATAAATGAATTCGGTTTAAACCGTTGGCGTGGGACATCATCTGTAAAATATTTTAAATAAATACAAATGCTCAACTTCAATCAGAATCAATTAATGTAATCTAATTAATGTATTGCAAGAACTTAACCAAAAATATACATAAAAGGATTCAGTTAGTAAAGTAAATTGTTAAATCGATTGGTCATCAAAGTAGCTTTGTTCTCTGCGTGAATGAATTATGTCGGATTGAATCGTCGTTAGGCTGTGTGAGTGGCAAAATCTCATCAAAAACACATCTCAATTTTTTGCGCATAAATCGAAGTCAATGCAAAAGCTGTCAAACGCTAGGGCAGGGAAAACATTGTGCCCATCACACTGAATATCATTCGAAATCGATTGGAAAGCAATTAGGGAGTGATTTTTAAAATATGTCTAGCGTACCATTTAGCTATGTATGTCCATGTAACGACGACTCAACAAAAATGACTCAAATGATAAACTCTTGCCAAGGACACAACTCCTCCTCGTGCTGCGTTGCGCAATTGCGCAGGATAGTCTCCTGGGGAAGGACACACCAAAGCCCGATTGGGGAGGCAATGGGATTATGACACTTTTTACGGTTCGTTGCTGGCATATTCAACTTTTGCTTTCATTGAGTGAAATAAAAAATTCAATTAAAATGCACACGCGAACAGCATTCAAAGCCAGTGCCAAAAAAACATTTATTTGGAGCGGAACGCTCCAAACAATAACAAAAGCAAACCAAAAGAATAGATACCCTTGGCGTACCGAAGATAAAATGCCCTTATATATACATATATATACATATATATCACGGACAGACTGGTAAACCATTTAACAATTGCATTTGACATTTTCTTAAAAGTTCCTATATTAGCAAAATAGTTGAAAATTGTGTTAAACACAAATACATAAACTAAACTTACAAATGCTGCCAGAATACTATTCCTCACACTACCTAACAAAATTGATATGCTGGATGTTAGTGTATTAAAATCAATCGAAAAAGTAAAAAATCCGCAAACAAAGTGGACAAAACTTGCACAAATTTATTTGTTGCAATTGCTGTTCTTTTGAGAGATATTCTATGCTATGTAAAACTAATCCGAAATAGAATAATAAAGCATGAAAGGCGAATTAAAGACATCATAAAAGTAAAAATGTTTGTACATTTAAAGGCAATCAATTATTACAAGTGGAAACTACTTTTAAGCTGCATTGAATTTGAATAAATAGATAAAACATTTATATTGGAGTTGGCAAAAATAAAATTCTGGTGCAAATAAAAAAAGGTTTTCCTTCGTTTTTTCCAATGTCCATTATTTCTATTCGACCTTTATGATATATTTTTTTTTACCATGGTTTGTGCTGTCCCCAAAAAATAAACTGAAACTATCTAATTTTCAGGCCGATAATATAGAAAGACTTCTGAGATACTAGTTTGTATAAGAATAGACAGAAATAAATATCATATCATTCATTGTAGATAGTTTAAGATAAGGTACAAAACATATTTCATTTGAAAATATACAGTTAATGTTATACAAATAGGATTCCATTCTCGCAGTTAGTAAGAACTTGTATTTAATACACTTTACAGTTTTGCACTTTGCTTATGGTGCACATTAATCCTATTCCCATAGAAGGACATCTGCTGTGTTACGTTTAATGAACTTGGCGAGAATTAAGCGAGCTGTTTTTGTCGGCACCGAACAAAAGAATTATAATTACGCCTGTGGAAATAAATTGCACAAGGACAATGTAACATGCAGGATGGCATTTATTGTTCAAAACATGTTGCTATAAAGGATTTAAGAATCAAGTCAAATGCTCATGCCTTAATCTAAATTCACAGACTGCTAACAATAATAACAAAATGAAAATGTTACTTTATTGTGCTAATAAATCAAATGGTTATTTAAGAAATCGGCGAGCATCCAATTTGGATTTCCAGACTTGTGTATAAATGAAGAAATTATTTATTCGACTCAGTAAATTTCAGAAACATAAACTTTGTTAATAGTTCGAAAGTTTTTTATACCTCTAATAAAAATAAATAAGCGTTGGCACATATTCAATTATTAGAAAACCCAGTACAAATGTGTACATACAATCACATCGGGCACATAGCAAATTTGGAATATTTAACCCACGCAAATAACGCCAATAACAATCGAGCGAAATAAAATAATTTGTCATGATGCCGCGCTATTGAAACAGAAGGCTCGCCCTATGCTCGGGGGAATCCGCGGAAAACTGAAGCTCAACTGCGGCACCAAATGCAAATAAAATGCAAAGCCGAATTTACGGCGCTTGCTATTCAATTGGCGGGGACACGAATATGGCCTGGGAACGGAACTCGCGCCTGGCAGAACGGAGCTAACGGGGCTAACGGGTCGCGACTGGGTTGGGCTACGTTTTATGGCGGATTTTCGACGAAATATAAAAAAATAAAATTGGATTTTAGCGTAAAATGTAGAATGCCGTAAATATATTTTTCAATTCAGTCCGCTCGGTCCGTTGCCCGTGCGGCCGAGCGTACCGCCGAGGGAGAGCATATGTATGAACGATGATTTCCCCAGGGCGAAGGGCTGCGGCGGCTGCTGCTACTGCTGCTATTGCTGCTATTGCTGCGGTTGCTGCGACTGTCAAAAGGTATCGGGAATCGCGTGCAAATGATTTGCCGAAATCAGCTCACCGACACACGCAAATAAAACACCAAGAGGCCAAAGGCAAAACCTCGGCAACTGGCGCAACATGTGCGAAAACTGCTCTGTTATTCAAATGCCCAGCATATCTGTTTTCCTAGTCGATGTTTTCCTTTGCCACCCGACCACCCACCCGGCACACTTTGAACCCTTTCTGTAGTATACAGCCCAAGCTTATCCCTTTTCCTTACCATTTTTGTCGCTCAACTGAATCCAGGCAAAACTAATTTGCTTGGATGGCGTCAAATTGATTTTCTTAGTATATACATTTCTTGTTTTTTAGCTAAATGTCGTTAAACGGCCTTCAGCTTTACTTTTCTGAGTTACTTTTTATGGACTGTGAGTATAAAGATTTGTCATCTAGCTGCAATATTAAAATGAAGAATTTTTAAACTTTGGCAAATTTAAATGTAAAATATGACATAAAGTTAGGAACTTAAAATTAAAAAATACCAAATGAATAATCACTACAATCTTCACTTTGGTTTCCCCTTCATTTACTTTTTAACTTAATTTTCAAATTCAGCCCAAAATTACATTTAAAAATTGAAACTTGATTTGGCTGATTGAAAGCTTTTGCTTTAAATGTCAATACTGTTGAGGCATAAAATGTGAATACTGTTTAAATTTTTTGTTTTATGAACACTGTTCATGTTGGCTATAGGGGTCCATCTAGCTTATTTGAGGCACACCAATGCGTAATCGTGATCGATGGAAGAACGTGCAGAGGCTTCTCCACCGCTGGCACAATGTCGCTTTCAGTAAAAGATTCCTGCTCTATACGAATCTGGCCATTTCCGTTGGCTTAAGCATGGTTGGCGACACCTTGGAGCAGTCATACGAGCGGTATACGGGTCAGATCCAGGGCTGGGATCGAACGCGTACCATACGCATGGGTATCTCGGGACTAACTGTGGGCATTGTCTGTCATTTCTGGTACCAGTACCTGGACTACTATTATCCCAAGCGAACGATCAGGAACGTGATCCGCAAGATTCTGTTGGATCAATTTATATGCTCGCCCTTTTACATCAGTGTCTTCTTCCTAACAATGGGCGTGCTGGAGGACAATACATGGGAAGAGGTTAAGGAGGAGATTAAAGACAAGGCGGTTACTCTCTACAAGGCCGAATGGACTGTATGGCCAGTCGCGCAGTTGATCAACTTTTATTTTGTTTCATCAAAATACCGTGTTTTGTACGACAATACTATAAGTCTGGGCTATGACATATATACATCAAGGGTAAAGTACAAAAGGAAACCAGACGCGCCGAATACAGTTTCCACCAGCAGAGCATTAAATATATACAAGTTGTACAGAAACCAAACAAAACCATGTCAACACTCAACATAGAAACCATTTCTGTCTTCTTATTTTGTAAACGTACTCTTATGATATTATACTTATAAAAGGATTCATTCCGGAATATAGTGCTTTAGGCCTGAAACAAAAAATATATGTGTAAATAAGTTTTAATGTCAGTCGAGTCAACTCAAACAAAATACTTAAGTGCAGGATATTGCAATTTTGGGATGCCACAAATAACTTTAACCAAAGAACCTTAGTGACTTTAGAAATACGTTTTGAATTTTCAATGGAAGAATCTTTGGGTAACTACTCTAAAGGTTAGCTGAAAGGTCGACTTGACGAGTTGACAAATCGCTTGGAAACATTTTGAAAGTAAATGGTTGAAAGTTTTTGGCGTGACATTCATAAAAGATTACCGCGTTTGTCTGTGAAATAAATGGAAACGGGCGTTTGGCATATTTGAGTTATTACTGTAGTAAAATGAAATATTATTTCAAATATTAAAAACATACAATATTATATTTTATGCGCTCCGTTCCACTTTTGATATAACCTTAAAACTGATAGCACAATTCAATAAGCTGAATTGAACGGACTCTTGTGTCCTTCTGTTCTCTAAAACAGACGTTTAAAAACATGATGCTAGACTGCGACGGCTGTTAAAGAGCAGATAGAATGAATGCCATCGAACACTTGAGAGACACTCGAGCTGTCAGCACTTGACGACAAATTGTGTCAAGCATACAAAACAAAACAAAACAAAATAAAAAGCAAAGAAAAACAGCATAGAAAATGTAAAAAAAATCAAGTGGCAAAATTGATGTCAAGACGAGAAAGAACTTGTCTATGGTCTATGGTCTATGGTCGTGGCAGCGGCTTCACGGTTAGCGCGAGTTGACACCCACACACAAACACACACACACACACTCACACACATACACACACGTCGCCTAATCCAATTTAAATCTCTTAACATGATTTGCCGCTTTCTTTTCATTTTGCTGGATTTTGTGCCATTATCCTTTTTGGCTGCCCTGGCAACCGAATTGCCAAGCAAAACACGAGGCGTCGCTGTCATCGCCATCGCCATCGTCAGCGTCAGCGTCAGCGTCATCGTCCGGCAGGCAAGTTGACTTCCTGTCCTGGCTTTTATCTGCCTTAAGTAAGAAGGACGCGCGCAAGGACATTCAGCAGCAGTATGCCCAAAAGGGTTCATTTATTTGGTTTAGTCGTCTCTTCGGTTGCCTTACCGACTCTATCTGTATTTTGTGATTTAATTTAAAAGCTCACTAGGCATGCGGACGGCCAAAGTTTTCAGGCATGCGAAGCAGCCAGGACGTGGCCCTTATAAAGCTTATCTGTGTGTGCGGTTAGGTCTGTATATATATATGTATGTGTGTGTGTGTGGTTAATGTGTCTTAAATGAGAAAACGTGTCGGTGGCTGTGTTTACTTTTTAATGCATTTGAATCAGCCACAGCGTCATTAGGTTCAGCTGCTGTTGAACATGGCTAACTTCATGCAAATAATTTAGAAGGCAATGCGTATATTTTTAAAGGTCATCAAATCCCTAACCAGAACTTCCTAATTGGGCTCAATCATTGCTTTTATAAGTTGGGAATGTTTTAGTAATAGTTTAAATTCAAATAATGTGCATGCTCTGGTTTAATTAAACAACTAACAATAAGAATTGTTGAAAATTGACTTTGATTTGGTTTGCTTTCCTTTTTTTGTTACGATTATCAATCATATTTAGGATGTTTGGGAACATAGTGTAAAGGGATATTTGTTCCTAATTCCGAACAGACAACCTGCTAACTTATTTTCTGCTTAAAACTTGTTGTTTATTAATAGCTTAACTAAATAACCAGCTTAAAACTAACTTGTGGGTGCACTTTTATACTTATTCAAACTCTTTTCTATTTATTTTATTTTTTTTTACTTTCAACTTTATTTTGTACTTGTGAAATTAAACATTTGGTGTGTAAGTATTTTGCATTTTAATTGACGCCAGAAGCTAGCAAAGAGCAATTTCAGCAATGCTTTTTTGTTAGCGCTTTAGCTTAGCCAATGTCCTCGACAGTTACCTGCTAAATTCGTTTTAACCAGTGTGTTTATAAGCTATTATTTTGTTAGTTGCAACTATAAAAAAAAATTACATTGCTCAGACTGCTTAATTAGCGAATAATTTATGAGGAAGTTGAGTTGTTTTTCTGTTTTATGCTTTCCTTTAGTTTTCACGGCAGAAAATGTGTCAATAGCTGCCTTAACTTGCCAGCTGGCATTTGATCCACAATCATTTACATTTTAAAGAAGTACCATTACCTTAATTAGCCATAAATTAGTCAGGATTTACGGGTTTTTAATGACTTGTTTGCGCGAAACCTGGCAGCAGTATTTTTCAGCGGGACCTTGTCCCTGTTGCTTGGTCCTTCAATATTCAACGAAAATCAAGTCGACAAGTATTTTTCTTTTCGAAGAGCCAGCAAATTAATCAGAACTAGCAACTGCTTTGTTACGTGTTTAAGAAATATGCATTTACCGAATTGCTTTAATAATTAATATGCATACTTTGGGTTGCTTCACTGTAGCATTGAGGCTGTATGATAGACCATGGCCCAGTGGATGTAATCGAGCATGTTTGTCGTTGTGGAATAATTTATTTCAAAGTGCCGTCCTTTTGACAGCACAGATTTTTTAGCAAAACGCTTCCATTTGATGCCGTCCAGTCGGCGGCACTCCAATTATGTATACGCTCCTTGGGCCCGTCCGTTTTTCAACTGTTTGCGTGGCTAACCAGCCGTTAAATGATGGCTACATCAAAATGTGTCCAATATTTTGCTGCATACTTTTAGGCAACTTTATTGTACTACGCTAACAAATTATTAATAAAACTTTTAATTGCTTGCCCGCCGGAAAATTGAATATGCATTAAAGTGTGGCTTCAAGTGGAATCACAAATCACGGTAAATCACGGCAATCTCGACCGCTCTTAAGTCCGCTTCGCACATTTAAGCAGAATACTTACCTTCAATACCGCCTAAGCTTCGCTGGGATATGAAAAAGCACTAAAACCAGCGCCAACAATGCCGAAAACAGCAGCAACAGTAGCAACAACAGCAACAACAACAACAATAGCAATAGCAACAATGCGATGAACAATCGAAATGAGAGCAACAAATTTTAACGAGCCCCACAAAAACCCTAACGCTGCTTTTTAAGCCGCTTTCTCTTTCCCGGGCAGCGCCTGCTCCGCGCTTTTGTAATTACAAAAAGTCGAGTTAGGCGCAATACTTGACAAATGGCGGAGTCTGTCGGGACCGGAACGAGGCGGAACGAACACACACACACACACACAAACACACACACACATAGCGAGCTGGTTAACCAGGATAATAGGATGAAACAAATGTAAATGAAGCTGGAGACAGGCACAGGGGACGCCCAGTGACGATGGCGCTGCCAGCGGTTATATAGCAATGCTACACAAAATAAAAAGCACAAAACATAAAAAAGTTCAAGCAAAAATCTGCAAAAGACATTTCCAACTGTGTGTTTCGCCTTTGTCTACCGCAAAATGGAACGCAATGCCGCCCTGCGGACAACGCTGCTGCTGCTACTGCTTCTTCTTCTTCTTCACTGGGGGGGACCAACAGAAATTGCGATTGTTTCAAATGGACAGATGAAATATTTTTACATACATGCATATATAATACAAGTAGTTCCAACCAGTCAACTAACTATCTACGTTGACTTGACTCTTTTCTTGGCACACAAATGATAGGAACTTCATTCCTATCAAGTCCTTTGTTCCCAGTTAGGTAAACGCTTCTATGTCTGCTTAAAACTACATACATGTTGCGAGGCCAAAAAACCTTGTTTAAAGCTTAATAGTATAAGCCAGAATCGTTATATATAATAATTACTGACTTAATTCCCCCTTTTTAACCCTTAATTCGTATTCGCATCCTTCGATTGCAAACTTAATGCAATTATTTCAGTGTTTGTTGCATTTTACTTTTTCTAACATTACGTTGGCCGCAATTCCGTCCACAATTAAGGGCCATTCAGCTGACCAGGCATGGGCCAACAGTTGGTTGGGCAGCTGGGCAGCAATTGCAGGCCGCATTCTGCATCTGATGCGCATCGCGCGCGCTGCGGCAATTAAAATCTTGCATTCAAGTCTGGCCGCTGCAGCTTCAAGTATTTTAATTTCCCTCGACGCGGCAAAAAATCAACAGCGCTCCACAGCTAACCAGGAGCGGGAGCAACGCGCCCGACACACCCACAAATCAGAACCAAAACAAAACGCCAAGTGGATATGGATGTGGCTAAGGATGAGGATGTGGATGGTGATGGCAACGGCGAAAATGACGATTTAACGCTCTGGACGCATGCGCGAGGGCTGCACAAAAAATTGGCGACGGCGAATTGAGAGTTGTGGGGATTGTTTGATAGCTTCAACTTTAGTTGCTGAAGGACTGTCGCGAGCTAAAGTTGGCCCAGACGCACGAGCGACGCCGTTATGTGAGTAACGGCAAAAGAGGAACGCGCGCGAAAACTTTTTTTGAATCCGCACCCCCGCATCCTGTGCAGAGAGTAGCCCGTCTGTATATATACACACATGTGTGTGTTCGTGTGCGTGTGTGTGTGTGTGTTTGTGTTCGTCTAGGTGAAAATTAAGTGAAGTGAACTCAAGTTAGGTGAAGCAGGTGAAACTCTTTCAAGTGGAATTTGTTTTTGTTTTTTAATTACTAATACACGATCAACATGGAGCACCTGCGACCGCTCAGCTACGAGGAGATGTGCCAAATGGAGCTACTGCAGACCTGCGGCAACAACGCACCGCCGGCATCTGCGGCGCCAACGATGCTGCCCATTATGGTCATACCCACAACACTGCTGGCGCCAGGAGCGGGCACAGCCGGCGCAGCACAGCCGCAGGGCGGCGTCGAGCATTATTATCAGCTGCAGCCCACACACATTCTAACAACGGGCGCGGAGGCGGCAGCAGCCGTAGCGGGCAGTGCCGGAGTTAGTGGCGAATTGGCGCTCCTGCAAAGCGGCGGCGGCTGCGGCGAACAATTTGCACATGGAATCCAACTGCAACAGCATCCACATTCGCATCCACAGCCCGTTAACATACTCTGTACGGGCACATTGAGCCGCTCGGCACCGTCAGCATCGGCAGCGACGTCAACGTCGACGGCAGCGACGCTGCCGCGCAGCTTTCAGCCGGCCGCGTTTGTGACGGATGTGGAAAGCGACTTCGAGGGCAGCGAATGCGGCGCTGGCGGCGGCACCACAACTTGCATGCCACACTTTCGCTTCGGCGGATGCGGCCTGCAGTCGGCGCCACACCACCAGCAACCACACCAGGACGCTGTCGTTGGCTGCGGCTCGCTCTCCTACATGATGGGCACCCTGGCAGCCGGCGGTGCCATGCACGCCGGTCGCTTTGCTGGCACGCTTGGCCGCAACCGGCGGCCCGAGGGACACACCAAGCGTGTCTCCTTCAAGGGAGACAATCTGCCGCCATCGCCACCGCCGCCCCCACCGGCCGCCGTCGAGCTGGACAACAATGGGCTGCCCCTTCCGTTGGCCGTGCCGGGCGGCGTCGGCGCTGGCTCCTACATGCATTTCGACAACTACATGGATTACCAGGTGCGTGCTGGCTCTAGCTGCTCTCCCTCTTCCCTGTTGTCTCTTCCCTGTTGTCTCCAGTCTCTTTTGTCCTGTGTCTGACAATGACAACCGCTAAGTCGGCTAATCTAATTGGCATTCATGAGCTGTTCGCCTCCATTGCCGCATTTACGATTATTGACGCGCATTTAATGCGTGCCGCGATTTAAATGAGCGCGACACAAATGCGTAGGCCGTCTAACGGATAGGAAAAGGACACAACTGAAATCGTTATTTATATGAGAAATGATATATGTATATACATATATATTAAGGCATATAAAATTATACAATTAAGACAAATAACATCGGTCCATGGGCTTTCTCTGACTTCTGTCTTTGCTTTTTTTACTTAAAGCTAATCTTGCAAGTAAAGTAAATGCTATGTAGCACATAAGAAAAGTTAACTCATTACTTAGATAAGAAAGGAGAGAGTAGAGTAAATGCTATATAGCATGTAAGCAAACTTAAATTATTAATTTAATAAAAAAATGAATACATATAAAATGATATAAGATGATACTATACAAAGAACAAAGACAGTTTTTGACTCGAGTTTTGGTACTTCTTCAGTGTCCTTTGTCTGTTTAATTGAAAAACTCTCGATATCTATAAGCTATCCTTGTGTTGGGTATAATATATGAATATATTAAAGATAGGAATAAACCTAAGGGTTGTAAAATAACATAAGTTTACCATTATTTGGCTTAAAATTTGAGTCCATGCTGCGTTCTTATGTTCAATACGTGAACATTCAATATATAACAACTATCCTTGGCACAATGTGGCATCTGTTAAGACTTGAGATTAAATGTTTTTCAGTCCATTATCTTATATTTGCTTGAATTTATTATCTTATATATTCTGGCATTGTTCTCATATAGATTTATATGTATATTTGGCTGAGTTCCAATCCAAATATAAATTGAATAGAAGAGATAAAAGCCTTGTATTTGCATTTTCGATTAAATGAATGCAAATATAAAAAATGCTTGCAACTTTCTTGGATTCAGTAACTATGCTTGCATTTATTCCAAATCCCATTACTGATGTGCACAAATCAAAATGCAGTTGTTTGCACACATCTGATAAACGATAATCTGCATGTAACTCAATTTGTTTGGACTTTGGATCTTAAAAGACCCAAATTCATGTGGCATGTGTGTTATCGCACAAGACCACTTTGCTACCAGCTGCAAAGTGGAGGACAGAGGACCGTAAACTGAATGGAACCAAAGCCGTAAAGTATACAAATGAATCGTGAATTGTGAATTGTGAATCGTGAACCGTGGCAAAGGCGATGGCGATGGCGATGGCGAAGGGGAATTTGTCCTTTGGTGCCATTATTCACGACGCGACGTTGGCTGTCATCTATGGCCACTCGGACCATTTGTTCACATTTGCATAATAAATTAAATGTTGCAAGTGTCGTTCGGTCTCTGCTTCTTTTCTGCAGCTCGACCATTTATCCACTTTCTTACCACTTGCATTCTCGTTGTCCTAGCATTTGTTTGGCTGTCGGGACCTGCGTTTTATGCGTTTCGCCAAGCCCATAAATATCGTCATTATTGCCACGCTTACTAGTTCCGTTCGCTCTTGTTCCGCGGACTGGTTCCTGTCCATTCAACAATACGCGTCGCTTATCTCTTCGTTCCCCGACGGTGCTTGGCCTGTTGCCGCTTCAATGATTTTTATCAAAAACTTTTTCACAGTTACTATTTCGCAGGATTGCTAAAGTTTTTCACTTGCGCCACAAATATCTTCATCATCAGATATGGCAACCAGTTGAAGTACTCGCAAGTTTGAGACTTGAAGATACCCTGCACAGATCTTTTTTTTTAGAAACGTTCAGAGCTTACCAGGATTATGAACATTTGAAAATCACTTTTTTGTCTTGCTAAAAGTGCCAAAAAACATAAATAATAATAAATGCAAATTCTAATGGAAATTTATTTACAACTTAAGTTAAAGACAATAGCCATAAATATTAATGTAAGGGGTCCGATTAGAACAAATGTAAAAGACCCCAAGCACAAAGTTTATTTTCTGTCGTAAAAAACATTCAAACATTCACAAGCAACACTCAAACTCGTTCACGTTGAAAGCTCAACAAATTAGCCTGTGGTTAACTTTGTTCTTCACTCTGCGGCAAACCCTGGAAACTTGCTCGAGGAATAGTTTCTGAGCTTCTTAACAGTTGCTATGGCGATTTACCAGCAAAAATATGACATCAAACAATAAAAACATGCATCTACAGGTAAAATGTTGTAGGATAGCAAATAATATAACAAATGTAGAGTACATAACTCTGTTAATAAATAAATAAATAAAAAAGAGTTCAATACTTTGAGAAAGCTTGAAGTCGAATAGATTCGTTAGTAAAATTAAACATAATAGCATATGATATATTTCTTATTCACTGACTGAATTAACCCCAATGCTGTTCAAAATATACATATTAGTTAAGTCATCAAATATGTCTCTACTTGTGACTAACTTAATAATTTTGGCTTAAATTGTCAGCTTATAATAATTTGTATTAATCATGACAAATACGTAAATAGTGTTGAATACTTAGTAATCAACGTTAAAAAGACAAAATAGCAACTATAAATTGAAATGAATCCTTTGAGCACTGAACCGCCCACTACTTGCCTTAATCCTGATTGAGTACATTCTGCAGTTTTTACGATACGACTTTGGCTTTGGACGCGCTCCATTTGAGTTCCTTGCTGAGCAAACATGTTTAGCTGTACAGCAATTTCAAGTGCATCGCTTTACTCTCTTGCGTTGGTTACCCCCGCCCGCTGTGCTATTAAAGATCCTTTTCAATTTATTTTAGGGGGATGTATTTGCTGGGTGAATGGAATCTTTGAGTGGAACTTGTTGTTGTCGAACAGCTCCTTGATTGATGGCTGCGTGCAAAACTGTCTAGTTCGAGTAGCATATTTTTGGGTTCTGTTCCCGTCCGTGTTCGTGTCGGCTAAAGTTACGCTTTACTTCTTGTGTTTCGAAAGTTATTGCCACAAGGGTCTATCATGATGGAATGCTATGTAGTCATGACTTATTATCAGACGAAACATGACTGCGGCAAGCCACATTTTGAAGTCGGGTTCGTGCGTTTAAAAACACAATCGATGAACTTTTCAACTTAACGACCAAGCACGCAATGCACTCAAATCACACTATCAGCAACATGCAACAAAAAAAAATACATAAATATAAGCTTTCAAATCACTCGAGTTATTATTTAATGCCAAGTTTCTAAGCATCGAGCTTAGCATTTAAGTCATAAACTAGAGCTAAGAGTCTCAAAGCTTTCAGCAATCAATTGCGATAAACACAAAACACACAATCATTGCGAACCTTGACATTTAATTGAGACTCAATTCCAGATGTTTGGACCTCACACACACAAGTATGTTTGTTTTCGAATTGGATTCATTTTGTGGTCCACACGAGCTCTGTACAAAGAAAGACGATTAAAAACTTTCAATTGTTTAATGAACACTTAAAGAGCTGCAATTCCTTAACAACCAGTACAAATAGCAAACTAAGCGAACACACACAGAATCAGACAGTGGGGCGGGCAACGGGGTTTCTGGCCAGGGTCTAGACAGGCCCTGGTCATCGCCCAGATAACTCAGAGACAAATAGACAGACACGCAAACAGACAAACCCAGAAGCAAACAAGCAGCAAGTCCCAACACAGTCATCGCCACCAACACACAGGCAGCTGCTCCTTTTTGTCGCCTGATGACCATGCCGGAGTGGAGAGAGCAGGGGAATATAACAAAGCAACAACATTGTGGTTTGCTGGCAGTGCAGGCGAAAAATGGGTAAATAAATCGAAGTGGGTGGTGGAAGGAAAGGCTGTCGTTACTGGTTACTGCCAGTGATGTCCATCAGCGTGAAATGCCCCAGTGACATTTGAAAAACTAAAAACTTGCCGACGTTGACATGAACCACCGCAGCCGGCAAAACAGCAGACGGCACGGGATGATGTCGGGAACTCTGGCAACGCCTCCGGTGCGCCACGGGACCCATGAAAGTCGTAATAGGCAAGTGTCGCCGAATGGACCACAATGGACGAAAATCACCAAAGTTGTCCGCAAATCAGTTCGCCGTGCTTATGAACGCATTCATCTTAATCATCCCTCAAATGTGGCTTCACCGAACTTTTATTAAACTTTTTTAATTTTTCAGACCTTATGTTACACATTACAAAATTTTATAATATCCGGTCGGCATTTGAAAGCTTTTCAAAAGTTTAACCAACAATTTTATCGCTGTTTTTGCGACACATTTTCGGCTTTAAAATTAAAATAGCTGCGTACTTCAATATTTACATAAAACGCTTTTTCTTCAAATAACGATTGACAAGCCAGCCGAGTGATTAACCTGAATATAAAAAATATATAACAACAAACAACAAGGCGGAAAGAATAAAGCTATTTTAAGAATCTTCTGGTTCTTTTATCATCCGACTCGGCTATCGACTTTGTGCTTAAAATATCAATAAATTTAAATTAAATACTAAGTAGAATAACTAGATGACATGTTGTTTTAACATCGATAATTATCAAAATCGAAAATATCGATGAAAATTTAAGAAAATTGGAAAATCTATAATCTGAAATTGGCAAATCGTTTTGATCAATAGCATTAATAACTGACAAGATCGCTTCTTTTCAATGGAAAAACGGTATACCGAGATAAAGGTGAGCTTTTCGGGACTTATCGACTTGAAGATACCTTAGCCGAGCTGCAAAACGCAGTTAACATAATACACAATCTTAGTCTTAGCCCCCACTTAAATAAAATACATTCTGGATTATGTCAAAAGTTTATTACTATACCTGTTTTAATCTCCAAATATAAAACAGTAAAGCATGTCTTAAATTCCAAATTATCGATAAAATCACTATAAAAACATGGAAGAAAATAGATCAGATATAGAAAACCTTATGATTTGGTATAAAAATCACAATCTGTATATGGAATGGAACAGAAAGACAAACAATGTTAAGTTAACTTAATCTGATAAACATTTTAGAATTAAGTTGTTAACTGATTATGTCGCTTATTTAAATATCTTACCGCCTTTAAAGAGAAAGATTTAACTTGAAATATCTAATTAAAACAGACTGGCAAAAAAAATTCGCTAAACCAATCTGGATTCATTTTTATTCCTTTGTGGAAGCTTCATTTGCTTCGTTTCAGGTTCAAAATCTTGTAGCTATTTTTCGTTCAAACCTTTTATACGTCCACCAAAAATCTTGCTCGCTTATCATCAGCCAGTCTGTCAGTTGAAACGGTTAAGTTAAACATTCGTTGGCCGTTTAAAGTTGCTCAAAAATGGCTATACAAATTGTTTTTGGAAAACTGCATACAAAAAGAGAAATAAGGAATATATACAAGATGTAGCTAAAAAGCTTTCCGCTATGTTTTTATTTATCTGAGCGGTTCACTTGTCTCATTTCACAGCAGCCATTTGTTGTTGTCCCTGTTCTTCTTCTTGTTACTGTTTCCTGCTCCTGTTTTGTAACTCCTGCTGCTGCTAGCCTCCTTTTGTGTCATGTGACTGGCGCCTGTCGCTCTGCTCTGATGATTTGTAGAATTGCGTGTTTTAGTCCTGGTCGGTGCGAGCCTTGTCGCCTGCTTTAGTGTTATTTAAAACTTGAATGGAGCAACAAAGAACAGAGGCTCATGACAATAGAAAGAGGATATACTACCACTAGGCAGAAAAAAAAATGTGTGACCCAAATGAAAATAATAATAAGTTTGACCGAATTCGACTTGTTTAATTTTAAGCATATAATTATATAAAATACTAGATTTAATATCCCAAGTAGTATTTGTTCCGATTAATGCTTGTAAAAATATAAATATAATGCACTCAATTATAGAGTTCACACATGAACAAAATAATTGCATTAGATTTAATATTATGCAACCCTATTGTGGGTTATCCCGACGAGCAGCTTCCTGTTCAGCCAGAGCCTCGATGGCCGCCCAAGCCTCGGGTGTGATTTCTCTGGCGATTTCGACAGCTCCAATCAGGTTGAAGAGCTCGGTGTCTATGTGTGGCAGTCGAATGATGGGATTCTCCAGGAAATCGTCAATCTCATCGCCCGACTCCATGTCCGCCTCTGATATGAGAGTGTGCTGTGTGCTGGGTATGTCGAGCCAATCGTCGGTTTCCTCGGCGCCTCTGAAAGCAATATGATTATTCAGCTCCATTAACATGTTGGCCAGAAAATGTATTATGTATATATTGAATATTTATTTGAAAACAAATGTTCGTAGCCAAATACGGCTTACTTATGAATAAATTCACTAATAAGTATATATACTTTATTTTCAAATTATATCCCGCCTGCCTAGTTGTGCTCAGTAGAAACGCCTTAACGAATAACACTCTCAATGCTTTCTTTTTTTAAGAACTTTTGACAAAATCACAGCACACCCGAATTGAACTAATTATAAAGTGGATGCAGCGACCACAGCAAAGTGCAACCAAAATGTTCAACATGGCCCAAAGCTCAGTCACCTGCTGTGAGGACCATAAATATTGTAACATCAACGACGCCTTCGCTACGCAGGGGTATTCAGCGCGAAATGTGGCTAAAGCTGCTTTCCGGTTAGCGGCAAAATTCCCCTTTCCCCTTATCGCCGCACCCCTTTTCGATTCCCCAGTTGATAATAACGTGGTCCCGCCGCCAACTGCAAACTTTCGCAACAACAAATAGCTGAAATTATGCGCCCATAAAGCAGCGGCGGGTCCCAAAAGTTTGGCGTATTTCATTTAAATGCGAAACCCGAGTTAATAATTCGAATTTAAAATACCCCGTAACCTTTTTAGATAAACATACCATAAAAATTTATGATTAGAATACTTTTGCCATATTTTATCTTAATTATCACAACTAGCTTCACATTTGTCTCATAGTTTTCAGCATCCCGTTTATTGACAAAGAAGTTTATTTTGATAATATAAAAAATACAGGGCATTGAACATTGCTACAATATAAAATATGAAAATTATTTGCATTTTTATTAAAAGTTTCATAAAGTGAAATGCAATTTTTAGGAAACTTCAACAAGACTTCAATACTTTGATACTCTGTATGGAATGGGTGTACCTGGGTATATAAGGTTTATGTCAAAGGGCAAAGCAATTTCTTATAAACATTAGATATTCCATTATTTTCTCAAGTCTCAAGTGAATCAATCAAATAAAATGTGTATATAGAAGGTTTAATTGTGATAACTGATAAACAGAGTATCTGAAGGTCGAACACTTCACTGCACTGCGTTCCTTCTTGTTATTACTTGCATTGTACTGTTGAAAGTTTCGCCAGTTTTAATAAAAGTTAATTTCGCAGCCTGATGCAGGCGAAATTCATAATTAAAAATAGTTTCAAATGTAACGGGGCGAATTATACCGTTGTATTGGGCGTGGCCAACATCGTTTTTTATTTAATTAATTTTCAGCTGGCAAAAAAACACTTTCATACGTTTTTTTCCCGTCGCTTTTAATACCCATTGAATATGGATGAAACCGGGTATTATAATAAAAAAAAACTGTGGATGTTAATTAAAAGGAAAGCCTTCGACTCTGAAAAATTAAGTTAATTTAGCTGGATTTATACAATTTTAAATCTCTATAAATAAAATTGATTGCATTGACTGATTGGCAATCAAGGCCATGGCCAAAATGTTTAATCTCTTTTTCTGATTGAGTTATTTATAAAGTGTTTTTATTCCGGATAAAGGGTGTTTTCAAGTTCGTTGAGTGCACTGAATAAAAACAATTGTATTTGTTTATAAACGCATTGTTCGCATAGCCTGAGGTTCAGCTAATTAGCCGCACATGCAAATAAAGGATAATGGACAAGAATAACAACAAGAGTAAATATCGATGAAAACAAATTACGTACAACTCATGAGAATGGCTCTGGCTTTCTGGCCAGGCTCTGTGGTCTGTGGCGTTTGATTTAAGCCAGGGCCTAATAAGCTGCCTGTATATACGTAGGGATTAAAGTGCTTTTATTAATTATAGATGAAACGGGTTATTGAGTGCAGTCAAATTGAATGTGAAAACGTAATTTATACATAAAATGATAAGATCTTGAGGTCTGGTGAACTGAGTCCTGTTCAGATTTAGGTTTATCTGTATTCATATTTGTTTCCCCCGTTTTAGCTTCGCATAATTCCATTTGGGAGTCACAGAATAATGAAATCATTGACAGCCTCGGGGCAAACTTGATGACAAACTTTTGGCCAACAAAGTTTTTGGCATGCTGTGCAAATAAATAGTAATCTGGACCTTGTCCACACATATATGAATTATTTGTTAAGGCTTAATTATGTTACAACTAAGATTAGTGTAACGCCTGGAACGCTTCGAAATGCATTGATTTTGATTTGGTCATTTAGTTCATTAAATGTTTCGCTGTGTTGCCGTGTTGATGTTCTATCCCGGCTATGAATATTACGAAAAGTTAAAAGTTTGCAACAGTTTTAATTAGAGCGCAAAATCAACGAAGAAACTTTGGCGCACTTTTAATGAAGCAACTTCGAAGCGGTCTATGGGGCAGGTCTGGCAGACAGGTGATAAGTCAAGAAGAGAACACGAAAGTAACACGCCCTCTTTTTGTCAATTTACTACCATTGCAGACAACCGGGTTTGGCGGGCTGCCAGACGTAACCGAGCACTCGAACATACGCCGCACACTCTCCCGCCAGAACTCGATCTCGAACAGCGACTCCGGCGGCGAAATTGCCAGCATACAAAAATCTAAAGTCTTTGGCAGCGCCATAACGGGCGGCGTTGTTGGCAGCGATATCGCCGGCATCGCACTCGATACCAAGTCGCCCACCTCGCTGGCAACGGAAGCGGCCACGGCCGCCGGAGCCGCCGGCAAGGCAAAGACGAAGGGTGCTCGCAAGGCAAGAAACGGCGCCGGCGCCGCCCACAAGACACGACGCGGCTCCTGGATGGTAACGCTGACTCTGGTCAGCGCCATCTGCCTGCTGGCTATAGCCGCCATACTGGCCTACCAGCATTTCTTTATGTCGCCCAGCCGCAACTCCCACGCACAGCGACTGCGAATCGTTCGACGCATCCTGCGCGAAGTTCCACTCGTCGATGGACACAACAACTTTGCCTGGAACGTGCGCAAGTATGCGCACAGTAGCCTGGAGCTGGTTCATCTTAGCCATGACCTTGATCACAAGACAATGTGGGCACGACCGACATGGGCGCAGACAGACATGGAGCGGCTCAAGCAAGGATTAGTCGGAGTGCAAGTCTGGTAAGTGAAAACGATTTGAATAGAAAAAGTAGAAGCTGATAGAAGCTGATGTATGGTAGGTAAATTGCAGGTCCTTTTATTTGCTTTATTCTGGCTTGTTCGACTAGAAAAGCGAGGAGTCAATAGCATATGTACATTCAACTATGTTTGACATCGAGCCATAACAATTACCTAGCCGAAACTCTGCCACTGATACAGTGATACAAGCTAGTGCCAGGCCAACACTCAAACAGAGAGTTGCCAACAATTTGACTGCAAAATAAAATTTGGCAAACAGCAGCCGCGCACATCGCTGCAGGGCACGCAGCCAACCTGGCCCAGCAGCCTCCAGGCTGTCTTTAGCACCCGTCCGAATGACCGGGCCAACAAAAAAAAGGGGTTGTTTAGAGAGTGGCGAGTGAGGTGTGGGGCAAGGGAAGAGGCGTGTTGTTTGACAGGCCGCAAACAGCTGCAGTTTGGGAAAATGTGCGCTCGATTTTATTTGGTAGACTTCTGACAGCCAAAAGCTAAGGCTGCAACTTTGCGCAATCCGTTGCTCTGGGGGCATTTTCGAATTTAATTTTAGTGGTCGTCATTGTTCAATTTCCGCTTGAAATTCCGTCTACATTCGCCAGAGCTAACACGGATTGCGCTATTTGCTCGCCAGTTTTCGTTACTCGTTATTGCGATATCATTGCATTTAAAATTCAAATGTGCTGTTAGTTAACCGCTTTTATGGCAAGCACGCAAACTGCATCTTAATGGGATCGCTGCCATACAAAGGAGCAAATGGAGTACTAGGAATAATAATCATTAAGAAAAAGATAGTCGAGTGCGCTTAAATAATCATTTAGACGTTCTGTATTAACAACATATAGTGAAAATGTAACAAATTATTTTAACACGCTATCGATCTAAAATATGCTGCAAATTTCAATACCATGGCATTGGTATATATTTACTTAATTGCTTCAAATTTGTTTCACGTCCTCCACCGCGGCGTTCCTTGCACTCCTTGCACTTGCATATCTTGGCCTTTTCGGCGTAGGTCAGCGGAATTGCACCGGCAGATGCTGAAGCAGAAGCACCAGCTGAACCGGTTTTAGCCGAACCAGCTGGCGCTGAACCGACTGGTACTGAACCGACTGAAGCTGAACCGGCTAGAGTTGAACCGGCATGGGCCGAGCTGGCGTGTGCTGAACCGGTATAAATTGAGCCGCCCATAGCTAAACCGCTTACAGGCGAACTGGTCAAAGCTGATCCGACCTGAGCTGAACCGGTATTAGTAGAGACCTGAGTGCTTGCGATTGAACCTCCTTTAAGCTTCTTGCGATGAGTTTTCGATTTGGCAAATGCCGAAAGATTACAGTTCTTGACATGTGGATTCTGCCGCTTCTTCAGAAAGATCTGACGACGATCAATGACTGCGGTGCGCTTATTCACCCACCAGCTGAAGTCCGAATCAATGAAAAATGGCTTGGCATCCTTGAGCTCCTTTGCCATATTTTGCTTGTGCTCCTTTAACCAAAGCCGGCCATACTCCCAGCCCAAAAGTAACCCAATTGACGGTGGCTCCTTCTCATAGGATGCCACAAAAGCGGTGCTCCGCGGTAGGGGCAATTCCTTTGGAAAAATATCATGGCTCTCCTTGCAGGCGCGACCCTGCTCAGCGCGGGACCACAACTCATTCATATCGCAGAAAACTGACTATCTTTTTATTCGTATGATATGTGTTCGTTTAAAAAAAATATTTAAAACTATACAAAATTTCACAAAATTCACAGCATTCTACAAGTTTAGAGTTCTTATGAAGAACTTAACTCTGCCGAACTAGTTGATTGATATCGTAGGGCTACTATGTTAGTACCTCAATATCAAGTATAATATAAAATTTGAAGAACCTTTAACAACTTCGGAAATTAACTAAGTTTATTTAAGACTTTTTTAAGCCTAAAAAAACGTTCCTTTAATATAAATATATGGGATACATTATCTGACTATTATCAACAAAATGCATTAGTTTAATTTATTATTCTTTTCTTTTCTTTGTGTTCCTTTTATTTAAAATTAAAGCAGTCAAAGAGGATCTCAGCTTTTATAGTAAAATCCATATATCAGCTAAAAAGAAAATAAATTATATCTGCACTTCTTCCAATTACAGCGTCCGTGCGAACGCGGCCAAGACAAATTATTTATGTTTTTTTTTCTGCTGGGTTCCATTGCAGGTCGGCATACGTGCCGTGCGAGGCGCAGGGCTTGGACGCAGTCCAGCTGGCACTGGAGCAAATCGACATTGTGCGGCGGCTGTCGGACATGTACGCCAGGGACACGGCATTGGCGACCTCCTCGCAGGACATTGTGGCCACGCACAGGCGCGGCCTGCTGGCCTCGCTGATCGGCATCGAGGGCGGACACACAATCGGCTCGTCGCTGGGCGTGCTGCGCTCCTTCTACTCGCTGGGAGCACGCTATCTCAGCCTGACGCATCGCTGCGATGTGTCCTGGGCGGGATCAAGTGCCTCGCCGCTGGAGCAGGGCCTGACGCCCTTCGGCAAGGCCATTGTGCGCGAAATGAATCGTCTGGGCATGATGATCGACCTGTCGCACAGCTCGGATGCCACAGCCCGGGATGTGCTCCAGGTGACGCGAGCACCCGTCATCTTCTCGCACTCGGCGGCCCGCCAGCTGTGCAACTCGACGCGCAACGTGCCCGATGACATACTGCGTCTGGTGGCCGAGAACGGCGGTCTGGTCATGCTGAGCTTCGATCCCGAGGACGTGGCCTGCGGCCGCCAGGCGCGACTCCAGGATGTCATAGAGCATATTAAATATGTGCGCGCGATTGCGGGCATTCAACACATTGGCCTGGGCGCTGGCTACGATGGCATAGAGATGCCGCCGATTGGGCTGGAAGACGTATCCAAGTACCCGGAGTTGCTTGCCGCACTGCTGGAGGATCACAACTGGAGTGAGGAGGACGTCGCCATGCTGGCAGGACGCAACTTTCTGCGCATCATGGAGACCGTCGAAACTGTGCGCGATTACTGGAAGCGTGCCGCCATTCAGCCCATCGAACAAACGGAGCCGCAGCCAAAGACGCAGTGCACCTATATGTCGTCGTGACCACTGCCGCAGGCGGTAAGAACACGCCGCGACGAGCCCGCGACGTTGTCCCCTCTGGAGCGGAGCAATCCCAATCACACTGAGGCGTCGCTGGCGGGCGCGCAGCTCTGGCGTCGGCTGGAACCCATCGCCAACCAAACGGAAATGCGGCACATTGCAACGATGGCGACCACTTTGGCAGTCAGCGGGCTTCTGCAGTAGGCTCAAGTTGTCAGTTGGCCAAAAAAATAGATGTTGGCTCCATTGCACTTAAACTTATATATTTACATATGATAATAATTCTCTGACTATGCACTGGCAAATGAAAGGTAAATTAACTTAACGTTAGCACAGCAATCAAAATGACGAATTGACACGATATATTAGTAATGAAAACATAAAGTAAGTGTGTAATATAAACTAGAAAGTTCGCATGTAGACTAACAGTTTCTATTTCGACTTAATCGAAGTAGGCATATGAAAGTGGGTTTCACGATATAATTCAATTTTTTTTTATCTGGATTGTTTATTCCAAATAACTAAAGGATTAATGCTTAATTGTGTTTTATTAAATTAATAATTAATTTGTAATTAACAGCAAATGAAATAAGCCAGTGAAATAAGTAATCGTAAATAATTTGTGTTTTCATCGCATGACCAAAATTATTAACAAAAAAAAAAACACCCCTTAAATATATACATACATATATGCAGTTGAATATGTACTACAGCTTGTATGTTTGTATGTACGTATAACCAAAAGTAATAGCATTTTAAAATATAAAATAGCAACAATTATTTGAGGGATTTGCCTAACTGTATTATACATATAGCTGGCATTATAAATTACACATATGAATAACAAATATATAATATATAATTATTCGCAACTCACTCAAACCCCAAAACTTGAAATTAAACTTTACTAAAAACAAAAAAAATTAAATATTAATGCATAACTAGTTATCGCCGCACAATGTAAGATGTGCATTGGCATTAAATATATTACAGTTTTAGGCTACCAATACGAAATACAACAACAATTAGATGTGTTTTTTTTTTGGTGTGGTAAACGCACAAAAATTTAAAATATACAGAAAATACAAGCATAATCGTACTTATCAAATTAAGGAAGGCAACGTTAATATCGTATATAAAAAACTTGCATTTCCATACAATAAAACGAAACAAAAATCAAACGCATGTCTTTTATTTCTACAACTTCTTTGAATGATATATAGTAAATTGGCCTAGTACAAAATATAAATTGCATATAATGTAAATTAATTAGTGGACTTTACAGCCATTTCTTTGGAACACACTAACTTAAGTAAGTAATTAACTCTTTGCAGTTGTTTTTTTTTTTTTGATTTTTCATTAGAAGAAGACTTTTTTGAACCAATCAATACAAAATTAAATTTAAGATTAACTATAAAAGGACTGCAGACATTTTATATATACTTATATTCCCGAGATATGCACACTATATGTCTAGTGTTTTAAGCAATCTTCAATAGCTTATCATTAATTTTATAACTAGCACAAATTTAAAGATTGAAGACTGTCAGACTGTTATTTAATATTTTATATATATTTCACATTCTGGACAGCTCAGTTTACACATATGACAACTCAAAGCACGCTCTAGACAGCTTCATTAATATGTCGAAAAGAACCTAGCAAACTACTTATACAGAAAGCAGCATTTGAACTCAAGTCCCATTTTACACAGAGAGGCATAGGGATCCGTTTAATGTATCTGTGGAAATAAGTGCTGAGACGCACACAATCACAGTTTGTTGTGTGGGGCCATAAAAAACGTTAAGTGGTCGTAAATCAAAATTCAGCTAGCATGGGAAAGTTCACCCAAGTTTCTTTTCTTCTTTTATTTATTTTTTTTTTTTTTGCAGAACACGTTCTTTTAGTGCTTTTGTCTTATAGTAGTACCTCACATACTTTTATTTATTTCCAACTACTTTTAGCACTTGGGAAACAGAAAATGCAGCTGCTCTTGCAGCAGCAAATATAACTGAATATTGGCATTAGGGAAAGTACTTAAACTTAGCTGTAGGCCAAGTAAATTCTATTCATTTACAGTCCATTGAAACTTGCTTAAATTTTAACGATTATGGGCGAAGGCCGCCACCCAGCCACAACGCCCACAAAGATGGCCAAGTCTCTAACGTTTCTTTGGGCCGTCTCATGGGCCTTGACGGCGCCAACGCCATCAATGTCTGATAACAATGTTTTTGTTGTTTACACGAGGAGTTAAGGTTTTTGTTTTGATAGCAGCTTCCACTTGGCATTAGGTTCTGCTCTGACCTATCCCGCTGTTCGTTTTCTGCCGATTGTTTATTGTTGTTGTTGCCGCTTCTTCCCCAGCATAATAGAGACACTAATTGTTGTGCCCAGACTGTCTCCCAGCGAGTATTTGTGTTTGTTTTGCAACAATTTTTGACTTAATTTTCTCTTCTTAAAAGCAAATCAATTAAGGCAAAAGCTTAAGATTCCGTTTTTCGTTATGCAGAACGGCAAACGAAGTACAGTTTTTAGACTTGCCCAATTTGTCTTAAGTGCCTAACATTATTCGTTAAGCGACGTAAACGATAACTAACGAAAAGAGGAATATTAGATATAAAGCTAATCGATTAAATTAAGTTTATGTATTAAAGAGAAAACTTTGTTTGTCCCAGCGGCTTAAGGCAAAAAGTTCTAAATTAAATACTTTTCTTAGAGACAACCAACAAGAGAGAAAGAGACATTAACTAAAAGTGTCATAAAGATGATAATATAAATTTAAAAGTTATTTAACAATTTTTTTCTAAAGTGGCACAAGGGCATTCGCTTAGTAACCTCTAACGATAGTATTTATAGACGAGAATAGACGACTTAAGCACTTTGACCTATTCTTTTAGCCTTTTGCACTTTTCTAAGCCGTTTCGTTCTTTAAGATGCTTTTCTTACTTTCGAGAAGTTTTTTGATTTTTTCATACTTACGAAGAATTCTATGTTTCGCATGTTATTCGTTTGGCTTCTAAGCTGACTTTTATCAGAAATTTGTGGTCACAAAATAGAGTAATGTAAATATTTAATGGCACAAGTTTTATCAGACCAGGTTTAAATATGAAAATCAATTATGTTTTTAAATTATGAGTCGAACCTTTTACTAAAGCAGTTGACAAAGAAAATCCCTATTCAGCTAGAATATAAAAGATTCAAGCCACAAAAAAGTATACTTAATTAAAAGAATACGACGAAGAAAGGATTTAATCATTAATGTATATATGTAACAGGTAACGTAATTGAAGTAAGGACCTAAACTTCGAATAATGCGAATCCTTACACATATTTTGCAGAGAGAACGAAAAAGTTCAAGACATCAACTAAGATTACTAATGACCTCCTATTTACATGTAGCTTCTAATATTATAATTAAAATACTTCTTTGCAGCTATTATACCCTTATATATAATTCTATGTAATACACATAAACAGAGATTTTTCGAATATTATTGATGGTTATTTTATACTACTCTCTTAGTTGATTCACAAATTTTTAAAATTAAGTCGGTTCGCAACCGATTGAATTTTTAATATATTTTGTTCTCGCAGTTTGTTTATTGCATTCATCAGAGTCACTTTTGAGGACAAGTGCAATTTGGGGACATCATTAAACCTACGTTTATGGTTATATTTGCCATTAAATGTATAATGTAATTTTGCTAAGGTCACCTTAACGACAAGTTGGCAATCAAGTGAAAGAAGAGACCAAATTGAGGGGCTCGTTAACGTCAGGCCTGTTATTGCATAGCATTCTCATTAACACGTTGTCCGGTTTCAATTTCCAGTTTAATTTCGTTTCATTAAAAATGCCTATCCCTCTCCCTTCCCCTCCCCCAACACCGCGAGGCACAATGTGTTCAAGTTTCAGCATTAATGGCCGCTGTCATGCAGTTTGAGCTCCGCATCCGCCCACAATTCCAAAAAAGCCATAAACATTTCGCCAGAAGAACTTGCGCTGAGCTGATGGAAAAAATAATGCTTTATGACGTTTATAATGACTAAAATGTTGTATGAATTGTCCTTGCCTCGCTTGTGGTTGTTGTTGAAAAGTTGACAAGCTCCGCAGTCCTTCGTCCCTGCGTTGTTCCATGTGGCAAAATTAAAGGCTCGACATCATAAATCTGCGCAGTTCATTCGGAAAAGTGCTTTTCATTTTGTCGATTAAATTCATGTCTGTTTACACTGTTATAATGTCGTTCAGCGCCGAATGCTAACAACTATTGTACAATTAATAAATCACACTTAACTCTTGACACTAAATAATTAACCATTAACGACTTTACGAACATGAAAAATATCAGTGCTCATTTTGGTTGGTATAGCGACAGTGTGGCAAAGGATTACAACTCTTTAAAATCCCATAGAATTCAAAAATGTCCTTAATACTTTTGGTATTACTGTTTGTCTGGTGAAAGCATGGGACACGGGTTGGTTGTTCAAAATTCAAATATGAACTTGGGCTCGCTGTAATTGCAATAGTCATCGTGGCAAAGGTATTTGGGATTTGTGTTTGCGCCTGTCACCAACATTGAATATTACAATTTGAGCTGGGGGATGCAGAACGTGACAAGTGCCAGAGTCAACAAAAACGACCACACAAATAGATGCTGTCTAACAGATATAGTCCCCTAAGCGATATGCACACGCACGTCCATAAATTACGTATACGAATGTTGTACGAATTATGTTTGCGAACATGTATATACGAATAAATATGCTTCAACATAAGTTAAGCATTTGATATGAAATGGCTTTAGATGAATATTCAGTTACCCGTTATTCTGACTGGACTTTTTATTATTAACACGAAAGTTAACTAAATGCATGTTGAAACCTTTAAACGTACCTGTTTGACCTTGTTGCCAGATAATAACCCATGTTGATTTATTTTATCAAGGACTTCTTTAAACTAATTAGTTGAATTTAGTTTACAGTAAGTTGGTGTGAAGCTCACTGAATCAGCTTAAGATATTGATAGGTTGAATTTATCCTTTAAACCTTTAATTTTTTATTTTTTTTTTTTGTAATTTGCTTTTATTTACTGAATCTTCTCTTTATTATGAGACTAACAATAAGTATACAAACCTTATAACAAACCTTATTAACAGTTCATTTGGCCTATAATGTAATTGTACGACCTTAGAGTCTATCGATGGGTTGGTTAATCATCTCTCGCGAGATGATTGGGATGCGAAGAGAGCTTGCCATAGAACTTTCCTTTATATTCAGCTATTACATCTCTGACTGGTTGAATTTTCAAGTCACTTTGTATGTTGTCGTTTCGGACATACCACGGTGCCCCCGTTGATGGATCTTAAGATCTTTGACTGGGCTACCTGGATAATATCAATACTACTATTATTGCTGGCATTCCCCCATAACTGGGAGCCATATAAAGGTCTTGGCACAGTATTGTAGAGCAGGACCTTGTGGTCTAGACTAGGCGGCGAGAGAGCTTTAATAAGCCAATGGGGGCTATTGGCTTTCAGTTTAAATGTGTTCTCTTAGCTTCAATGTGGCTGCGCCAGGTGAGTCTTCTATCGAGGTGGACTCCCAGATATGTCACTTCATTTGCTTGCGGGAATGCGGTGTTGTTTAATGTGAGCGTTGGGCAATGTTGCCTGTTCAGGGTAAAGGTAACGTGATTGTATTTTTGTTTTTTTACTTTTATTCGTCAATCAGATAGCTATTTTTCTAGGTTGAGCAAAGGTAGATGTAGTTAGTCGTGTGCTTGTTGGGACGTCTGAGGAACTCCAGCTCCAATCGTATGATCGTCGGACATACCAGAGTTGCATCTGACTGCAAATTTTCTGTCGTAGAGGTATGACTTTAAAAGCTTATGCGTGTTATTAGGTAGAATTGCTTTGAATTTAAACATTAGGCCTTCTAACCAAAGTCTGTGGAATGCTTGCGAGACGTCCAAAAATATTACAGTGAACTATTCCCGATTCTGGATGGAATTTTGTTGTGGACTCTTAGAAACGGATTTATCCGATTCAGCATTTTTCGAAAAGTTTTGATAGACCCGATAATAGGCTTATAGGTCTGTACAACGGGGGCATTGTGTGATCTTTACCTGACTTCGGTATCATTATGTTGATAGCCTTTTTTCATTTCTCTGGAAAGTGGACAAGTTTGTGATTTCGTTGAAAAGATTGTTGATAGTGCATACGGCACAATGTGGAAGCTCAATAATCATTTTAGGTCATTTGAGGTGATTTTTTCTCGGTTTAGTTGTTTTTTGATAATGTTAACGATATCGTTTGGGAAGAACTCGATTGGCTCATGTTGGAGCTGAGAGTCGTTTGTTAAAGCCGGTAGTAAAAACGAATTTGTTTCAGGATTTGGTTGGAAAACATTTTTAAGGTGGGCGGCAAATGTGCTGGCTGGGGCTCCATATAGACGTCACGTTTTCAGTTGGCCACCTTAGACTATCCATAGAGAGTGGTTTGTGGAAGATGTTGATAATTTCTCCATGTAGCGGAGTTCGGCATATGCTTCTTCTTGGTTTAAGGCTTTAATTAGCTTACGTGTGGCCACTTTTAACCTTTGCCTTCTGTGGTATTGCCATTCTCGACATAAGCGTCGCTTTTCAAGGATGAGCTGTTCGATTTTTAGATTTGTCTTCTTTTGGTTGTAATGTGCTTGTGTAGTTTGAGGTGTTGAAAAGCGAGCTGCGGTGACTAAGACGAACTCAAGTGCATTAAGAAAGCTGTGGATGCTCGTCAGCGATAAAAAGAGGTTCTAGCTCAATGTGTGAACTTATATATTTTTTGGATCTAACCCAATTTGTTTTCTGTGAAATCAATCTAATCGGTTGATCAACTTTTTCTGGCTGGCTGGAACAAGCGAGTGATCAGAGGAGAGATATGAAAGACACTCAGTGCTTACAATATTTCGGGGAATATTTTTAGTAATTGCAAAGTCAACTAGATCGGGTAGTTTCTTGGGGTCTGTTGGCCAGTATATCTGAAGATACCTGAAGAGACATGGTCAAGCTTGTTGTTGACTCTTATAATTGCATTATAAAGCTGTTTTCCTTTAGGAGTCACAAAACGAGATCCCTAGTGTGTGTGCTTGGCATTATAGTCTCCTGCTGCTGTGAAGTGTTCTCCTAGAAGAAGAACTGCATGAACTCAACTTCAGTTATGGAGAAGCGAGGAGGGCAGTATACGGCGGCTAGAGTAAGTTGATTACCACTATCCAATTGTATCTTTATAGATGTAGCATGTAGATAGTTTTCGGCAAACGGTTTCTAATCAGAATACTAGTGCTTTACCATCGCAATGATTTGTTCCGTAGAATAAGTAGCCTCATGTTTTTAAATTATATTTGTTTGTAAGGTGTGTTTCTGAGAGAAGCATTACATCGATGTGTTTTTCGAGTAGGAATTGAGCTAATTTAAGTTTATGCTGTGAAAAGTCATTAGCGTTCCATGAAGATATACGTAGTATTTTTTTTATTTTGGTTGTTATGATACCAACATTTGTATTAAAAAAGATTTTGGTTTCGCATTAAATCTTGCATAGTTGTCCTCATAAATGACATGTACCCCATAGGGCTTTGCTGCAAGTTATATAACGTTGATTCAAATTTGCTCTATTGCTGCTCTGTTGGTTGCTGCTGTTGTGCCGTATTCAGTTCTGGGTGTGCTGCTTGCAAATACTGCGTATTTGAGGCTGGGGGCAGCAGTCCTGGTTTTAATGCACTTGCCAAAGTTTTCGGGGCCAAATGAGGATCTGGCTGCAGTCGAAAAGAAGACGTCTGGTCTTGGATTTTAAAACGACCGTTTTGAGAGTGTGTAGCGGTAATTCGCTGTTGGATTCGACCTTTCATCTCATATTGAGTATCTTTTGTAGTTTGCTGTGTGATTACCACCGCAATTGCCACACCTTTTATTGTTGGGTTCGTCTTTGTTTGCTGTGCAGTCGTCGCAGTTATGAAGGTCTACGCAAACTAAACACATCGGGCGCAGTGTTCAGTACGATCTTGTAAGGAACTAAAGTTTGTATGTTGGGTGCACTTCGTTATTCTTTAAGGACTTGCTTTCTGGTTCAAGTTCTAACTGGAAGAGTGTTTGCGGCTTCCTATTCTTGTTTAAGATGTTGAAGACTGTCTTAGAGGTAAATCCTTTTTCTTGTAGCGTTACTTCTTCGGATGTTATATCAGGCTCAATGCCCTTTAATACGACTTGCAGTCCCTTGTTTCTTTTAAGTTGGTACGTGCAGAAGTTCTTTTTAGTATCGTTTAGATGATTCGATAGTACTCTTGAATTATTTTCAGACTTCGTTTGAATTTTGGTTTCGTGTATACTGCCTGGGGAATTATGTGGAAATTGTCTTGGGACGGACAAGCTCTATAATTTTGTTAACAAGAGCACTGGAGCTTTTCTCTCTGATATATATGGGGGTGGCTTTGGCTTCCTCTCCTCAGATACTGGAGGCAGATCGTCAGAGTTGTCTGCCAGAACTCCAAATTTGTTAGTTTTAGAAGGCTTTTCGCTCGTATTTAGGCTGAAATTATCACGGGTAATTTTTGGCTTAGAGTTTAGGGGGTTCGTCTTTCTTTTAATTTGAATAAAGCGATCCATTCCAATCTGCACGGTTGGCCTAGATTTTCCATTGTTTATTTTATGTTCAGCTGACAGCGCTGCGGTCGATGCAATAGTTTTGGTTTGGTTTGCTTTGATCGATGACTCATAGATGGCGCATTTCGCTGTCGAAGGAAATGAGCGGGCAGTTGATACTGTTACAGTTGTTGTTGTTGTTACTGTTGCGATAGTTAAAAAGATTCCTGTGCTACTCACCATATCTAAGCGCGAGTCTCTTTGTTCACTGCATACCTGCATAGTAGCGCACTCTGCGCTTTAAACCTTTTGAGATGTGGACGGTATCGACAGAGAGCAAGAACGCTCTCTCTCGCTCGCTATGTGCAGTTCGTTCGTTCGTCGATTGGTCGGTTGGGAGTGAATGAGCGCAGCCGATCTGAATTTGCATTAGTGTTATTTTCGGTTGGAGCGGTGACAAAAGAGAAGTACGCGTTATTCCGTTGCAAAGAGAGCCGACGCTTGTCCTGCTCACGTTTCTGCTGGCAAAGCATGTCTTTTGACTCATCGTTTTAGCCGAGGATTAGTTTACTAATTTATTTATGAGTTTATTGGTATTTATTATTTTATTTATTAATTATTTTTTGTGATTTCATCAGACTGAGCGTCTTTTCACAATATTCGTTGAAAGAATCTTTTACTACACTGTTGAGTTTCAGAATTATTCTCCCGGAGCACAGTAAAAAAAACAAAAGCTTAAAAGCATTTTATTCTGTTTTAAATTGTTTGCCTTACAGTCAAAAAGCCAAAACTGACACCAAAAAGCAAAATAAACAAACTGTGAAATATTTAAGTACAGATTAATATACAAAATATACATTAAAAATTCATAGAGCAGAAGTTAAGTCATGTTAAGAGCTAAAAAAGAAAACCAGAGCATATCAAAAAAATATATTAAGAGTGTGATTTTCTATGAATTCCATCCAAATTAAAATATTGGTTTAATTAATGTGCTTATGTTATTTAAGTTAGTTTGTCATATTTTCAACATTATGTGCCCAATGCTGAATATTTTCTTAAATATATTTATGTATTTATAATATATTGACTTTATATTTTCTTGTGCATTAACATTTCATTTCCTTTGAAGCTTCAAGTTTGTAACACAGACTTTCCCCTTGATAACTTTCATATTGTTAAGTTGCATTTCATGCTCCTTATTATATATTTAAATTAGTTTTTTGCCGCAACAGCACTGTAAGGACGCAGTCTGACTGTAAGGATGTAGTAATTGAATTATGCAAAAATCCCACATGAGTATTTAGTATATATGTATTTTTTTATTGTATTGCGTTTGCAACTTGTTCTAATGGACTTTGCACCAACTTTTAAATTGCAAGCTCCCACTAGAATGATCATTTAGAAATGCACACAGCCGAAAATCAAATTGGCCCTCAAAGTGATGCGACATGTGCTTGTTTCCCTCGACTGCATCAATTGACATTTACCCCAAAATTGTTGGCTGTGTGGTAAACCGAGCGACATCATTTCCAGCCAGAAGGAAGCCAAACCAAGTGCAATTAGGAAATTTGCAAAATTGTCTATTGCCCTTGCCACAGGACATTGCAAATCACTGCTCCTGCCGAGAGTTGTTGTCTTTGCATCCTCACACACAACTGACACACCCACATATCAACACACATACAAGCACACACGCTGACACACCCACAACATTACACATAGCACTAACAGACTAAGTATGAAGGAGCTTCTGACTGCATTTGAGCATTCCTCGTATTTACACTGCAAACAGCAGTCAATTATGGGATTATCTTAAATGATAATTCTTCGTGGTCGCAAGCAAGTATTTGGAATTGAAACTATTATCAAATGGGAAAATATTTGATTAAAACCTAATAATTTATTAAGATTTCGAATTGTATAGATGCTGAGCACATAGACAATTAGTTTTCATTGGTCTTCTCTTTACTTTACTATGCGTATGAATATGAAGTGTGCGTGTGTGTTCATGTTTATCCACTCTCGCTGTGGCATTGTCCTTCAATAGCATCTGTCTTGAGAGTAGCCCAAACAATTGGCTTCTGTGCTTCTACTTCGTATTTACATATACTTATACTTGAGCTTATAGCGTCTCCTTATATGCATGCCGCCTGCATTAAATTGTAGAACAAACAGGACGAAGGGAGCACGGGACAGGCTGCGAGTTGTTTACGAGTGTGCTGTGGAACACAAATGACCAGCCCAAGGAGCCAGGACATAATTCAAGGCGTTTCTGCATCTGCTTTTGAGCTGTGCGTGTGTGCCAACAACATGAAATTGATTTACTCTTGCTGCTGGCCAATTTGGCACGCACATTTGACCAACGGACCAGGCCTTCGAATACTTTGGCAAACACATTTGTAATTAAGCGCTTGTGCGCACCCGAGGTGTTGTTAATACTAAGGACCTATAAATTAGACATCTCTATTCGACCCAATATATTAGAACTTTGTTTTTGTAAACAACGAAAGTTAAGCACATATTAAAGATTTCAAATATTTCCTATTCAGAACGATAGAAAAAATATTTTAATAAAAATACTTGTTATAGTATATGTATATATTTTTTTTTTATATTTTTAAAGCTGGATGTAATGATACAAATAGATATGATTATTATTATCAATAATATAGATGTATAAAAAACATAACAAAAACATTAACAAAACAAGGAAACTTTTAAAAATCTAATGTTATTTTGACATTACAATAGTAATTACTTAATGATAGCTAGTAAAAAAAAAACCTTGGGCAATTAGCCAATTTGTCTAGATAGTCTTTACAAAATTCTCTTTATCCTTTATTTTCCCTTAAATGCATGAATTAAAACTCCGCAAGGCACGAATTAAGTGTTTTATGGCTGCGCACATAAGTGTTTAAATAATAATTAAAATATATATGTATTAAATTTATGCGATGACAACGCCATCGCACAATGCTCTTAATCGCAATCGCAAAATTTCCACATAATTTCCTCGACTGTCAGAATCGTGATATCGCCAGTACCAATCGACAGCTGTTGGGCTTGTTGATATGACAGGACTTTTAGAATGCCACTTCCGTTAGCACGTGTCTACGTCTCTAACAAGGATACACACGCACACGCGCGCACACACACACACACACACACACAAACGCACACACATAGAACTAATTTCCATGTTGTCAGGCATTAAAGTGGTTTTAGTAGGACTCTTGTGTTGTTGCCGCTTTTGACGTGCCGCCGTCTTTCTGGTAATTTGGCTGAAAGACTGGGCTTTAAAGCGGAGCATAACTCAACTGAACAGCATTCACACTTAACATACTTTAGCTTCGTTTGGCTGGTTTTGGGGGCGAACAACAATCAACAAGTTTTTGTTGTTACTGCTGCCAGCTGCACTTGCAAAATGCATTTGCTGTTGAGCACACAGAGGAAGACGTGAAGGGAGCAGCTGCAGCTCGCACGCTTTTCCTGCGTTATAAAAAGCAGCCGCCCCAAAGGAAACACTCGCCCAGGTACGACGACGACGACAGCGCAGCATCGACATGTAAGGAAAAGGATATGCATGTTGCTGACTGTCTGTCTGGTTGTCGGATTGTCCATCTGTCAGGTCGTTATCTTGTGCAATATGACAATCTAGCCGATGGCGCTTGTTGAAAGACTGTAAGTCGTGCAACGACATCGGCAGCAATCATAAAAGTTACAAACTCTATGAACTTCACAGCAACAACGAATATATATATATATATATATATATATATATATATATATATATATATATATATATATATATATATTTCTGTATTGTGTGTTCGCATGGTATATTCCAGTTAAGCGAAATAACATTTGCACTGCACGAAACGCCAAGCCCAGATCCCAGTTCCCAGATCCCACAGCTCCACAGCTCCACATCACATTGACATTCACATCCACGCTCTGAAAGAAGAACTCATTGGCTGACAGCTCCTGGCAAATATGCATAGGGAAAATATTAAAGATGAATTACACATGTGCGCGACTCTATATTTTCCAGACAACACGTACTACACCAGCAGCAGGTGCGAAAGCCAAAATGAATGATTTCCATATCTGAATCAACTGCCAGCGGAAACCTGCACACAGATAACAAGAACGAAACGAGCTCTACAGATTTTGTTTTTGTTTTTTTTTTTTTCAATTACTTCAATTGAATCGCAAACATTAACTTACATTCTAACTATCAAATGTTACGAATTCAATAATTATAAATTCTTTGTTTGCTGTTTGCTTTTAAAAAAAATAAAAATTAAAGTAAATGTAAGCAAACAAATATTATTATAACACTTATTTTAATTGTTGTTTTGAAAAAACATTTAAAATTGACAATATTAGATTCTCTCAACAATCTTGTTTTTTATATACACTAACAGAACCCTCCTCTAAGAATAAATCATAACTTTGATTAAATTCATTACAGGTCTAAAAATATATATTTGATTTAAATATTATTTCTTTTTACAAGTCCATTAAAATGTTGAGTTTTTTTAAGATATCTGTTGTTATTGCATTTGTAAACTTTACAGTGCATTTATTTGAAGCATTCTTCAGTACTTAATTATTGTAAATTCAACTAAACAAATGTTTTTTCACTTTATTGCACTTGTAAGGAATTTATTTAATTGGTATCTCTCCCTATTCTTTTGTTCTAAACAAGTTTAAATCACAGCAAAATAAAACACAAAAAGAAACAAAACAAAATTAAAACTGTACAACAAATTTGTTTGCCCCATTTCAAATTTATTACATTTTTGTTATATTTTAACATGTTACATGTTGGCGGACCAAATTTTCCATGTCTCAATAAAAAATCTAAATTGAAACAGATTTTTTTCGTCTATCTACATTCACATATAAAAACAGCATTTAATGGTACATTTGCTATCTAAATAAAAGTCACGCTGTATTCCATATTCAATACTGAGTAAATGTGTTTACTTTTAGTTTAACCTACTAGTGAGTTAAATCTAGAAAATCTTGCGGCGAACGGAGATGGGCGCTTTAAGTTAAAAATTGTGTACGCATGAAATCCGCTTAATTTGTTTTTTTCTAGCTGAAAAGCGCGACACTTCCGGCGGAAACGCACACTCACACACACACACACACATAGCCATAGACAGAGACAGTCGGCATCTTCATTTAGTGTTTATGCATGACCACTTCAACGTTTTCGCTCCTCATTCGTTTTCAGTTCCCATTGCTTTCACTTCCGGTTGTTTTATGCTCGATGTCGATGTCGATGTCGACTTGAAAGCCTCCTCTGAATGCCCTCAAAAAGCATTTTCAATTCGATTTTTGGGAAATTGCTTGGGACTTCTCCGTCTCTCTTTCTCTCTTTTTCTCGCTCTCTCTCTCTCTGTCTCTCTTATTTGGCATATGACGGATATGCGTACGTGCTGACACCGTTGCTCACACACTCCATGGTGCTACAATTTTTCTTCGTCCTGTTCCTTTGGCCACAAGTAAAATGAATATTTTGTAAACTCCGCCGCTCCCAGGGCGAAATTTATTTTCCGCTTTTGCATATTTTGTGGGCAATTTGGGTAAGAGCATTTCGGCACTTTTACATAACTTGACTCGCTGGCTACACCCTAGAAAATGACTTAAGGATATCCGTGCACAAGCGTTACGACGTGTTAACCAATTATTTATTATAACATTATATAACTTACATTTATTGTCAGTTTGGTTTGGTTTCTAACTTCCACTATATGTATTGCGGCAATAATGGCGAAATTGTTATTTCGAGGGTATTTATTGAAGCTGCAGAAAACAAAAACAATGTAGATAACTTGCCTTTGTTCGTTGTACCCAATGCCAAATCGTTCACGTAAAATATTCATACGTTTCCTCGGCGGTTTTTGACTCTCAAGTGTTTGCAATTCAATTACAATTCAATTGATTTTCGTCTGCGGGCCCAAATCTGGCAGCCCAAGTGTTCTCTGTTGGCCCGGTTTTTGTTAGCTACAATTTATGTGCTCCCACAGACACGTACTTCAATCAGACACCAGAAGAAACGTGGAACTGTCTTCACACAATGTCAGAAGTATTCCCCCCCAAGTGAACTCTCTATTTCTCCCAATCTTAAAAGTATTTTTCTTCTAAAACCGTTGCCTACTTTTCATTGCGGAAAATGAGCTCACCGAAGGTTTCATCGATTATGACATTTTGTCGTACGCGTATTTAAAGCAGAGCCCTCGACTCATATCAAGGATTTGCACTTCTATTGTTGTCTGCATTGTTTCTGGGTAATAACAAGAGTATCTTTAAGATACACACAGAAGCTTTTGTTACGATTAGGCATGTGCACAAACTGTGTGTGTATCCTTTGCTGCGCACTTGAAGTTTGCTACATAGGTTTAGTGTTGATATTAGCACAATGTTACATTTGCTTGCAGCTACGTGAAATCCTTCAATTAATAAAGGCTTTGCAACAAAAATTCAAACATTATTTTTACCTTTACTTTATATGCACATAAGAAAAATAAGCTTTTATGTCCAACCTTTTGTTAATTCTGGTTGATTGGAGTTGGCTAAACCAAAAAATGTGTAACTACAATCATTTAGAAAGGTTTCCGTAAGCTGACTTTAGCTTTAGACCTAATGCTGATATATAGATAAAATCGATTTGCCACGAGTCCTGTAGTCAGGAAAACTCGAATCTGACTTTAAGATTCTAACTTTAATAATCAAATTACTTTCATATGGATAAAACTGACATAAATAGACAGGAAGACTTACATTGCAGAATGCTTTTATACTCATTCCACTCAAGTGTAGAAATAAACGGAAAAAGGAAAATTCGAATACTTCAAGGGCTTCAATGGCTGAAAGCCAAATTGAAACTGGTTGAAAAAAAGGAGTAAAGTGAAAACAGGAAAGTTATGTACATTAACTGAAATGCACATTTACAGTTATGTACACTAACTTAAATGTCTGCATTTATCTGCTAAGCACATGCAACCCTTTTAAAAATAATTAGCTTCTCATTTTTGTGTGCGTCTTTTGGTAAAACGGAAATGAAGCATAGTTGATTTACTTTTGAGAGCTTAGGAAATCAGAATAGCTGTATATTTTAAACCCATAAATTATTATTTTCATCGATGTTGGTAAGCAAAATATTATACTATATTAAGTGATGAAAAGCAACTTCTTAAGCATTTAATAGATTTTGTATTTATAAAACCTTTGTTTTATTAGCGCGTAGCCGACATGTTGTACTTGGTGAATTCAGTTTGAAAGCTAAGCTGTGGTTAATGTAGATTTGCACAATAGATTTCACTGTCAATCCAATTAAACACAGCACAAACACCTTCAAAGAGGGAAAATCTTGGAGTTCATTTATGAAAGTCTCTTAGGTAAGAAGTGCCTTGAGATGATCTTAATGCAATTCATTGAGTTAATCAGCTGCTGTTGGTCACACGCACTGTATTGTACTGTTGAACAACTTACCTGTCCTCAAATGATTGCCATAAAGTACGTTTTAATTATTGAAATTACGACGAAACGATACAGATTCATTAATGCCAACGAGTGAAACACAAATTACAATTAAAGACCGTTCGTCGATTTTTGGAGCACCAAGGTAACCCCGGCTACAAAAAAAAAAAATAAAATAAAAGTGAACATTAACACAAGTTTGTGCTGCGCAGTTTTGTTTTCTTTTACGCATTTGTGTTCATCTTAATTATCGGGCAAACTTTAGGCGAGTCATGGAAACGCCGACGCAGTCAAGCGGAAATCAATTAAATTTTTGCAAATGACAGCACAATAGGCCAGCATCACATTCAGTACATTCAGGTGAAGCTGGCCACATTTACTTGTCGAGCACTTTCTTGAAAGTTATATGCGCGAGCCTAAAATACGCCCCTGAGACTCATTTAGTTGTGGCCTGGCCCAGGGATTGGTAAGTTCGAATACCGTAATGACACCTCATACCTGACTATAAGTGCGCATTTGTCCATTTTGGGTCCTGTGCACCTCCACAGAGGCTCAATTTATCGAACTTGTTTCCTATTAAATTTTCTGTTTACGACTGCTTCTTTTGTTGTTGTTGTTGTTAGTAAGCCCTGCCTAAAATAAATAACAATAAACAATGTACAGCACCTCTATAAAATACACACATTAAGCTGTTGAGTATATATCGGCTTTTGCATATTTTTATGTGAGAACGTGTCGATTTAGATTGAGACATAGATTGAGATTGGTATGCTGGCTAGTTGGCCAAGTTATTATCAATCCGTTGACTTGTCTTTTACTTAAAAGTTGATCATGTTCTTTACAACTCTTCGGTCTCCCCCAGATCACAGGGACTCAGCACATAAATCATACTTTAAACTATGTTATATAAAACATTTACCATCTGTTTTAAATATATGCTTTTATATCGCCTTAGTTGTTGTTGACAAATATTACCAGCAAAGCAATATGTTGTCAAAATTTAAAATACTCGACCACAAAAAAGTAGCGACAGATAACAGAATTTCCAGAAAGTGTTGGACTACCTGCAGAGGACATGTCAGTTGCGAAAAACTTGGAGGCCATAAGCCTTTGTTTGCTGGTGTCCTGTACATGTCCTGAACTGTTGGCAGGCTGGCGACAAACATTTACTGATGCGAGTTTTCGCCACCAAAATTGCTTTGTTGTCAACTCATTCCATGTGTTCTTTTGAACTCAGAACTTCTTCTGTTTTTTTTTTTATTTTTGAGTCGAGCATTCATAACACCCACACACATGCGCCACGTGAGTTTATCCTTTGTGTGTTGCTTTATCGTCGTGATGGTCAGACTTTTGTGTTCACATCGTTATTATTATCGGTAATGGAACCGAGGCAAGATACAGCTGTGCGGATGTGTGTAAACATTTTACAGGGCCTTTGCTTTAAACTTTATTATTATGTCGTTTTCTTTTCATTCAAACATATTGACTGATTAGCCCTGACAAAGACAAGCTGAACTTGTGCTCAAATTCACCAGAATTTTAGACAAAACAAAAGTTTTTGACCTTTAGATAGATAGATTCATGCTCGATTTGTCCTTAAAAGATTACACAACAATTGAATAATAACATTTTATTTTTTATCATGAGTAAAAATAAGAAATTAGTCTAATTGACACAAGCAAGTTACATTCTAACATTTTAAACAGTAAATACAACTTAATCTCGCACATACTTTATATATGTATATATGTATATGTATGTATACTCATATATGCACACTAATGTTTGTACATACTCAACATATTCATTTTGTTTGCGTATGTCCATTAATATTATAATGCATTTTTAGTTAGGATGTTGGTATATTATTGTATGATGGGCATATTATTGCTAAGTAATTTCTAATTTGTATAAATAATTTAAAATTAAATTAATCAATAAATTATATTAAAAGCCACTGACGTACAGTATACAAATGCTACATAACATCTATGTATATGTATCTGTATATTTGTGTTATGTAAAGTTACTCAACTTTAACACTTAATATTTGATTAGAGCTTATTAGTCATTTACTTATATCAAATGAATAATTTTGTTCTTTTGCGTTGCACATGTTTTTTTTCTCTTTTTTTGTTGTTGTTGTTTTAAACCCAAATGCATTACAATGAAAAACTAACCTATGCTAATTAAAAATATTACAACATTAAATCCAATGCATTGCAATGTTACAAACATGAATTGTTTAGAAAACTTTGAAAAGTAACTGCTGTTTAACTTAAACCACTACAACTAACCATTAACTGCATTAAAGTATATAAAAAATTTTGCAAATTGAAATAACTCATAAATTTGGCGAGTACTAATTTTGTCAATCCTATTATGAATTAAACTCAAGTTCCTTAGCGTAAGCTTCGCGCTGCATTTTCTCACGCAACCGCGTGACGTCCTCATCGATTCGAACAATCGCACGTATTTTCTGTAATATTCATAAATATAAATTTATTAAATATAGGGAATGCAAATAACAAGGAGTATATAAGTACATAAATTTATATTCGAAAAAATGTATGGATAAAAATGTTTAAGGTAATTATTTGTGCCTATACTATTCATAGAGATTTTGTTATTATTTATTTTTCTCCAACTCCAAACCAATATAATACTTTTAATTGATTTAAAAAATGAAAGCTACAATGGGAAGATTATTATTTATATCACAAGGAAAAAGATATGCAAACAAAGCCATTATTTTTTTAATTAACTGATTGTTATTTCTTCTTACTTCGCATAAGTCTCCCGGCGTTCTCTTCCACAACCAGAACATATATGCTGGAATATAAAGCATCGAGGACAATGCAGTGAACCAGCCAAACGCGTGGGCCCACCAGGGATAACTGTAGTCCAGATATTTAATTGGCGTCCATTGCACAATATTAAAGAAGAACACTCCCTGTGGACGAATAAGCGTATTAGGAAACGGGCAATAAAATTGGCAACTTATACTTAATAGATTACTCAACAAGTTATTGTTAATAGGACTTACCAGACAAATAGCGGGCGTGGTAACACACCAGCAAAACTTCCACCAGACCGTTGGGTAATAGCCAATCATGTCCTTGATACCATCATAGAATCGATCAACTCCGTAACACCAGGAGATCGAAACACACTCAAAGAATATAAGCCACAGCAGGCAGAAGCCACTAACAGCATACGAATCAAGTATTTGGAAAATATACATGCCACCCTGAAAGTATATAAAATATTTATAATATATTTTAAATACTAACATAAATTGTTACTTTCGGAATGCCGAATGTCATTAGTTTTACCATATAAATTATATATTGTGGTTTTTTTTTATAATTTGGTATTCACATAATTGTGCATATCCTCTTTTTGTTTAAAGCTATCCCAGATCGATCAGATAATCATATATATAGTATAGCTCCTATTAAAACAATCGATAGGAAAATAAGTTTGCATATAAGAAATGAAACAAAATATCAGTATCCTTCAATATACCCAGAGTATCTGTATGTATGTTAGCGTATATCAACTTCGGCAACCCAAAGAAAGCTGTTCTTCTTTTATTGAAACCCGATTAACCAGCCATTTAAGATACCAAGGACTTCGCTTACTCAAAACGTTTCTAATCAAACAGAATTAATTATGATATTCCATAAGGCGCAACGTTTATGTCACAGTGAATTGATTGCAAATGCTTAAAGCTAGTTTAATTAGATGTAATGCCAAATGTATTAGGCAACCACTTACTTGGGTTATACAGGTTAAGCCAACCAGGTAGCTTAACGCACAGACAATGGCTATGAAAATCTCTTTGCGTTTGCGGAGCAATTGTGGCCACTCATCGATGATGGCCGTGATGAAGCCCTCCATTGTGCAGAACTGTGAATCGAGGCCTATAAGAAGTAACATGAAGAAGAATAGACATGACCACATCGGAGATCCTGGCAGCTGCAGCACCGCCGACGGATATACAAGAAACGCGAGTCCAGGACCTGTCGAAAATACAAAATAAAAAAATGGGCAATTAAATATTTCATATTGAGAAATTTGCTTAAGTATTTAAATGTTACCAAATTACTAAATTATATATATAACTTATACAAACCTGATGCTGCCACCTCTGCCACTGGCCTTTGTTGCTCGTGAGCCATGAATCCAATCACGGAGAATATTACAAAACCGGCAAACATACTTGTACTCGAATTAACTGTACATACAATCAATGCGTCCCTAAATACGAAAATTTACCTTTATTAAACTGATCTCTTGGTTAGACCAAAAAAATATACATACTTATATACGTTATTGGTAAACTTGTTATAACTTCCAAGTGCCACCAAAGTGCCCAGGCCCAAACCATACGAAAAGAAAATTTGTGTCACGGCATCTATCCAAACCTTTAAAAAAGCACTTTCTTGCAGTTTTAACTTTAGGCGAATTCAATGGACTTACCTCAGAATGGGTAAGTTTTGAGAAATTGGGAATAATATAGAACTTGATGCCCTCCATCGCGCCAGGCAGCGTAATACCACGAATAAGTAAAACTGTTAGCAGAACATATGGAAAGAGTGCAGTGAAATAGACGACTTTTCCGGTCCATTTAACTCCTTTCCAGATGCAAAAATAGCACAGAATCCAGACAAGCAACAAGGTACCAGCTAACTCCCAGCGAATGTTACCAATTTCTTCAATGCCCGAGGATATTTGCAATGCTCGTCGCCTATAAGGAAGAAAATAGTATGACTAAGTTCATGTTGTGCTACACAATATTTGTTAATTATATTAACTGGCTGATAAACTTATACTCAGAGGTCATCTTATAAACTCAGCCAACTTACAATTTCCTTTTTATTAATGATAATATATTCTTAACCCGATAAAATTAGATCAAATTTATTTTCAACATACTCCCAAAACTCTTTCACAGGATCTGTCAGCTCCGTTGAGGAGATATTTGCTGCAGCCACCGTGCAAATCTTCTTCGCTGTTCCGTTAACCATTTTATCCCAGCAATGCAGATTCTTCCTCTCATATTGATTGACACAGTTGACCGTGTTCCACAAGTTGTTGCAAGTACGCCAGGGTACATCTGTAATTGGGGCAGGTGTAATAGTAACCGGTTTGGGCCAGGCTTGGAAAACCTACCAGCTCGCATTGACATAAAGAAGTAGAACACTGCCCAAGCCAATATAACAATATAGTAAACATTCATCCAGCAAGACATGACAGCAGCAGCATACCCAATTCCTGTTTAATATATCAACGGGGTATATTCATAGCATTTTCTTATAGGGTTTGCCTTAAGCCTCGCCTTACCTTTAAAAATTGGTGCAATCTTGAACACTCCCAAGCCACCGATAGTTAACATCTGACCGAGCGCCAGTTCCATGAAGAACATGGGTATACCTGCCAGAAATAGGGTAATAATATAGGGTAGAATAAACGCGCCACCTCCATTTTTGTAGCACAAGTAGGGAAACCGCCAAACGTTTCCCAAGCCAATCGCCAGGCCGACCACAGACAATATGAAGTCCAATTTTGAGCTCCAACTACCTCGCTCGGGTATATGGATTTTGGTTAGCTTAACATAAATAACAAAAATATAATAGTTAATCTATTTGTGAATGAAATATTACTTATGAAAGTATTAAAGTTATTGTTTACAATAAAATAAAAGAGGCTTTTAATCAAACAATATGTCTATCTGTCTATATTTACATATCGAAGTGTATATCTATGTAGTTCATGTTAACTTTTGCCGATAGATCGAATAGTTTGTACTATAACTACGATTTACATCGCAAGTAGTAAAGAGTGTTCATTGGGTTCCTGCTGACCGTTTGGCCGGAAATAAAAAATATATTTTGTATCATGTATTGTCATGTATACTATAAATCTCACCTAGTCATAAAGCTTAATATTCAGATAAAGATAGCTGCAACTAACGCCACAAATTGCAAATATTTATAATGTCGTAATGATCGCAATAACAATTTTTGCTGAAAAACAGAAAATGAACAATAGATGTCGCTGCTGCCCAAAACATGCGGATTGGATCCCCGTTTTAAGATCAGTCTAGATACAACCCTTTTCATTGTTTTTGTCGGAAATCTTGTATTATGCTTGGCGATTAACCACAGAGCTTAGTAGGTGCAGCTTACAAACATTTTAGATAAGGATGAGTTCTTAGTTTAAACTTTATCAGTTTTGATATTTCCAAATACATAAAGGCGATCGGGAGAGATTTGTGAATAACCCTGACATAAAACATAAAAAAAAATAAATGTCATTTTGATAAATACAAATTGAAATTTGATATGAAATATTTTCAACGTTTCAGATTTCAGACTAGATAAGTGTATTTCAAAATAGAGTGTAACAAGTAGCATCACAAGCACATCACAACAATTAATTAAATATTTATATATTGACAATTCTAATCAAATTTATGCAAAAAGAAATAATTCAAAGCACACAAGAAATAATTTTACCGCCAAGTTTTGAATCCGATTACCCACACCAACAATCTAAGGGCCTTGAATTTCAGCTGGTTTATAGCCCCACAAACTTTAAATAAATAAAGTGTCAAGCAAGAAATTTATCTCAACTTTTTAATAAAAAAAAAACTTTTTAATAAACCAAAATCCATGCACTTTGCTTTTTGTATATTTCTGTTGATGTTATTTGAGAGCTCTGTTTTTTAGCCGACGCATCAAATTGAAATAAGTACATACAAAAAAAATAATTGTATACAACAGAGTATAAATTTCAAAGCAGAGTATTTTGAATATGAACTTTCAATTTGCAATGGAATACAAATGTAAATAAACCTTCAATAAAAGTACTTGTTTCACAATATAAAGAAATGTGGCTAAATGAAGTAATTTTACAATTAAATAATGTTTTTCTTGTCGGGAAACTCACCTGCTGGCTTGTTGACGTGGCTGTCGTGTCCGTAGCGGCCTGTCCTGAAGTGGTTAAGTCTTTTGGGCACAAAAGCTTTCCCATCTCAATGGGATCGTGCTTTTGTCGTTCTCCTCCGTCCCCATCGTTCCCACAATTACTGGACATAATGTCAAGTCTATGCTCTTTAATTTGTATTTCGATCCTCTTTATATTTAGTCTAAGTTAACTAATTTAGACCTGAGAACACATAACAAAAATAAATACATTTGTAAGTTTTTTTAAAAAAAATTATAAAATATTTAAACATTTTCTTTTTCAATAAACGCGTCTAGCTTGACTTTTTTAGTTGATGTTGAATAAACTGTTTGTTTTTTTTTTTTGAATATTTCTATTTATTTGATTTGCATTATAAGTTCAAGCAATATGAACATATAGAATATGTTCATATTTTCTATATTGCATAATGCATTACTGTAAAACGACTGGAAGATTCACGCACCCACGACACCCAAACGGGTCACTTGCTAACATCCAACTGAATCTCTCTCGATCACGGAGCGTGGACAACTGCAGATATTCGTGAACAAAACCCCAGTTGATGCCTATTAAAGCAGATATATGCGAGTAATTTAGGCGATGCTTATGCCCAGGCAGCCTGACTGTCATTTTTACATACAATTTAATTTAATAATGATTTACTGAGAGGGTTCTGACCGCGGCCAGTGGCTACCTAGAAAAACGCGGGTAGCACATCAGACCGATCCCAATTGGATTCACTCACCCTATCCGACCAAGCGACCAACACTCTGATCACTTGCTTACACTTCACATAAATTATACATATGCATATATGTATATATATACATACATATATTTATCTATATATACATATGTATATATATACATATATATGTATCTACCCTTGCATGAAGTAGGCCGAGAGGGTTGCAAAAAACATTTTAATTTCGTGCTCTAAATGTTTCAAATTTATCATTTAAAGACATATAAATACTTAAAATAAATCTATGTATATGTTATATATAAATTAATATCTAAATAACTGAACCCATACATTTAAAGCAACTTTGCTTCCATTAAGAACTTAAGATTACTCAAATCAAAAACAGCAAAAAAAAGTCAAACAATTTGTATGCTAAATATCTGAAATATCTCTGTTGTTCGTAACTAACTTAAATCTGTTGTTGGGCTGAACAATAAATAAAAAAAATAGCACGATTGTTGTCTAGTTTCGCGACTCTGGGTTGTGACAATTTCCATAATTTGGACTGTAAGCAAATGTGAGTAATAAGGTTATTCAAGTGACGATTCTAGAAAATTTGAGTGCCCTAAATAACAACAAAATCTGCACAATCTTCAATGTATAAAAGCATTTTACATTTATTATTAATAATATTTCTATTCGATTAGTTTCAAACTCTTTCTGAAAGATATTTATATTATTATTATACTTAAATGTTTAGGTTTATACAAGTAAAAGTGCTTGAGTCGGGCAGTCCCGACTGGCAGTTACCCTGACCAAAACAGCGACCTGTTGTTACAATCCTTTTCAACGGCCTCCACACATAAATACACAAAGGATATATAATTGCGAAGGCGGTCCTAGTAATAGTTTTTGCGATATACTGAACAAAGTCGGATATTAATCGATATATCAATAATTTTTAGCTCTTATAGTCGCCGAGATGATCAACAAGGCGACTGGAAAATATATAGATATATATATATATTATTTGTTCGGAAATGTCTTCAATTGCTTATTACATTACATTGCTGATAATTCTACCCTTTAACACATTTTTTAAGTGTTCAGAGTGTCGCACTTTATCGTTTTATGCTTTAGTCAAGTATCTTCGACTAAGGAGATACCCTGTACGCTATTTTAAAATTTAAGCAAACACAAATGTGGCAAAATGAAATATATTGGGGGCTGCAATTAAACTGTTACTATTTCAAAATAGTAAAAGAATAAAAACCTTAATTTGGAACACTCAATTTGGTTGCTTAACTAAATTACCATCTTCTTTAGCTTCAATGTTTTTAAACAGATCTTTATGAAATTTCTTGCAATTGATTTATTAAGTAATTTGTTTATAGTCCTATGTTCGCATGTAGCAAGATCATAATCCTGACCAAGTTTGAACTACCCCATTCAATTCAAAATACCCAATGAAAGCACACCTGTTATTTAACAGTGCATTTGTAAACGGACATCAGCTATTATATTTGTACTTTCGTCCACTCGTTGAGAATTTTATACTTAAGTCACGTCGATGAAGGCACGTCCGTCATTATGACGTTTGAATTTACTTGTAAAAAAGCATTCGTCGATTCGATAGATTAATTTCGGTATAATGAAACTGATAAACACTCTTTATTATACATAAAGCAAAAACGTTTTCGTTTTGGGGTATTCCCCTGATTTACACAAACTTCTTGTTCACTATTTTTGTATATATATATATATATATATATATATATATATATATATATATCGCGTATCGCTATCATAAAAAAAAAAGTCAGGTAAAAAAAAATAAATAAATGTAAGTTTATTTAATTATAATTTTGTTAAAAAAAAGCTTTAAAAAAATTCCTTTGTTCTATTTTTGGATCAGGTATACTCAAGAATACGTTCCAATTAAAACTCTCTACCTTTATAAGTAAATAAGATAAGAGATTAAAAATGTCGTTCATACAACACACAGCCCATATACTCATTTTATTGTTGCTCGACTGAGGAATGAATGATATCATAGATTTGCCGTGAATCAGTAAGGGCATTTAACATCCGAAGAGGCGAACACATAACGGTACCATGCTTGTTACTAAGTCATCGCACTAACGTAAATACCTTAATTGCATTGAATAGGGGCACAACGCATTTTGTTGTTATGAACGAGGTACTTCCACATAAATAGATAGATTTATTTATTAAATCGTGTACCTACGGTCGTTGAATTGTGTGACATACATACACTCACACTCAATTGCTAAGTGGCAAATATCAACATGTTCGCTCGGAAATGCATAATCTTGTTGCTAACAGGCTCACTTCCGAATGCGATTATACACAACTAAATATTAAATGGACGCTCTACTGATCTAGTTGAGAATGGCTGACTACAACATACCTATGACTGCTAATAGCTATGTTTGTTCGGGTGTGCTCGACTAAGGGATACCCTTTAGTGCAATTACTATACTAATACTACTTACTATAGTAATACTTCTCAGTGTATTCTCTCTGCTCTATACCCTGTAATGCGTTTGGCAAGTGGAGCAAGAGTCGAAAAAGAAGAACTTTCCACTGATTTTCTACAAATCCTAACCAAAGTTCACAATTACAACATCCACAAACAGCATCCAAATAATTATCAAATTGAACTCTTTCAAAGATTTCAATTTCAGATTTTATTCAAATAATATTTACACATATATATACATATATACTAACTTTGCTCTTTGTTAAACTTTAGCCAGCCCGAGCATAACTGTTATTTAGGGGACATGACTGTTTATACTCTGTCTGGAAAACTAAACAGAAATGGAACGCTAATGGAATACTGCAAGCTCATATTGAGGATCGATATAAATGTAGTGAAGGAATCAATGCGAACAGTCGAATATTGAAAGCGAGACGTGACTGATCGATTCAAATTCAACTCGTAAGTATTTTTGTATGTCCAAACAAATCGGATATGTATATGTATATAAATAAATGTCTCATATTTCAATGCGAAGTAAAAAATAATGGCCAGTGGCTTTGACTTCAACAAACTATGCACAACTTTTGCCGAGATCTGTCCGGATTTCTATTCCCCGCATGCGACTGCCAAATCGCTGAGCTTGGACTTTGCCAACAAAGTGCTCTTTGAGCTTGGACCCAAGATGCACCAGATCAAACAAAGTGGCAGATCGGAGTGGCGTTTAATGTTTAACGGTGACACAAGCGTTTTCATATACAGCTATACGTTTAAGAGCCCGATCAACGTTAATCCGCAGCTGCATGACAAGAAGCTGTACCTAACACTTAAGCAGGCTGGCCTATTGGCCGCCAGCAAGCTCTGCTCTTTGCTGCCGGAGCAGCATAATCCGCGGGACAAAATACTGCTGACGCCTTTGGCTCGTGCCGTGTTTCTGCCCCAGAATGTTTCCAAAATTGCCGCAGCTCTGACTGAGCTACTTGGGCGTGTGGTGAACAGCGGCGAGGTGGTCAAGGCAATCATCTGCAGCTGCCAGACGGACGGCTTTCACTTGGAGCACAGCCAGTGTCACATTGCCCTGGTGGCCATTGAGGTGACCAACACTGTGCCCGCCCAGCGCGAGAAACTGCGTGAAAAGTCAATGCGGCTCTATGCTAAACACGGCAAGACCTTCGAGCCCGCACTTTACCAGATTTACGCACAGCACTCTAAGCTGGCCAGCAGAGCGCCAGACACTCAACCAATCCAGCCCAGCAGCTCATCCATTCGGGGTAGCACAAATCCGCCAACAAAAAATACCATCAGCTCCGTTCTGCGCACTATTGCCAGGACAGTCGATGATCCTCTTAGTGGCGGCACCTTGGACATGAAGCCTGTCGTAGCTCCAGTTCCGTTCAGCGAGATTGAAAATAATTTACCAATACCAACCGATGTTCCTGTCGTAGCCACCGATCTGGAGCAGATCAGATTTCTGCAAACAACAAAAAACTTGATCTTTTAAACATGCAACAAATAAAATTTATCAAAATATATGTTTTTTGAATAACTCATATTATTCAATGCATTTTAATAATTAAAAGTAATAAGACTTCCGTTTGAGTAACATAGACGACCAGATACCCATTTTATTCGGCAAGTATAAGACAAGGTTACCTAAAGTCCACTGAACTAAGCAACCATTAAAAGATTGATAAAAAGGACAGCTCAGCCTGATCCAATAAGCTGACACTATTTTTCTTGGCCCGGAAGAGCACAAAAATTAGGTTTCTTTTAATATTTAATAATAATAGGTAAGAAAAATTTAGTAGGGCATCATTTGATTCTACATACATTTTTAGAATGATTTTTTCTTCATGTTAAGAAAAGTGCTTTTAAACGTGAAATGGTGAATAACATAAAGACCTAAAGTAAGCAACATTTTTTAATGTTTTTGCAGGTGTGTAACTAATTATTATTCTTTGATTGTATGTACTCTTATAAAATATAAGACATACTATGTATGTACATCAATACGCATAAATTGGATATAAGGATTTGCCTAGTTGAACAATTGAAACACACAAGGATTACAGTTCTTAAACTGCTTGCAACTTAGTCAATTTATTTGAAATTTGTATGTTTTACTGTCGAAAAAGTCCTTAAATAATGTGCAATTTTTACTTAATACAATTTTCAGAAGAAATTAATGCTCATTTCTTTCTGTGCGCAGGAACAATCCGGGCATAGCTAGAATCTGATGTGCCCTCCAGACTGGAAGAAGCTTTCGAAGGGCTGTGCTTCTCACGCTGGGAGTTGAGCAGTGTGATGACTCCATCGGCGATCTCGTCCAGGCTTACAGGTCGATTATAGGCCAGCATAACGGCCGAAATGATTGGCATTAGTATTACGTTATATTCTGTATCCATTGTTAGCTCTGGGGCTGTTTGTAGTTCTAAAGCTATTCAAAATGAACAATTTGATGTTGATTTAGTAACAATTTCTAAAAACCTAATGTGATAAACTATTCCCCGACACTCGAACTGATCGGGTTGACAACTAAACGGCAGCCAGCTTCAACAACATTATAAGCCGGACCTCAGCCACAGTCATAACTCAATCCTAAGCACTCTCGCCTGGTCACCGGTTGTTGAATTTCCGTCTCTCCCCCTTTCGTTGGGGGGTGCCAATGAAAAATTCAATTTGAAAAAGTGTCACTTGTCAGTTGGCGATACCCTTTGCCCCCTTTGCCCCCCATCGGCCCCCTCTTGTGTTGTGGCTTTTGTTGGCGTCGCTATTTCGCCTTCTATGCTGTTGTGCATTTTTGGCATTGCGATATATCAATACAAGCATTTCATATGCAAATTGATCACAGCTCCGGGGCCCGCTGAGTCAATAACAAAAAGCCACCCACGCATATGCAAATGGGTGGTTAGCTTAGACCCACTAGAGGCTTTATTGTCAGACGACCCTACCCAAAAAAAATAAAACTTTTAACGATTTCCATTTAATACAAATACACTGAACGGCAAAGGCTGTTGCACAAAATAATATCTTTTTATTCTGCCTGCTTAAGTTGGCATCCTTTCAATGATATGCTAATTCTATGAAATCCTAGGCATCGAAACTAAAGCCAAATTCCAAATCTTAACTGGGTAAGCTTTTCACATGAAATTTGGATAAATACAGAATATTGGGCATATATACAGAAAGGGCATATAAAGTTACAATATGTCCACACATAAAACATGTTGAGCTATATTTCTTATAAAAACGAAAAAACAATTTTTTACTTCATAGCTCAACATTTTCTTTTCAGTGTTTGTATTTTAAATGTTTTTTTCTATGGCTACTATATTTTATTTAATGAAAAAACTAAAATATCTCCCAAAAATGTAAGTTTCCTCTTATATGTAGATTGTGTCACAGTTCTTCAAATCAAAATATGCAATTATCTTGGGTTTCAAAGAAAACACTTCGGACTTCTTTTCTTAGGTTACAATATCGTACAGTGATGGCAAAAATAATATAAGCGCTTGTTCTCTTTATCTTTAATTTATCAAACCAATAATTTTAATAATATTCATTTAATATTTAATTTATGTAATTAATGTGTGTAAATAAAAATAAAAAATAATATGCATTTTTACATATCTTTAACATATTGTAAAATAAACAGGGTACACACAAATAATGCCCATGCCTTAATTTTATTAATGTTAACGTTTTTGAGATATTTAAGGCAATTTCGAGCAAAACATGCTCAAATTCTTAATATTCAAATATAATTGTAGGTAAATGTGAAATTAATAACAGCTATTTCAAGCGGCGCTTTTGTGTTGTATTTGGGAAATTTCAAAAAATGTTGTAATCTCAGCTAGTTCATTTAAAATGCCAAACAAAATTCTAGTTCAAGTTCCACAACAAACTTTCAAAAATCGACGCTAAATAAGCGACGCTACTTTGACGCGCACTTACATTTTTTTCATTTTCATTAATCCGCTGAGTGAAGATTACACAAAAATCAAACGTCGCCGAGGCTATCGATTTTGATCGAGCAAACTTCAGTTCGTCACAATTAACTGCATCGCGTACGTCGGAATAGCTTTCGTCGCTAAAATTTTAAGTGAGCCAATAAAAGTATAGAAAATAAATGTTCTTAATAGACAAAGTATATAAATTATTTGCATTCAGCTTGTGTTTTATATTTTTTTCACACTCAAATCAAATCAGTAAATATGTTTTTAGATAAACAATATTTGTACGTGTTTTCATATATTTATTTGAATAATAACGTGCATAAATTTATTTAAATAAATTTGTTTATTGAAAAAGAAGTGCACAAAGTTTGATCTACATTTAAAAAAAATATATACAAAAGAAATTTATATAAAAAAATAAACGGTAAACAAGAATAAACATTGTAGATAAATATAAGTTATCATTATGTGCTTTAGTTGCCAATACAAAATCGCGTTTACTTGCAATACATCAGAATAAAAATACACTCAAGCAAAATGACAGTTTTTATTGTTTTGTGTCTACAATAAACACTAAAAAAAATATTTAGTTAGTGAATTAAAAAGTGTAAGAAGAATTTAAATTTTATACGCGCTTCAAATATGATTTGGTTATTGATAGTGAATGCATAGACAAAAAGACTTCGGGATTTCGCGCAGTGTATGTGACACATGATACAATGCAAGCTTACATGTATTTGATTATTGGTCACTCCCTTTGTTTCTTTATATGTCGTATATGATAAACCGTTTCTGTTTTTCATAATTTCAGATTTTGTGAAAAATCAGCAGCAATCGTCTGTTCATCTAAGAAGTAATTATATTTTTGTTATTTGAATATTTCTTGTGCCTTTTATTATTTAATATTGGAACTTGAATTGAGCATGAATCCAATCACATTTTTGTGTAAACAAATACACACATTGCATACAAATGTCTATGTATGTACTATGTATGTATATAAGATAAGCACAAAAGAAAAACGCCATCGAGAGCTGACACAAGAGTGTTTATTATTATTATCAGCTTCTTATTATTCGTCCGTTGACCGTAAACAAACAAACGAAGTTTGAAGTGAACAAGTTTATACAAAATCCTAATTTGCTATCGTTTAAGGTAATAAAAATGACAGAGAAAACTGCAGGCAAATTCATTTTCGATTTTCAAAAATTGATGAGAACCTTTACTGAGATTTGTCCGGATTTCGCCCATGAGCCGAACTATGCAAACGCAACAATAAGTCGCCGTTTCGCCGAGCAGGTGATTTTCGAGTTCAGCAAACAAGCCAAAGTGGCCAAGATCCAGGCAAAGAATAAGACTTGGATATTGAAGCTGGTTACCAAGTGTAAGCAGGGCAAGCCACTGGAGAACGAAGTGAGCATCTCGTTGTGGGTCACCAAGGAACAGCCGGCGCCCCAGCAGCCTGTCGTGCTGGAGGGCAAACTGAGACTTACATTCAAGCAGGCCAGCCTGCTGGCGGTGGCCAAGTATTGCCAAATAGTGCCGCATCTGGTGCTGCGCGAAGAGATTGTGCTGACCCCGCTGGCCGGCGCTATTTTCGCAGCTGAGGACATGCCTGCGCTGGCGAAGGCTTTGGGCGAAACGCTGCCCCAGGTGCTCATGGCCGTTATCAGTAGCTGCCAAACGGATGGCTATCATCTGGAGCACAGCCGTTGTTATATTGCACTCGTAGCGATTACCAACACGGTTACGGATATACAGATGCAAACTTCTATTGTTAAGAAAACCATTAACATGTACAAGCTACACGGCAAGGACTTTGACATGACCAAGTTTCAAATATGCAGCAAGTTTGCGCATTCCAAAACGGGCCCGGCTCGATCAAACAATAAAGACGTGGACCAGCTGGTAACGCAGATAATGAATTTTAATATGAAAAAAGCATCGGACCAAACAAATCGCTCTTTATTTTGTCCCGTGGGCCAAAAACAAGGTATGAAATGTGCTGCTCGCTTTGACGGCCCAGTTAAAAAAATCTCTGATTTAAAATGAAAGCTGCACCAGTTTTAATGTAACTGAGGTCTCAAAATATTGAATGTAATGGTAATGAACCTATTGTCAGTTGATTCTTAAAGTTTTATTTTAATTATACTGAAATTGCCGACGACAAATTGAAGATTTGAATCCCATACCAACTGTTGTTGGACTTTAACTTACGTCAATTAATATTTTCTTTATTAACTTTTCAACAAGTATAATTTCAATTATTCTTTTAAAAACATTATGTTTTATTTTACGCTTTATAATATGTATATCAAGTATGCTTAGTTTTTCGTTCAAAAGTAATGTATCTAACAATAAGATATATACCCAACCCAAATTTCTTTCTGTGTCTAAACTTCAGCTTGCCTTGTTTAATCTGCTTGCAAATAAAAAAAATGTATACATATATTATGATAAATTGTAAAAACTGAGAAAAATATTTTTAAAAAAATTAAAAGAAAATAAATCGTAAATAAATAAATGCATTAAGTGGGCAACAAACAAAAAACTGTATGTTAAAATGGATGGCGTCCAAGTTAAAACCGTTTGATCAAACTTGCCCGAAATCGCCTTTTGCGCCATTTTGACTTGGACGGCAGAGCTTATTGTAAGATTTTAGTTTGTTGTTTATGGTGTTTTCTGGTTGAGGCTTTTCGGCGAGTTTTGTTGTTGCTGCGGCAACGCCAAAGCCCAGCAGAGATTATGGCGTGAAGTCCTGTCTGAAGGAAGTGGAATTGGAACTGGACCCTTTTGCGGTCTCGGCATCGCCTTTTGAAAAGTTTTGCACTGTAGTATGTGCCGACGTTGGGAAGCCTTTAAGTTGCGAAGGACATCGCAAAGCAGGCATTGTGAATATATAAGGGGCACCCCAAGCAAACAAAATGCATAGTTGATAAGCGTTAAGGGAGCAAGCAAAATATCCAACAACAATAACAACAAAAACAACAACTGAACGTTGCTCAAGCCTAAGGCAACCAGAAAAGGACAAACATAAAAATTATTAGAAATGGCATTTCGTCGGCGTCGCAGCTATTATTATATTAATCTTGTGTCGCACTTATTTCTGACTTTATTAATTTTTAAGTTGCCAACAATTTAAGGTTGTTTTCAAAAGTGCTAATGACAAAATTAAATTAGAATAGGAGAATGTTTTGTGAAATTTTAAGCCAATAAATATATGACATCTTGTTTAAATAAATAAATGCAATGAACAAATATTTAAAGCAAACCCAGGTCTGCTATGGAAAACCAGATTAACGAAATAAACCCAAAAGGAAAGCAAACTAACGACAAATTTTCTTGCTCATGCAGCTATTATTGAAAAAGCACTTAATATATATGTAGAGCGATTATTGCACATAAACACATATGCAATTTTATGCATATGTATAGAATTTATTTTCAGGGGAAAACATTTTTCAAAACAGTTACTTACGGCACATTCAGTTTGTGCATTTAATTATTGCATAATTAAATAGTGATTACTTCGTGCGTGCAATTGAGTAAACAAGCATTGTGTACAGAAGCAGCATTATCAACACTCAACTGCATCCAATGCAATCAATCACACTTTAGTGTACAATATATTACAATTAAAGTGGCATTGAAAGCTTAATTTGCAACGGCAAATAAAAAACCGAATGCACATTTAAATTGGGCGCTGTAGATCGACGACCTATCGAAATCAGTAGCAAATTTCTATCACCGCTTACAGTGCTGGTAAATGTAACGTAATTTAATGTTGGAAAACCTGAAAAGAATCGTCAAGATGTCGATAAATCGACTCGATCTCCTCCCTAGTTATAAATAAGCGGCAAAACAAGCATCAAAATATAATCAAAACACGAACGACATTGGTGCGCTGATCTCTATTTATGCAAAATGGAGTCGATAAATTTTAATGAATTCTCCGCTAAGGAACGCCACGAGATAATAACCGCATTTCTAGTTAAGATGCGTAAGGCCAACTCAATGCACAGTGCGCACAGCTTCTTCCAGTATTATCTGAAACAATTCTACAAGATGCCAACCAAGCTAATGGACGACATTGTTTACTGCCAGCGCGCCATGAAAAACTATCTTGCTGTGCATCAGGTGTGTACTCTCATATATTGATTAACATACGAGTTTTCGTGTTATTTGTGTCAATCTTTTAGACAATCACAAATGTCTTTGCCGAGCAACCGGACGCCGTAAGTTGTTGTTGGCACCCGTTTTGTTTACGTTTTTTACTTTCTTTTTGCATTCGACACACACACATTTAGGACCCCGAAACAAAAAACAACTACCTGCTGGAGATAGAGGACGTTCTGCACGAGATCAATGCAGAGTGTCAGTTCTTGCTGGTGCGCCTGGAAGAGGACATTGGCCGCTTTTGTTTGCCCTTCACGGAGCAACAGCTGCAGCCCGATAGCAACTTGATCAGTGAAATGGTCAGCGAAGCCGTTGTACCGCGTGTTTGTGCTGCCTTTTTGCCGCTCAAGCCGCATTCGGTGGCCGAGCGACCCACAGAAAGGCAGCTGCTGCGCAAGTACTTCACCGTAAGCGCAGAGCCAACAAAAAGTTCGTTTAACGCCAAGCCAGCAAAAACGACAGAGCCAAAGAAGAAACCCATTATGGTGGCAACTACTGCTGTGCCAAAGGCGGCCGCCAAACAGCCAACAAAGCCAACATCTGTGGCTGCCAGCAAGTCCGACGAGGTGAATGCCAGCCGCCTTCATTTGCAGGCGGTGCTGAAACGGGCTCGCCTGAATAAAAACTTTAAGGGCGAATCTAAAGCGGAAAGTTCAAAGGAGTCGTTTCTGCACTCCTTTGGCCTTTGTACCCAGCTGGAGCACAGACGCCTGATGCTGTCCCAAGCGCTGAAACCAATGCCAAAGCTAATTCAAAAATAGCTTCGCACCTAACATGACGTTTGTTATTTTCGTGCATTAAATATTTTATAAGTCCTGATATTAGGTGTAGTATGAAAACGAAATTTTTAAGTTTTATAAAGTTTATGCAAAGTTAAATTTGCGCAACAACTTGCAGATAGACCTTCAGTCTAAATCATGAAGACAGACAACAAATACATGACTCAAGCCATGAATTTGCTTTAGTTAAGATAATTAAGCCATCATACATATGTATATGTATATGAATTCTCTAAATAAAGGCTTGAATTAAAGCCGAACGATTATTTAATTATTGCACTTAAAGGGTTTGTGCGTGAGTCAACATAAACAAAAGTTTTTTTATACTGTTCAACACTTAAATCGTAACAGGAAGGAATTAAATAATAAAAAAAAAGTGCTGGAGAAAAGTGTCGGGAAAACAGCATTTCACAGTATTATTCAGTAAGCTTTTTACTAAGCAAGGACGAAGAATGCACGGGGCAACAAAACAGCGCAAAAGGACAATAGCGCCTAATAGCCCGTTGATGGTGTTGCTTTAGGTGCCGGAACAGTTGAACGCACGGAAGACGGTGTCGCTCATTTATCATTTACACACCAACGCACGTAGGCACAGATGAACAATGCGAGATACATTGTCGAGAGTTCCAGGATTTTTATTGTAGTCTAAAGGAAAATGTGTGCTCTCATTTATGTAAAAGCCTAGACTGCGGCGCGAGTCTTTGCCGGACCGAAGTCCAATTTGAATCAAACCCATTCCCCGGCCCATTTTAACCGGCGCCCCATTACATTTGCATTGATGTAATCAGCTTGCGGCCGGGTCGCCAAATTGCTCGAAAAAATACCAAGCAACATTCCGCTGAATTGCTGTGCGGGCATTTTTACGCACCACCAACCCCTACTTGCTGGTCCCTTTTATATTGCGTTACAAATTGTTTGTTTTGCTACGCAACCCTTTTAATTTTGTGGCAGGTAAGATCCGTTTCCGTAAATGGTAATCCAATAAAATAGATTGAGCTGAGTTTTGCTTTCAAATGGTTCTCGCCTTAGGTATATATACTCGCGGCAGAACTTAGACGAATCGAAATTAAAGTAAAGTACACTTAAGTGGTCTTTAATGCATAAACTGTTAAAACGAATATTGATTGTACTTTAATGGGTGTTTTTGAAATTGTCGATAACGATAATATACAGCAAATTTGGCGCGTATATCGCCAGGGCTGAGTCTTATCTGTTATTGAATAACACAGCACAAATAGAACAGCTGTTGTCAGCCCTACGTTAAGTTAACTACAAATTTGTGTTCGGCTTTCTTGCGCAAAATAATGGTATTTTTATATAGAAGCACATCAATTAGAAATATTCTGCGACGTTGCCATCGTGCCGGTATGTTTTATTTCACAGTTTCTTCGTGGACAAATTGTGTTAACCGCTTTGTGCTTGTTTCAAAGTGGAACGCGCTGTTGCATCTTATGACATTTTTGCTTTAACATAGTTGCAGCAAGTAAAAGCAGCAACAACAACAGCTTGACATGCTACCATGGGGTCTGGCCGGAATCGGAGCGCAAGGATTTTGAGCAGCACATGCGTATCGTGCCGGACTTCATCAGCGAAGCAGAGGAAAAGCAGCTGCATGAGGAAATCGAGCCGTACATGAGCCGGCTGCGCTACGAGTTTGACCACTGGGACGATGTGAGCGCAGAGTGCACGGCAACAAGTTGACTAGTGAAAAACCTAAATTAATTTCCTTGCAGGCTATACATGGATTTCGGGAGACTGAGCGCAAAAAGTGGTACCCAAATAACCGGGAGCTTTTGGAGCGCGTGCGTCAGTTGGCTTTCAATGGCGCAATTATGCCGTATGTGCACATTTTGGATCTAGCCGCCGACGGCGTCATCAAACCTCATGTGGACAGCGTACGCGTAAGTTCACAACACACGCCAGTTGTACGGATCTCATAAATGCTTTCATTTCTTTCGCAGTACTGCGGCAACACCATTTCAGGCATCAGCTTGCTCAGCGACAGCGTCATGCGTCTGGTGCGCACCGATGCCGGAAAGTATCAGCAGGGCAGCTCGAGTGCCAGCGCAGAGGACATCGCCGAGGACACCGCGTACCGCCAGCAACCTAACGCTCCGCTGGAGAACAATTTCTATGCGGATCTCCTGTTACCCCGCCGCTCGCTCTACATCATGAGCCACACGGCGCGTTACAATTTTACGCATGAAATTCTGGCGAACGAGCATTCCAAGTTCCTGGGCAAGCCCGTCGAGAAAGCGCGTCGGATTTCCATAATTTGTCGCAATGAACCCTAAATTTAACAGAATTCTGACTTAATTGCCGTTGTTGATTATTGTTAACTTTTATTATTTAAATTTTTGGAAAACCTTTTATGCACATACAATGGTTATTATGTGATATTGTTACCTTTGATTACTCCAATTTTATTGAAGTAGCTCTAGAGCTTCGCATTCAATATTAAAGAGTGAAACAAGCAACTACCATTTATATTGAATTTGTATTAATTTTCAGATTAAGCAAAGTCCTTTGAAGCGTATAAGAATTTATTTATTTGTTTATTTGGTTGACAGCTTGTTGTGCTTGTTGTGCCTGTTGTTTAAGGGGCTTCCCGTTTCAATGTATGCACAAAGGATTTGTAGGAAACTTTTTTTTGTTGCAGCTCTTTGACATTGCCCGATAACGAGTCATGACGATTTGCAAATGATGCCATTCATTTTCCGCCAAGTCCTCTAGCCTGTAAGCCACGTCTTTAAATATGACTATTGTGCTCATTTTTTAACTTAACGCTCCCTTTTTACCATCAAGTGGGCGTTTAAAAGCTCTCTCTTGCGTTCCCTCAACCTGTTACAAACAGCTAACAAACCAAAATACTGTACAATTTTATTGGTAGGTTAGTAAAAGCTTACACAGGTTAAATAAATATGAGCAAATCTAGTACAGTAGACACTCGATTAAATATAATTACACAGAACATAAGTATACAAAAAAATATTTAAGATTATAATCATTGTAAATAATTACACGTGCAAAACACATCCAGCAGAATTTTTAAGAATATCACAGACATAAAAAAGGGTCCTTAATGCATCCTTCGTTGCTTTCAATAACTGATTGTTTTCTCTATTTTTAGTTACCTCCAATAACTTAAAAATGTACGACCGTAATAGAAAACTACCTTTTTCTAACGCATGCCCCTTGATGGATGAAAGCCATAACCAGAGCTCAAGTGACCTTAAATGAAAGCAGAAGGAAAACACCTGAGCTGCCGTGGGCCAGCTGCAGGTGAGTCAATAAAAAGGCTATCAACATTTAATGCCGCTCGAATTTCCGTTCGACAACAATGCGCCAAACTGAAAGCCACTTAGTTCCTTTCAGCCCGCACCCCTTGGCCAATACAAAACCCTGCGAAACACTGAGCCAAGCCCAAATGGCAGCTAAAAACTTTGTACAAATTATCAACAGTTAAACAGTTTGCAACTGGGGCGACATTTTTAAGTGGCGACCCAAAAAAAAAAAAAAACACAGAAAAAAAAGGGACAAAATACTGTCTAACTTTTATTCGGTGCTCTTTTATTCCGCCGATTCGACTGTTATTATTATTTGCATGGCAAACCGCAGACCTATTCAAAGAATCCGCCCATAACAATTGCGCCCTTTGTAAAGTTTGAAAGTTGCACATTTCAATTTTTAACTCGCTTTTTTTTCAGCCCCAAACCACTTTTCAGCACTTGTCCATAAATATATATATATTTGAGTTGCAGGCATTTTTTATTTGTCAGGACCAGGAAATGAAGCAAATGAACAGAGAGTAAAGTAAATAAAGTAAATAAAATGGCAAGTTGTTGGTTTATGGTAGTTTAAGGCTGTGTATTGAGAAGGGCTAATCGGACCGATCGACATAAAATATGTTTACTTATCTCTTTCTAATTAAAGTTAAAAACATTGTCAATCGAATTGAAATCGTTTCTTATATTGAAGAGAGTGAATAGAGAGTGAATTTAATATTGGAACGGCAAGTTGTTGGTTTATGGTAGTTTAAGGCTGTGTATTGAGAAGGGCTAATCAGACCGAACGACTTCAAATATTTTGTTAAGAAATAACAGCGCATTTAATATACCCATATTCATCTATTCATCTCTTTCTAATTGAAGTTGTCTATGAGTTTTTTTTGAATGAATAGAGTAAAGCTAAGTTAAATATTTTGTTAAGAAATAACAGCGCATTTAATATACCCATATTCATCTATTCATCTCTTTCTAATTGAAGTTGTCTATGAGTTTTTTTTTATTACAAAGCCCGAAACGGGTAAAAACGAAATAAAAAACTTTTCTTATATTGGAGAGAATGAATAGAGTAAAGCTAAGTTAAGAAGGGCTAATCGGACCGATCGACATAAAATATTTTTTTATTTATCTCTTTCTAATTGAAGTTAAAAATATTGTCAAGCGAATTAAAATCGTTTCTTATATTGAATAAAAATTCTTTTCTTATATTGAAGAGTGCATAGAGAGTGAAGTTAAGTTAAGAAGGGCTAATCGGACCGATCGACTTAAAATATTTTGGTAAGAATTAACAGCGCATTCAATATACCCATGTTCATCTTTGCATCTCTTTCTAATTGAAGTTGTCTATGAGATTCTCTTTATTACAAAGCCCCAAACAGGTAAAAAACACTGCCAAACGAAATAAAAAACTTTTCTTATATTGTGAAGGGATATTCGGACCGATCGACTTAAAATATTTTGGTTAGAATTAACAGCTCATTTAATATACCCATGTTCATCTTTGCATCTCTGTCTAATTGAAGTTGTCCCGAGTTTCTTTTTATTACATAGACCCAATCAAGTAAAAAACATTGCCAAGCGAAAAGAAATTGTTTCTTGTATTAAAGTGCGTGAATAGAGAGTGAAGTAAATAATAAAATGGAAAGTTTTTGGTTTATGGTAGTTTAAAGCTGCGTATTGGAAAGGGATATTCGGACCGATCGACTTAATTTTTTTAAAATATATTTATCTCTTTCTAATTCATGAGTTTCTTTTTTATAACAAAGCCCCAAACAGGTAAAAAACATTGTCATATGAATACGTTTTATTTTACGTTTTTTTTTTAATATTTTCATAGAAATTATGTTTTCTTGTTTTCCTAAAATGCATTTATAAAGCTTTATATAAGAAAATACATACATTGTGTAAGATCTTTCCTTAAGTGAACTATGTTTTTCGTTTGGATAGCAAATACTTACCCTATTTAACAGCTATTGTTATACCCTCATTATCAAAAGTGAAATTGTATGTTTAAGCACTTATGTACATCAAATTAAAAGGTTGATTAAAGAAGAAGCACAATCTCCTACGTGTAAAGCTGAATACAGGGTATCAGAAAATCCCAATTATTTGTCAAAAGCGCTTTGCGATATATATATATATATACATATATATCATATCACGCATTTAATACACCTATATTCACCTATTTATCTCTTTCTAATTGAAGTTGTCATGAGTTTCTTTTTTATTACAAAGACCAAAACAAATTAAAAACATTGTCAAACGAATAAAAAATATTTTCTTATATTGTGTTCATTACATACAATTATTTTTATAAAATTATTTTCCGAATTTTAACCCTATTTTTCAAGTCATAGTTTAAGTTTTTTATGTAGCCCTCTCTGAATAATGACTTCATTATAGAAAATACACATATATTATCTAAAAAATATCTTGACACTACAAATAAAATATATAGTGTATGTTCTGCCAATTCGCAGATAACTATAGAATCGTTTTTTACAACAGACCAAATATGGTAATTAATAAATGGGTAAAAAAATGTTTGTCATCATTTGTTCGGTTATTTACAGTTTTGAATTATAAAGTATTCAACTTTCCTTACAAATTGTCAGCTTGTTGAATAATATATAAAAATATAAAAAAATTGCCCTCCTGTTCGTTTTGGGAGAGCTAAAATTATTTTTAGGCATTAAAGATTTTACCGTATAACAGTATTAAATAATAACACAAATAATCTGAAAATGTTATTTACAAATAAAAATGTAAAGAATTTCCCAGAAATAAAGCTACTTGCTGAGGTTAATCAAAGGTTTAAAACTTTCCTTTCCAGCAATTGAGTTGAAGAAACATTAAGAATAAAAATAACAACATTTTGTTCAAATACTTTTTGTTGCTGATTTATTAAGCTTTTACACATATTGCACGCATATGAAAAGCGTGCGCTTCGTTTTTCCGTTAAATTTAATTGGCTTAAGAGAATTTTGGAAACGACAAACAAACATGGTCAAAAAAAATTTAGCTAGCTTTGTTGTGTTTTTGCTTTGTTTTGCACATCTAATTAGCTAAGTATTCGTATGTAAATTGTTTTAACATTTAAGTCTATTAGGTTGCCAAATTGTTGAATGTTAAACAAGAACCCTTTCCAATTGCGTGCAAAACTATTAAGAAGTATGTACATTGGACATGTATATATAAAAAATATATATGTATATAATATATTTAAAATTAAGCAAGCGAAATATTTAACGTGACATCAGTTTTTTTTTCTTATAAGCAGTCTACAATATTTGTTCGTTTGAGTTGGCATGAAATCAGTGTTAAACAATAGAATTTACATAACTTTTTGTTTAGCGAACATGCCACTATTATTAACAATATCTTTTGCTCAACAGGAACCAAGTGTGATCATTTACTTTTCTCTTTTTTAAACGCTATAAAAAATTTGGCAATATTTCCAATGGTTTCTCGATATAATTACATTTTTTTAATTGGTGTAAAAAGTTCTTTTCTTTTAGTTTTTAATTTAGTCAACTTATCAGCAATTTCATTGTTACAGTTTTTTTTTAATTATTTATCAAACGCTTATTAAGTATTTAATGTTTTAGTCGGTTTCTTTTTTCATTGTTTATGCAAAAATATTAACAAATCACAGTAAAAGCAACAATGCTAAAAATGGTCGTAATGCATATCTTATGCTATATGCGATGAAGTTTATTTTATTACATACTTATTCGGTTATTATGGCTTCAGTTTAAATTAAACAAATAATTAAATAAACACAATTAATTGTGATGAGCACTAAACCTCAAAAATTTGATAACAGATTGTGTGTTCTGAGATTCGTATAAAATGAATACATTGTGTAGTTAAATATCTTAAATTCAGCAAATGAAATAGCAGGAAAAACTTATTGGAATGTTTTTAATTCAAATAGTTGCCAATTTATGCAGATAACACTTATTGTAAAATAAACAAAATAACAAAGAAAAGCAAAATGTGTGCAAATAATGAATCAATTCCAAACAGTTAGTTACATAGTTTCACTGGAAGCGGCAATTGGAGCAATATTGCCATGCAGGAATTGAATGAAACTCCGTTCTCAAAGTTTATGAATTGTGCCCAGTTCAAACTTAATTGAACTAAGCGCGTCACATAGACTTATTACAAAAAGGCATTTATGCATGACATTTGCTCACACAATTCACGATTCACAAATAAACTTTAATATTCGATTTTTACCATAATCGTGCTGTCGTTAACACAATAATAGTAACAATTCCGTTCACACGTGACAGATAATGGAGACAGTTTAATTTCATGGTATAAACTGACGTGATGAATGGAACTGCTCTACAGTTATAAATAGTTACAGTTTAACATTGTAGTTATACCTGGAGGTTAGTTATTTACACATTTAGATGGTAGGCTTTAAAAGTAGCGCTTAAAAAAAAATAAAAAAAAATATACACACATATACACGCACAGGACACAGTTTTGGAAAACACATCAATTATTGGGTAGATCTCCACTAATCTCCTCCCGCTGGCGACGTTGGCGATGCAGCAGTCAGCTGACGGCAACAAAGCGCGGCTTGGCCGCATTTGGTTCCACTTTGCTGGCATTGTTGTCCGTTGCCTGCAGCTCGATTTCGCTGAGCAGCGCCCAGTTCTCGCTGTCGCTGTGCACGTGGAGACGGAGCTCTTTGATGGCACCAATCTTGGGATCCAGCTGGCCCTCGGCCACGCCCAGGCCGTCAAAAGCGCCCACCACCAGATAGCCATCTGTTGTTGTATTGTACGTACTCCAGACGGACGAGTTCTCGCTGAGACTGTCCGCGGGCAGCAGCTCCACGGTGGTGTTGTAGAAACGATCCGATGGATGCTCCGAGTTGCCGCTGCGAAACAAATAGTGACGCAGCAGCGTCGGCTGCTCAAAGATGAACTGCACCAAATCACCGGGCTGCGGCAGCAGACCCCAAAAATAGGTTTCGCCGCGATAGGCGCGCTTCAGCAAATAGTTTTTGTACGGCGCTATATTCGATTTGACCAGCGCCGGAGGATTGTGCGTGTGTGCATAGTAGGCGGGCACTTTGCTGCCGAATTGTTTGTCCTTTAGCTTCTGCACCTTGCCCTTTAGCGATGAGCTCGTCCCGATGTGCTGGAAAAGCGATTTGCGGAAATGCTGCCAATATCTGGCCTTTTCAATATTACAATGCTTTTGATCCTTGTCGGTGCGACACACCTTCGACTCAATGAAGTAGGTGAGCAGCCAGTCGACGGGCTTGTCATTGTAAAACATTTGGAAATATGTTATTAGATAGGGCAACTCAGCGCTTTTGAACATTTTGCCAATGAAGCCGAGTTGACAAAAGTCTAAAACAAACCAGGCTGGCTGGTCCGGCTTGGTCAAGGCACTCTTGATAAGCGCAAATTTCTTCATGGTGGTTATAAAGTGTCGCTTGGTCAAAATGTCATCCTCAAGCTGCACATAAAAAGTGCCTTTCGAATGGGCATAAGCCATAAGATATGCAAAGTCCAGATTCTGCTTGCTGCGCCATTTCACGCGCTCCAAGGGATCATTCAATGTAATGCGCAGCCGCTCGAAGTTTGGATAGTAGCTAGGCGCTGGCGCAATAACGTCTATAAGGCCGCTCTCCAGATGCGGCTCGAAGCTTGTCTCGATTTGCTTGGCTATCAGCTGGACAGCGTCCAGGTCAGTTTCGCCAATGTACACAATAATGAGCGTCTCATTTTGCTCCTCCTCGTTCATGTTCTCGATCAGATTGTGCAGCGTGGCGAGCAGATATGATTGCTTCTCGCGTCGCACGGTGGGCACGCCCAGCACAATGCTCACATCGGAACGGCCTTTGCTCTGCAAATAGGCGGGACGCAATGAGCCAGCATCGTCCAGTAGATGCGGCAGAAAGTGATAGGCATTCGGCAGTCGTATATTCTGCACGGGCACATAGCCACGTGACGATCCCGAGACGCCCGTTCTCGACATATGGGATGCGTTGCGCAGCAACTGACGCGCCTCGGGACTGAGTGCGTCCAGTAAATTGGCCACCGGCTGCGGCGGCGGACTGACATTTGTTACATTACTGCCATTGTTATACTGCAGCTGGCCCAGATACTGCGACAGCAGCGAGACATCCTCCTGGCGTGCACGATACGTGGACTCGAGATACTGCAGTCGCATGTGGCACTCGGCCAGGCGTTGAGTCAGCGACTGTTCGGTGGATAGTTCGGGACCCAACACCATCAATATCACAATGCATGGCACCAGTATTAGCACCGTGGCAATCAACATGCAATTGCGTTGACGAATCTTAAACATATTTGCCTTGGTCTTGTTTAGTTGAACCTTTAGACTGCACGTCAAAATGGATGGTTAAAAGAAGTTATTTAGTTATTCCGTTCAATATTGTAGATAACAAGCCATACTTACGAAATTTCATTGTTGCCTTGTTAGATACTACGACGATTATGTGGCAACCAATGCTCAACTTTATATTGTCTGCAATCAAAAGACATTTTTCATTAGCGTATGGCAACAACTAATTATTTTAGACTTTTGATAAAAGCGGATTCTCAGGCGCACCCTTAAATGCTGACATTAGTTATACAATGTAAGCCTTGACTTGGCTTTAACAAATTGTCCGGCATTACCATTTAAAATGTAGTTGCTCGGCTTGGTTGTGCAATTCGTCGCCTTAATTGAACTGTTGGCCGCTGTCTCAGTAGGCAACATTTTCACTTCACGTTTGTATGACTAATGCAGGCGCTAATACAAGTGGGTTGGACACCCCATTTTAGCCACTTCGGGGGGGGCGCCTTGGCGAAGGTCGAAACGTTTAACAAGTCTGGCAATTCTCGTTGTTGTTATCGTCGTTAACGTCTTTTGTGTGGCAGCTGTCGCAATTCTCTCCACATGACCTGTAAAAACAACAATAGTTATATAATATATATATTGCTGCATCTAATAGTCTATAATATGTTTTAGTGTGTGAGTGCAAAAGAAAATCTATTTACATGGCCAAGCGCCAAATGCTTTTTATTTGTTCCTACTTTCGTTGTTGTTGTTGTTGTTATTATTTTCTGGTGCCCGTTCGATCGTCGGTGGGTTGTGCGAGCGCTAAAAAGAGACAAAAAACGAAAAACGTGTAAGTAAATAAGCTAATTCTCGTTAATGAGCTAAACGCCCTTTGTACACACAATTTGCCAAGTTGTTCTCTGGTTCCTGAAGTGCCATAAACTAAAACGCCAACGAAAATGTAACTTGTATTTTAAATATTAAACCCATAAACACCTAAGTAAATAGATATCGTCACGCATTTGTGAAATTCTCACTTGAGTTAAATAAAAACCTAAGATTTTTTTCGCGAACATCTGGAACAACCAAATCATTATAAATAGTACGCTTACAAATCACTATATTGACTACTTTGTGGTTTATATTTTACTTATTACTAATCTAATAACTACACAAATATTTAAAACATGTCAGCAATAAAATCCATATATACAATTCAAAAATAGTTAAAATTTGTATTTAAAATAAGCAAAACTCAACAAGTGAATACAAATTATTGTAAGGTTTTGAGATAAGATCAAGACAAATCAAACACTCAAAGAAAAATTTTTAATATTTACTCTTTGTAAAATTTAATAACATATTTTTTTTAAAAATATATGCTTCAAAATATCCAAAATATGAATAATAAAAAATATAAAATGCTGACACATAAAATCAAGAATAATTACCACATACATAGTAGATATATTGAAAACATTTTAAACTTTTGTTCATTAAAACAAAATTAATTTGTAATGCTCAAAAAAAATATACTTAAAATTCAAATCTTTAAAAATCATTACTTATCGGCCAAAAATTATATTTACAATATTTAGAATTCTTTTACACACGACTATTTAACAAATTGCAGCCAAAAATTAAACACAAACAATTATAATTAACTGTCGATGGTGTTTATAGATGGCTTGTTTTTATTCAGACTGATTTCGAGGAAAAACCGGCGAAGGTGGGTTGAGAGAATATAAATCACGCCTTTATCTACATATGTGCTTAATATATTACCGATAATTTCAATTGCGTGGGTACGTGTGAGCATTAACAGCTCTAGCACTTATTTGTGATATAAAAAAAGAACAGAAAACAGCGGCGAGCAAACATAAATAAATAAACAACATTAGCAACAGTGCCCAGTGGGAACTACACGCACACACACACACACATACAAATATACAGGTACATTAGTGGGTGCTCACTCGCACCCGCAAGCTCGCTGTTGGAACGGGGCACTCACTGCACGTAATGTTTAGTTAATTGCGGCTCCACAAATAACGTGCAATCAGGGCGCGATTTACGCAACTTTAGTTAAACGACACGGCAAGTGCGCTAATAGGAACTGATTATTGAGCGAAAAGACCCAAAAGCAAACGCAAACGCAAAGCCAAACGCAAATGTGTAAATTTGTTTGTTTTTTGGGTGGTGTCTTCGTCGCTTTGCTAAATTTTTGCCATACGCTTTGCAAATTCGCACGCACTCAATGAACAATTGGCTACATTTTCGTTGCAGTTGGTCAGTTAGTTAGTTATGTAAATACGCTTGAGAAATTATTGCAACACTCGCGTTATTTAACGCATAAGTTGAAAACGTTAACAATCGCTCCCAGTTGAAAACAACAATAAAAGCAACATTTAATTTTAAGTGTTGGTAAGCGACAACATTTTACCAAGCAGTGTCACTCAAACCAGCTGAACTAGTGCATATGAACCCGCCATAATAGTACATGCGTCAAAATAGCAGCGGTTAGCGTCGATTATCGGAACTTTATTTCGGCGCTGGAGCCAGATTTTTGTTTTGTTTATTTTGTTTTTTGGATAATTTCAATTGTCCCTGCAATCTAATCTCTAAGAACATTTAGAAACGAATTTTTATTATAAATAAAAAAATTAATTTGTTTTAATTTAAAATATTAAAGTTAAAATTTCTTATACTTATCATAACAGTATCAAAAAAATTTTAATTTTAAAATAGATTCTGCCTTGGCTATTTTATTACTCTGTTAAGAAATATATTTGAATATAAATAAAATTCTAGCTCATTTTGACATCGTCTGTCAATAGATAGAAGCATTTTTCAACCATTAAAACTTTATGCCTCAAATTGGAATAAGTCAATGTGTTAATAAATAATACGATTTCAGATTTAAATGAAAATGCTGTATAATTAAAGATTCAATATATTTTTCTTTGGTTGTGCTTATATTAAATAGTTAAATGTCTAAGAATTGCTAAAATAAAAATTATAAGTTTAAAATGAATGCCTCCCGCCAATAATGTAATGGTAAAATTATCCAACACTGAGTCCATACAATGGTTCAGTTGACTTATGTTAGACTTATTGAATGAACTAGCTGTGGTTGATCAATTCTTTCTGTAAATTCACAAAAACTGTAACACAATTGCCTACAAATTTTTATAGCGTGCATTGTGAGACATTCTCTCTGAGTTATGAGGTAAGAGGGCCACGAGTAATTTTAATAAATTTGCTTGCATTGTAAAGGTGAAACTGTAGACTTCAATCAAGTTGGTATTGAGAGCTTTTTCCGCTTAATAACTAAATTTTTAAGATTTGTTTAAATTCAATTTTTTTACTCATTATTTTGCCCATAATAAACACTTTTTCTTTAAGGAAGGTACATTAATATTATAGCGAATTCGCTTTTAAACAATAATGCAACAACATTTTTCTGATTAAGTGCTTAAATACAACAATATACGCAAAACAAAAGTCTGGTGCAAAGTTCCGATTATCGACGCAAATGACCGTTGTTATTTTGACACACATTTCTCTGTAAGGGCACTGTTAGGAAGTATTTTGGAACCAGTAAGCAGCTGGTAAATTCAAATTGAAACAGAAACTCTTAAGCTTTTATTAAGTTTTTTGACCTAAAATAGCTTTTATTACATCAAAATAGTAACATTACGAAAAGAATTATGCTTACATACACTATATTAATGTTTTTTGTTCAGCAAATATTCGCTGTTAATAACAGTATGCTAACTCAAAATGGATGTCAAACACATATGGGCTTTATAATAAAGAGGTAGAAAAGAGAAGGAAATGTATTTAACCTTGCTAAATGGCACCGGCTTTGTTTTTGACGTGGACGGTAAGCTATATAATCTGTTTAATTTATGATATTAATTAGAATTTCATTAGATTACATGGAGCTGCGCACGAAACATCGCATAATGGGCGCTCTCGTGGGCACGGCCAACACCAAAGGCTGGAGCACAAGCGAAGCAGGTGAGTGGGGCAGGCACTTCCGGATGGATCGATTTTTGTTATTTGAAAGAGCACCGTTAACCTTGCAGCTCTGCCCTTGGAGCTGTCAAAATGCGAGACGCAGCTGCTAATTGACGAGGGCATCGGCATGCTGGTCAGCAAAGACGCAGCCCTTACGAAGCCTCCAACTGAGCAAATGCAACAGGCGTTTAAAATGGAATTCGAGTCCCGTTTGATGGCGCAAGCAGAGGCGCTAAAGACGGAAAAGTTGCGCGAAACCAAACGCCATGTGGACAAAATTCTTATCGGCAAACGCAACAAGTTGTCAAAGCAGGGTAAAGTTGAAGAAGGTTAGTAAGAAGTCTGGAAATATTTATAAGCTCTACTGAGTCTACTGGGAAATATAATAAAATATTTTCTTTGTCGACAGCTGCTGCACTAATGGCAAACGATGTAATTAACGAAATCAACAATAGCTTTGAATTTGATCGCCAGAACGCACTCGTAGAGCTGCCTGGTCCGCATATGGAAAATCACAGTGGGCATAAATATTTCGTACTTTTTTATATGCATCCCAACTGATTTTGTGTATTTACAGTCGCCGAGCTCTGTACGCATCCTGTCTACGACACAAGCTCTCTTAAGTATCGAGTGTTTTATGATCTTTGGCGGCGTGGCAAGTTTGTCACTTGCGGCGATGCGTTTGGTGCCGACTTCCTGGTCTACCCTGGTGATCCATCGCTCTATCACGCTTCACACATTGTTATCATACAATCAACGCCCAAGATTCGTCCCTTGGAGCTAATTGCTAAGGTGCGCTTGTCGGTTATTGTTAACAAGAGCTGCGTGCTTGCCTTTGACGACCCTTCTGGCAGTAAAATCGTTTATCAAACTGTCGCTTGGTGCAATCCCAGCAAGTAGTAGCTGCAGGTGAGTGAAACAGATCTGGTTATTCACTAGATCACAGTATCAACTACAACAACACAAACATTCAAAACCAAATATTTCCGTGAATAATTCTTTTAATTGCTTGAACTTGAGCCTATTTTAAGAAATATATTTTTACATGAGTTGTTCAGAAAAGGATTCGATTCGACAATCTGATCCCACATCAATAAACCCACAACATGATTCGAACCTTAAATAAAATACTGCCATTTTTAGCTTAAAAGGATTATATTATTTCTATTTCTTTTAATTAACTATGAACATTTTGGAGATAGAAAGTCTTATAATAAATACACATTTTTCACCTATATTCAAAGCGGCATATGAAAATGTTGATAAGTTCTTATTAATATTTTACTTCAGAAAAATGAAGTTTCTTGTAGAAAACATTCTAAAATTTTTATTATATGTTTTAAGAATATTCACTTATGTAATGCTCTGATCCCATTTATTAATGCTCAAGTTAACTCTGTTGAAAAAATCTATTTATATGTTATAGTCTACATAGAATATTTTTTAATGCTTGAAATGAGTTTCATTTTTGTTTTTTTTTTCTCATAAGAAGTTTTTTTAATTTGCTTTTTTATTTCGACTTTAATATAAATGAAATATATTTGAAAATAATAGAATTGTTTTTTAAAATTTGTTTCCCTGATTTGTACCCAAAGTTTAACTTAAAAGCCGTGTTGACATGCGCGTCCCGTGAACGCTAAACTAAATTTTCAAACACGAACTCATCGTGCATAAAAATACGACACGACTCGGGTCCAACTCTATTGCCGACTATCATAGTTTTTGGTCTTGATTTCTGCACTTTGTTCACAGGTTGCGGTCTTTGTCAACACTGAGCGTGAACCGCTTTGTATTTGTAATTTTAGAAGAATTTCAATTTGTGGAAATTGAATACAATAGCAGAGCGCTGCGTCGCTTTGGACTCTTGACTGTCTCTTAAAGTGTATTGGCGAGTGTTGCGCATGTGTGTGTGTGTGTGTGTGCACTCCCGCTCGCACTCACACACACAGGCATACATGCTCACCACGTGCAGTAGTATTGTGTGAAAGCAGAAATAATGAAAGAAAAAAACACTTGGATAGTTTTTGGTCTGCTTTTCAAAATTTCTTGGAGTACGCGCCCGACGCTAGCCTCTCCTCTCAACTGTGTCAAACCTCTCCGTTTGTATCTCGGCAAATGCAGCAGCGGCGGCAGCGACAGGAGAGGGAATCTGCTGCTGCCGCCACTCTGCAGCCAGTCACAGGTTAAAATTTGTATGTGAAAATGAGTTTATTATTGCGGCGACATTCAAAACGTGGAGATGCTTTGTTCCGTTGCGGAAAAAGCATTCTCAAATAAATTATTTTGTAAATGTTGCCTTTAAAGTTGCAGTTTTAATTCGGATTTAGTTTAGCCCCAAAAGCCAGAATGAATTCATGCGAAATTCAAATGTGCAAACAAATTTACGTACGCCATGTGTACATACATACATAGTTATTTTTATATGTATCTACATACATATTTACATACAAACGTACGTACATGCATATGTTTGTGTGTAGAAATGCACGTTCAAGTACATATGCACATACATACGTATGTATGTATGTACGTCTGTTTGCGCATTCGAATGAACAAATTTTAGCATGTTTAAATACTGATTTTCAAGCATTTGGTTTTTTTTTTTTAAATAGACTTCGACAACTCAAAAACAGAACAACAACAAATATAAGTTTGTCAGCGAGGGGTGGTGCGACAGAGAGGAGCGGGTGGCGAGGCCATGCAATGTCGTGCTGTTTGAATTTCAGCCAGCCAGCTAGCGATTTGAACAGTGGTACACAAGTTTTTTAATTTTCAGCTAATATTAGATTCTTAAAGTTTATGGCATTTTGCATGCTTGGCGGTTCACTGTGCGCTGCGTTGGCACTGTTATACCGCTGTCGCCCCCCAAGCTTCTCTCACCGCTCTAACCCACCACCCAACGCCTCTCGCTCAGCATTGCCAGCTATGAAATACGCTCACTGCTTTAATGCTGATTGGACTTTTAAAGCGGCATTAACATTTCTCGTGTCCAGCTGAAGCAGCCAGCAGCATCAAAATCAAAACAGAGAAAATTGTAATCTTGCGTCGTGTTTTTTTCGGCTCTACTCACACGCCGCTCACTTAATTTACTACTTCTCAGAGTATTGGATAGAACCACTAGGCAGAGAGTATGCTTTCTGGTTAGTGATAGAACTCTCCCTGGTATTACTACTCTCCCCGCTAGCAGCAAATTCAAAACAACACGTTGCTCGATTCTGCTCTTAAGCGGGACTTGATCTGCATAAAAATAGGGTCGAGCAGTCTCTGGGATGTATGTCAAAACTAACAGGTGATTGCTTGAAACTGGTGCTCAAAGAGTACACCGAATCCGACCCGTGAGTTCACGAAATCATAAGAGCGAACCGGCTTTTTTGCAGGATCTGTTGACAGGATGAAGTTAGATGTAGAAATGAATTATTTAATAAATGAAATAACTCTACTGATTAAAAAGGTCTTGGCTTTAAAATTTTTTTTAAAATTATATCTTGTTTTTAATAAATGTTTATTAGTTTTTCAATTTTTTTAAAAATTTAATTTCTTAAAATATTTTGCTTGTCTTACTCAAATGCTCTTCCATTTGCGTTTCACTTAAATTTATTTGAATCTGGTAACGCCGCTAGTCAACTGTACTTTCAAGAGCGCGCACTGCCAGCCATCTCTCTCACTCTCATGCGCTCACCGCAGCAACAGTGTCACCCACACACATACACACATATAACACGCACACACATAGATACGTCACACTCAACGCACACACACAAACATGAAACCACCACCAAAAAGCGGTTCTGCGCGCATGATCAGAAATTTCCTCCGTGTAGAGACTAAAACTCGTCATACGACGCGCCGCGCTGGCAGAACGTAATTCGATCGAATACTCAGAGCTCAGTTCGAGTTATTCAACGCTGGCGAGCAGCAGCAACAGCAAAAAGAAAACCAAGAGCCAGAGCCACCAGCCGTGAGCGGCGGTCAAGAAGGGAAAGCAAACCGAGTATAAAATAGCAGCCAGCAGATTTTTCTTTGCGCTCCGGTGAGAAGATAATTTCAACATGCATAAAATTGTTCGCTCCGGGAGCGACGGCGTGTAAACAAACAGAATAACAACACAATAGTGAATGAAATTGTAGTTAAAAGAAAAATGCTGTGGCAAAACCAAAATACATGGCGTTAACTGTACAAAAGTAAAGACCGAAGAAAAAAAAAATTTACAAATGGAAAAACCCGAACAAAATATGTACATACGTATGTATATATATACATATAATACCGCTGGGTGTGCCTGATAATATTTGTGTGGTGATGGCGCGCTATTTTTATTTGATATTCAAAGAACAAATTTTATTTGTTGCCAGTTCGTGTTAGTTGTGTTTTTTTTTCTTCCAAGTTTAAAGTCATGCATTTCCATACGTTCGACTATGGTCGGTTTTGTGGGGGGAGGGCGGGCGGTTGTGCGGTCGGTTGGACGGCCCACATTTCATATACGAGCTGTAAAACTTGCTCTCTTGTTGTCTCGCTCTCGCGCGCTCCCAGTGTTTGGGAGAGAGGGAGTGGGGGCTGCGCGTGGAGCTCATGCGCCAGTCGGCCCCTTCCCCCGCACTCACACAAATACGCGCACCGAAACTCATGTACACGTATATATAGTAACTTTTTCTCGCGAGAGAGCGAGAGCACATGAGTTGTGTGCTGCTTGTTTGTTTGCCATCTGCTTATGCTCTTTACTCTTTATTTTTTTTTTAGGGGGCAGCGATAAGCAGCGCGCCATTCAGTCGTCGTGAAAGCTCGTGAACGTAGAGGAGCGGAGCAATAGAGCAGCATCATATTGAGCTGCCTTTTTAGATGAAATTTTTTCTTATAACACTGCAAGAATAACAGCCTCGTCGTGTTGGCTACAAATAGCAATCAATATAACTACAACGCTGGAGAACAACTGTTGGATTTGGACGCGACAGCCCTGATGTCGTTGCCAATGAATTCGCTGTACTCGCTCACCTGGGGTGATTATGGCACGTCTCTGGTATCGGCCATACAATTGTTGCGCTGCCATGGCGACCTCGTCGACTGCACGTTGGCAGCCGGCGGACGCAGTTTCCCAGCCCACAAAATCGTGCTGTGTGCGGCTTCTCCATTTCTGTTGGACTTGCTAAAGGTGAGTACGAAAAGGCAAGAGCTTTTATTTTTTTTGTCTAAACATAACCTCAACAACGTCATTTTCTGGCATGTGTTTCTGCGCGTACAGTTTGTAAACAGAGAAATCAACGAACATCGCTACGTTGTCCAACTTGCCAAATGGGCTAATATGTGTTTGTGCGTGCAAGTGTGTGTGCTTTTTGACTCCCGAGCGCACGTGTGTATATAGGTATGTGTGCGTGTATTTGAAGACGTGTGCACTCGCGCTCTGCTCCTGGCTTAAACACTCTTGGCGCTCTGCTCAGCAACAGCAGCGGCAACAGCAACGTCTCCTACTTTCTCGTCATTTTAGCTTGCCAGAGATTCGCGTGTAACTTTTCAATTGTCAATTGAGTTGAATGAGTTGCGCACTCTTTTCGGCCACGCTGACGTTGTCATATTGTGCGTTTCCCCACATGCCGCAACCAGCGCCCCATGTTGCTTATCAACTTGTTTGTTATAAGAATGTATAAGCTTTTATGAGTGCCAAAGAGCGTGAGAGTGAGAGAGAGAGGGAGAGCGAGAGTGAACATATTGGTTATGGAGCGGGTAAGGAAGGGGGAGCAAAAGTTGCGCCAACTTTCAAATCAAGTGTGTTAGAGCGAGCGCAAACGAGAGCGCCAAGCAACGGGGCTGTCTGACTGGCTCTTGCTAGCTAGCTGATTTTGTTGTTGCTGCTGGCGCTGTTGTTGTTGGGTGCACACGAGCGCGACCTCTTTTTGCTTATGCGAGTGAATGTGTGTGTGTGTGTGTTAATGTACAGTTGATATTGGCTATGGGGGCACAAGGAGAGGGAAGCAGGCAAATTAAATAAAAGTGATAAAAGTTTATTTTTAATTATTGAAATGTTGTTCACACAATTGAACAAACTGAAGTCAAGTTGCAGTATCTTATTTTGTGTGTTATAGCTAGGCTTCACTGTAAAATATTATGCACACAGCTCATATCAAAATTATATACGAACCAAGCCACACATACAAACATGTGTACACACATATTGGCGTATATACAATTCATTTGCCTTTTGATTTGGTTTTATTTCAGTGCTGTACTGTACCTATTTAGGTATTTCATTTGCTTTTGAAATGCTTTTTTATATTTTTATTAACTATTTATTGCGAATGTATAAGAACTTGCGCTATAGATCATCACCAATCAGAGATATTCACTGTTGTGTTGTTATTGTTGCGGCGTTCACATTCCAAATAACCAAAACAGAGCGCAGAGTGTAGAACACCTGACTCTGGCATCAGACCTTCGTACGTTCACGTTCGCTCCCCCGTTCAAAAAGTAAACAGAGCGTAATTTTTTAAAACGTCGCTCAGAGTCGGTCGCGGGAAATGTCAAAAATTGGTTTTATATGTGAACTCTGCAAGAGTCGCAGCCACAAGATGTACTCGTACATAAACTGATCTCGTTACACTCACACACGCACGCTAAACCCGTAGACAATGCTCTTTGTTGCTCCCGCTCCCTCGCAAAGTGCAACCAGTGAAAAGCAACCACTCTGAAAAAATCGATGAGCGTCAGCAATAGCGAGTGCGACGTCAGCAGCAGCAGCAGAGGCAGAGGTAGTAGGTAGGCCGGCATGCTGCCCAGACAGCCAAAGCAAGCTGAAGAGGGAGTGTAGAGTTCAAAGAGCGTGAGGTACGCGGCCTTTCTGAGGGTTTGAGTGCGACGGAGCGCAGCAAGCAGCGCGGGATGACATTTAAAGAGATTGGGTGAGAGGCGCTGGCAGCGAAAAACTGGCAAACTGTCGCTCACCGCTTTAAGCGGGCCTCTGAATGGCGCAGACATTCTACTTGGGCTGCTAATTAAATCCGTGGCCATGTGAGCGTGCGAGTGAGCGAGCGGGATGCTCTTTCTTGAGCAGCAGCGCGGCGCGGCGCAGCGGTCGACGTCGTCGTGGGCTCTGTTCAGCATCTCCAATCCTGCTGCAGAAATGCAGAGCGCGCACTAAACGAAAGCCGGTTTATTACGATGATGAGAGTATGCGTCTGTCTCTGTGTGGTTGTGCGTGTGAGTGTTTGATTTCGTTCATTAGTGTATGTGTGAGCTTGTCCGTTTGTTTTGGTGGTCTCTGTTGATGGCCAATTCTTTTGTCTCTGTTTTGAAAGCAACGCATGCCGCCACGCCAGAAGCAGCAGCAGCGGCAGCAGCAGCAGCAGCATTAAATGAGCGCGCGTGTTTCTCAGCCGGCACGTGAATTTGGAGCGCCAAATACAACGGTATTTTGCTAGCGAAATCTGAAACCCAGCAAAAGCGTACGAACGTTGTTAACTTCTAAAGTTAGAGCAATATGTTTTCTTTTGATGGTAGTAAATTACTTTTGTCTTTTGCTTTTTGAGTTTTTATTTTTATATCATATTACATTGGGGACTTCATTCTTGAAAAATTTGCTTTGCTTTTACTTTTTTTTTATTTTTGTGGTCCCAGCATTGATAACAATATAAGCGGGAAAACGCTTATCTTTCCTTGTTTCAAAGATTAAATACCCTTGCAGATATACGGCAGAAGTATGCTATGTATCTATAGTAAACTGTGTTTGCAAACAAGACGTGATTTATTTCTTTAATGATAATTATGTACATATATGGTAATATAATGTTGGTGATATTTAGCTTTGGTAATAAATGCAAAGATTAGTTTGATATGTTTACATATGGTGAAAGCTTTAAATTTTAGGGGTTTAAATTGCAAGACTTGTTTGTATAAGAAAACTTAACTTGAACTTTAATGATTTACTTTTCATACATAAACAATATTATTTATATTCTTTATGTGTAATGAAATGAGTTACATATTCTGTGACAAAGTTTTAGTACCCTCTGCGAGGGTGTTAAAATGTGTATTCAAACATGAAACTCGTTTATATTTCGTTCAGCTGCATATATAACAGATATATGTATATATAATGTAGAGCAATTAAGCGAATAGGTTCTAATAATCACAAATTAAACATTTGAAAAATATTGTTAATTAACATACACATTTTTATTTGTATTGTATTTCAAGTTTTTAGCATAGCGCATCTAGTTTTTTGAATAGCGTATTTATTTATTTATTTATTTTTCTTTTAACTTAGAACACGCCATGCAAACATCCAGTTGTGATGTTGGCTGGCGTCAATGCCAACGATTTGGAGGCACTGCTGGAGTTTGTTTATCGCGGCGAGGTGAGCGTTGATCATGCACAGCTGCCATCGCTGCTGCAGGCGGCGCAATGCCTCAATATTCAAGGACTGGCACCACAGACCGTGACCAAGGATGACTATACAACGCACTCGATACAACTACAGCATATGATACCCCAGCACCATGATCAGGATCAATTGATAGCGACCATTGCGACGGCGCCGCAGCAAACTGTGCACGCACAGGTTGTCGAGGATATACACCACCAGGGACAAATACTGCAGGCCACCACCCAGACAAATGCCGCCGGACACCAGCAAACGATTGTGACAGCAGACGCATCCAAACATGACCAGGCAGTGATACAGAGTTTCTTGCCCGCACGCAAGCGCAAGCCGCGTGTCAAAAAGATGTCACGTAAGTGCCAAAAGAAAGTGTAACAAAGTGACAAAAAATAATTTTGATAAAATTTCTATATACAGCAACTGCACCGAAAATAACCAAAATAGAAGGAATGGACACGATTATGAGCACACCGACATCCTCTCACGTAGCCGCACAGCAACAGCAGCAGGTGGTGCAGCAACAGCAGGTGCTGGATGAGAATGGCGCTGAAACGCAACTGTTGACGAGCACACCGATCATTAAGAGCGAAGGGCAAAAGGTTGAGACAATTGTCACAATGGACCCCAACAATATGATACCGGTAACTTCAGCAAATGCGGCAACTGGGGAAATAACAACGGCATCTGGAACGACTGTAACGCCCGGCGCCAGCGGCAGCAGCGCAACGCCCAAGACCAAACGAACCAAACATCCGCCTGGGACAGAAAGTAAGTTGTTAACTTGAGTGTTGTACCTCTAAGAAAATGTTATTTATTGTATTGTTGTTCTTGCAGAACCAAGGTCACGCTCTCAATCGGAACAACCTGCTACTTGCCCCATTTGCTATGCCGTCATACGTCAATCGCGCAATTTGCGTCGCCATCTCGAGCTGCGGCACTTTGCCAAGCCGGGCATTAAAAAGGAGAAGAAAAGTAAGTCCGGTAACGATACCACACTAGACACCAGCGGTGAGCTCAATAACACAACCGTCGGCGACACCAGCGTCGCACCAGGATCTGGCGCAACGACAGCCACGGCAACGGAAACGCCAGTTCGTGGCGGTGTCCAACACTTGCCAAGGGTCATAGCAACGCCCGCGTCCAGCAGTAATACTATTATGGCCAGTACTGTGCTGCCACAGCAACAAATGCAGCAGCAGCACCACCAAACAACGCAACAGCAGCAACAACAACAACAACAACAGCAGCAGCAACAACAACAACAACAGCAACACTTGAACACATCAACACTTAGCAGCACGGGTGGCGGTCAAACGCATCTCATGGGCGTCAGTATCAAGCATGAGGGCGGCGGCACCAGCAGCGGCGCCGCTGCACAGCAGCAGCAGCAGCAGGGCATGCAAAATGTTATACATATTGTGGGTGATCAAGTGTTCATGCCACAGCAACAGCAGCCCCAATAATAACGTGGCCGCCGCCCAATGCCGCCCGCCCAATCATTCCACCTTAACACACACCCAGAAACACAACACACACACACACACACACATGTAACACAGTACAACACAACACAAAACACTCGCCCACAAACAAAATATTTGTAAATAACAAAGAAAACAAAAACACAAAACAAATCATCCGTCAGCAAATGAATGTTTTATTTCATTTTATATAATTTTTGTTGTAAGTTTCATAATTTCGCTTAAAAATATTTAACACAAAAATAACAAAAAAAAAAACAATAATAATTATGATTATGATTATCTATGCAGTATTTTCTTGCATATAACGCTAAATACTCAAACTATTTTACTTAAACAAAAAAAAAAACACAATTATGTCGCGTAATATTTTTAAGATGTAAAAAAGGAACAAAAACCACTAACAAATAATTTTAAATTGTAAGCTTTTTGTGGCTTAAAAAAAACTCACTTTAAGTTCTTTTTAAATAATATATAATTATATATATTGCAAATTGTTTAATAAATATATACGTATATAATTTTTTTGTAACCAAATTTTTTTGCAATTAATTTTGATGCTGCGGCAAATGTTTCTTTGTTAATTTGATTTATTTATCCTACTTTTTATATAAATCGCAAATCTTTTTAATTGGCTCTCGTTTTGTTTGCGCTTTTTTTTGAACGCTTGTGCAAGAAAATACTGTTTTACATTTTAACTTTTAATTCAACTGAAACTTGTGATTTTAGTTTGTATCAAAAAGTACTAAATTTATTTATTTTATCTTTGACTTTTACTTAAACCTTTTATTTATTTTTTTTTCATAAAATTGTATTTCTATATGATTTCAATCTTTATTTGTTTTCTCTTTTGTGTTTGTCTACCAATTTTCATTTCCTCTATTAATTTAATTTAAATAAATTAAAATTCCTTTAACACTTTTTACATCAATCATTATACTACTATTACACTAATCAACCTGTTAGACTATATTAAACACACACACACAGACAACACACACTTTACTCTTTCATGTGTCACCTTCGGTTACTGCTGTCGTTGTTTTTAGTCAAATTGTTGTTTTAGGTGGTTGGCCGTTTTGGCCACGTTGGTATCACCCTAACGTATTCGTTGATATTCTCTACAAAAAAAAAAAACGATGTTGCTTGGCCCACAATTCTTATACTTATCTTCCACGTACTTTGCAGCACCCAGTGGCAAGAAACCCGGCAGCAGCACACCCGGCTCCGTGCAATCCCAACCGGGCGGCAGTGGACCGCTGAGCTCGAGCGGCGTCGTGCCCCAAGTGCAAACGGTGCAGTCGCTACATCCCTTGCAGGGCGTACAAGTCAAAAAGGATCCCGACGCACAGCAGCAACAGCAGCAGCAGCAACAACAACAGCAGCAACAGCAACAACAGCAACAAACAATGACAGTAACGACCACGGCCGGCGGGCAGGTGCAACAGCAGCAGGTGCAGCAGGTTCAGGTGCAACAGCAGCAGCCGCTGCAGCATCATCAGATCATCGATTCGTCGGGCAACCTGACAACGCCAACAACCAGCGCCCAAGCAGCCGCCCAACAACAGGCGGCCAATCAGCAGCTGGTCACCCAGTCCGATGGCAGCGAGAGTGGAACACCTCTTTCTATTGCTCAGGTGCAAACTTTGCAGGGCCATCAGATCATTGGCAATTTGAATCAGGTGAATATGACTGATTTTCAACAACAACAACAACAGCAGCAGCAGCAGCAACAGCAGCAGCAGCAACAACAACAGCAACAACAACAAACACAACCAACACAGACGCTTTGAGTAGCATACAACACCAATTTGTAGATCCTACCTAATCCCTGACTTGGTTCTTCAGTACGCTTTGCTCTTTACCCTGGAATGCGTGTAGTGAAATGTTTTTTTACCATTTAAACTTGGCTATGCGGAGCAAGTCCAATAACAAACTGTGCTCGCGTCTAGGCAACCAATGTCTAAATCTGATCACAGTTGAGTAACTAAATGACACTTGCCTAAAGTTTTGCATAATCAAGAACAGATTAATCGATAACAAGAAAGTAGCTTAAACAATTTTTTTTTTTTGTCTATTGAAGTGTTTTTTACCTTTAAGTTTTTAGCCACGACTTTAGGCCAGTGTCATTAAATGTTTTTACGCCTGCTCTGCATTTCTGGAGTACCTTTTAGTTTATGTAATCAATTTTGTTATACCACAATTCTTACACACAATCTTAATATTATATATATATTGATTTCGTTTTGCAATACTTAGTTTAAATGTTTAAGAAATGCGCTATTATTTTATGGTTATTGGCCTATGCAATGTGCTGTGTAGTTTGACACGTCCCTCGTCCCCTCCCACAACCTATGTTATGTGTATGTAGTTTTAATTGAACAGACTAGGCATCCTAGTCAAAACTTAATATCAAAAAAAAAAAAAAAAAAAAAAATGGAAAAACAGTAATTTTTTACTTGTGTGTCTGCTCAAAAGTTAGCTCAGCAATCTGTCCGTATGAATAGATGACTAACAACATGATCTGAGGATTATCTAAGATTCACTTGTAATTGAAAAAGTACAATATATAATATTGAGATGATGCTGTCCCCTTGGACCAATACTTCTGCCTTAACACTGCTCCAATCTGGGCCGATATATCTATGTATAAGCTTTAGTTTCTCTTTTTTTTTTGCCGCTCTTTAGACCCAAATGTCTTTGGTGCTACACTGTACAAAACATTTGTACACTATACACTATAAATTTTAATTACAAAAAAAAAAATGCTATAAATATATTTACATAATTATTTCTTAATTTTAATAGTTGAAAATTTTTTAATAAGTCGCCTTTTTTTATGAAATAGGTTAAATATTTGCTTTAAATTTTTTATTTCGAAAATGTACAGAAAAACGATTTCAATTTATCAGTTTTTTGTCTTTGAATATTGCAAATATTTGGCCTATTTACAAAAAGAAAACCTTAACTCTTATGAATTAAATAAAATTTAATTTTATTTATAAACAATATACTTGAATAAACCAAAAGATGTTTAAAAAAATTGCAAGAATTTTTGTTGAATATTTGGTGCTGGATATTTTTTCATTTATTTTTAGCACAAAAACAGCTATTACTTTCTTAATATATATATTTTAACTTGATTTCATTAAATACATGATCATAAATATTCTGTTTGTATATACTTGATGACTGTTCTCATTACGCTTACTAATCTATGAATGCTTTAGTTTCGCTAATTCTTGAATCCAACCTAACTTGACTGCATTTTGCATTAATCGCTGCGACTAAAGAGATACCCTACACGCATGCATATGAATCTCACAAACACAAAGACGGAGAGAGCAGATATAATCACATTTAAACCCACAATCTCACTTTGGATGCATAACGAAATCATTAACAAATCGTTTTTTTTTCTATCTTGTCTTCTCTCACCAACGCTAACCTAAATAATAATAATAAATATATAATTAAAATTTGTAAAAACTTCACGCATCAATCAACCCAACAAAACCAACAACAACAAACGAATCATTCATGTGAATAGGGCAACAACAAAAACATTTTGGTCAAGAAGGTTTTCATTTTGAAGGGCGGTAACAATACGTAATGATGAGCCAACGATATGACCAGCGGCCCTGGAGAAGGTGGAGGTCTAGGGGGCGGTGGGCAGTCAGCGCAGCAGCAACAGCAACAGCAGCAGCAGCAGCAGCAGCAGCAGCATAGCAGCAGCAACAACAGCGAACGCAGCAGCGCAGCAATAACTGTGAACAGCAGCAATAGTGCATCAACAGGAACAACAACATCTGGAACTGGCGGAGCTCTGCAGCGTCGCGTACTGCGCGGCCATGCGGCGCAAACGACCAGTGGGGAGCGCGTGCTGCTGATTAACTATGTGCCCCAAACGGGCGCAGCAGCAGCAACAACATCAACAACTTCCACAGCCAGCACTTCACAGTTGCCCACACGCAAGATACTTCAGGCCAGAGCCACAGCCTCAGCACAAGCAGCAGCAGCAGCATCAGGAGGAGGAGGTGGAGGGGGAACATCAGCAGGTGTTGCCACAACACCAGCCGTCTCCTTTGCTGGGCTTGGCTCCGAGGTAACGGTAACGTTGACGCGCACCAATCAGCGCGCCAGCGTCACCAATGTTACAGCCGCCGGTCATATCGTTAGGAATCAGCAAACCGTTTATCAGACAACAACCACAGCAGCGTCATCTAGTGCGGGCAGCACGCCGAGCATGCAGGAGCCAGTGCAGCATCTGGCGGCGTCCACATCGCCGCCACCGCTGCGCTGGCAACAGCAGCAACAGCAGCAGCAGCAGCACGAATATCAACATGAGCACCATTTGGTGGAACAGGAGCACATTATCATCGATCATCATCAGCAGGCTGATGCAGATGATCAACTCATCGAATATGATGGCAGCGAGGGTGTTGTCATCGAGGATCAACACCAGCACCAACAGCACCATCATCAACATCAACAGCATCAACAGCATCTACAGCATCAACAGCATCAACATCAGCAGCAGCAGCATCATCTGCAGCATCATCTGGAATTACAGGAGGAACTCCAGGAACACGATTCACAGCAGCAACAGCATCATGAGGTAGTGCAGGAAGTTTATCTGCAGTAGATTAAATGTTAAATACACACAAATATATATACATATATATAAAGCGATCTATAATATCTATATACACATCTAGTTGTAAGTTCCATTTTAAGTTTTAAATATTGCCAACAAATTGAGCTTGTTAAATGGATGCGAATTTGTGTATTTCAAATATCTTGACCAGCATTAACAATTTCAATTTTACATTTCCTTACTTATACATATATATATATATATACATGTATATATATATATATGTAGTTATTTCTTTATGTCCATATTCTATTGTATATATAGTATATTTGAAAAATACAAAACATTTCAAACAAATACATTAATTATATTAAGCAAAGTAACATGTGGATAGAAACTTGTGTATAAAGTTAATTGGCATAAAATTTAATAAAAACATTTTTTAGAATGTTGAAAAACAATGCACAAAATGAATGAAAAAAACACTTCAAATTAAATATTTTTGTACCATATAAATTATGCTCCAAATTTGAAAAAATTAAAAAAAAAATTTCAAATTTTAAAATTATAAATGGATAGATTATTTATTTACAGTATAAAATTAATCAATACCAAGTGTAAAATACAAATTTCAAGAAACTCCATTTAAAATACGTAAATATAACGATAAATAATAATAATAATTTTTTTTTTTTGACATTTGAAAATCTGGTGAAGAAGGCAGTTAAGGATATAGAGACTATATATGATAAGATATAAGTATATATGGTCTATGTTATCCAGATTTGGGGCCATGGCAATCAAGCGAACTGGTTTTTGTACTGAAAGCTAAAATCAAATAACTCCGAAAATTGATTCAACGGGGATAAAAACAGTAAAATCGAATGCAATTTTTTAATTGAATGTATTTATTTGTATTAATTTGTGTTTGTCTTTTTAACTGTTGCCTATACACATTTTCCATCTAATTAAAAAAAAAAACATTTTAACAACTATTTATTTACAAATTCAGCGTTGTTTTTGTTTTTGCATTTTAAGCGATGTAGCAAATTAAAAGAAAAAAAAAAACTACAAACTACAAGCTAAAACTTTTCAGCTGGAAAAAATGTACAGAATTTCCATAATTTTGTTTTGTTTCACAAATCGCACAAACAATAAACAATGCAATTGGCTTAAAAAAAATGCTAGTTATCCAGAGTTATCTACAGCTTAATTGGTGAAAGATTATGCATTATTTGAAATGTCTACTAAAACAGGCACTAACTAAGATTTAGACAATGTCTGCAGCTAGTTATTAAAGATTTCTTTTGATTTTCTATAAATATTTTGAACTGTTTTTTAAAATGCGTTTTCTCAAATATTATTGTTCAAAGTTATCTAATAACACTTTTGGACCTGCATTCGTTTTTTGGGCTCATATATGTATGTATGTATGCATTTTTATATTGTTTTTTTTTTATACTGTTCTGAAGCATTTTAACTAGTTGTGTAATTGATTTGATTAAAAATGCAACGTTTTTTTTTTAAGTACCAATTGGTTTTGCGCCTCTCCAAAATTGTCTGCAAGCTTTACAAGTAATCATTTTTAAATTCTTTCAACTATAGTATAAGGTTTTAGTTTAGTTTATCGCCCTACTTGGCGCTCTTCATTAAACGGCTGCTCGAAAAACATTCCCCAAAGAAACGATCCAGCGAGTGATATAAATGCGGACGCACATTGATCAGACCGTGATCCTCATCGGCATAGCTCTGCAAGAACAGAAAGTGGGTTTAATTGGGGAAATATCCTATAAAGGATTATAGCCTACAATTTGCTTGAAGAGTATATCATGTCGCTCCAGATTCTTGGCCAATATCATGGCCTGCTGATAGTGCACATTATCATCGGACGTGCCATGGACGAGCAAATATTTCTTGTGCCGCAGCTTCTGAGCTCGTGTGCTCAGCCTCGAGTTGGCATAGCCGATCTCATTTGTTTCCGGCAAACCCATATAGCGTTCCGTGTAAATAGAGTCTGAACAGAGAGCAGAATTAACTGAGTATCAACAATGGTTAACCCATAGGTAAAGCTCACCATAATAGGTCCAATCGGTGACTGGCGCTATGGAGGCAGCGCATTTGAAGACTCCATTGTCATCGTTGGCCAGGGCCATGGCTGCTGCATAGCCGCCGTAGCTCCAGCCCCAGATGCCAATGTGTGCGGCGTCGATGTAGTCAAACATTTGGGTCAGATTCCTGAGGGATTATTGACAAAGGATTAAACGAAATCAAGCAGATAAAACTTGTAATTAATTGCACAAGTTCAAAAGTTTAACTAAAAGCAGCAGAAACTTTGTCTTAATGAAGATTGTTGCCTGTAATCTGAACTAAATGTAAAGTTAACTTTTTCAACAGTTATTTTGGCCACATTTCGAGCTGATGTGGCTTAAGTTTTTTGGCTTCATCTTCAGTTAAGATCACGAATATACATATACTGTCGAATACAGTCTGAATAATTGGTAAAAACTTAACGAAACTTAATTAATTTGTTAATTCTTATTAATTGTGGTCATCTCGATAATTTTAAAAAATATTCAATATCTTAAAAATTGAATTGAATTTTGTGTTTCTCTCATTTTTCTCTCTTTGTGAGCCATGAAAATGACAAAAATTCAATTTAATAAATCTTAATTTTCTTTGAATAAATGTACCTTAATTGATTTGCTTACTTTCAATAAAATGCAATATCTTAACATTATCTAAAATATAAAAGCCCCGTTAATTCGATATCTTTCGGATATATTAATAAATCGCATATCCGTTTAATTCTGGACTGGACTCGACAGTATATAACTATATCTAAAGGTTTGCAAATCTTTGTCTTATCCCGAATACTTACTGGGTAACCTTGATCTGATCGCTGATTTCCACAGTGCCCAGCTGAAGGTAAATGGCATGCAAGAGGGTCTCGCCACGGAGTCCCGAGCCGCGTCCATCGATTTTGGCATAGATGACAGATTGATTCGAGGACAGATAAGTGCCCCAATCCATAATCCATTTGGTTGTGACCTGGCAATTACAAAAGGACAGTCATTAACTGATCAGGCATAAGTCGAGCATTGTATACCGAATAGGAATCGGGTCCGCCGTAGACATCGACCAGCATGGGATATTTGGTTTTGCCGCTGGTATCCAGGTTGGGCGGCAGCTGTAGCAGGACCTTCGCCTGGAAGCCGCCATCGATGTTGATTGTAAGTATTTTGTGTGTGGGCAAAGCCACGCCCTGCAGCTTGGCACGCAACGCCTCGTTGTTCTCCCAATCCATGAGCTTCTTCAGCGTTACCTGAGCTGCAGAAAAGCAAGCGCAAATTTAAACCCAAAATAAACCTCAGAGCTGAGAGTCAACCTACAAAGCGCATAGCTCCATTCGTAGACCGCGGTCGTGGGTATGCCCGGTCCCAGCGAGGTAATCACAATCCCATTATTGTCATTGAATATGGCCGAGAAATAGTTCTGCTCGACATCGCCCGAAGTCATCAGTTTGCATGTCAGACACTTGGCTGTCTGTTTGCGTGTGGTCACCGCCCGTATGGCGTACAGATGCAGCTGCTCTGGATGCTCCTCCGTGTTGGCCGTGTAGAAGATGACATCATGCGTGGCGTCCCAGTGGAGTATGCTGTCCACCACATATTTGCCGCTGGTCAGCGGCTCCAGCTTCGCATTGCTCACGTCCGTCGCCAGCAGCTGCAGCTGCTTGTAGTTCTCGTGGGGCAGCACAAAGGCCAGCCGAGAGCCATTACGGTTCTTGAATGGCGCCGTATAGAGATCCACCCAGCCCGTTTTCGACTCCGTGCTGTAAAGCTGCCGAGCGACAAAAAAATCGATTAAATAGGGTTAAAAACTATTTTGAAAGTAACTTTTAGTTTATTTATTGACTAACTGAATGGATTATTGAAAACTCTTTGAGGTGATTCAGTTTAAAGTTTGGACTTGGAAATCCATTTTACAAGAATATAATAATAATAATTGTGTGGGAAATACTTTTTTAAACATTTTTAAAATATTTTAGTTTGTCTTTCCTTAGATTTCCTTTTTTTTTTATAGTTAAAAAATTGGTTAAATCTTAAAAGAGGTTTCTTAAGTTTTCATTCTTCAATATCCTTTGGTCATTTTAAAGTACTTACCGACTTACGGCTGCGTCCATCGAAGGTAACAACATAGGCAGCATTCTGAATGCGATTCATCCAAACCGAGAGGACATCGTTGTCGTTCAGCCAACTGACCACGGTCACAATATAGTCGGTTTCTGTGTTCAGAGCACTCGGCACCGGCATGGAGGTGAGGAATTCTTTGCCAGCCGCGGCGCGTTCCAGATCGGCAATGAAGAGTACTACGCGGGGATTCGAGGAGCCCGCCTTGGGATAGGGTATCTCCTGGGGGAGCGGGTATTGGAAGCGTAAATCGCCGGCTTCGCCATAGTACGGAAAGTTGATGACATGCGTGGGCGAATCGTCGAACTGAATGAAGGCGATCTGGGTGCCCGAGGGATTGAACCAGGTGGCCACATTGGAGCTGAACACCTCCTCCTCGTAGACCCAGTCGGGTATGCCGTTCAGATAGATGTTGCCCACGGTGCTTGTAATGGGTATCTCAGTGTCCAGCGCGCTCTTCTTGAAGTACAAATTGCGATCATAATTGATGATCAGCCCATTGCCCACCGGCGACCATTGGGCCATGCTCAAAAAGGCCGGTTCATTGTTTATGGTCAGCGGGGTCATGATGTTCGAGCTCAGATTGTAGATATCGTATTGGGCCAGAAAGCTGTACCGAAAGTTCTTCTTGTAGTTTTTAGCCAGCAACAGAAGCTGGCCATCTGCCGACTTCTCGTAGAGCACATAGTGCGGCGCATTGGTCAACAGCGGTGTGATCAGCTGCGTCTTCGTGTCCAGCTCCACAATGTCCTGAAAGCTCAGCAGCTGTAGCAGAGGGATCTATTTGTGTTTATGGAAATTTGTGGCACTTACCGCATGCAACTTGAAGATCACGCTGTTGCCATTGGTCCAGCTGCCATTGAAACGCTTTGCGTATAATTGAGCACTCAGCACATCCTCCAGATCAATGGCATTATCCTTGGGCCCATCGTTGCTGTCGTCTGCGTCGTCCGAGCCCAGGATAAACACCAGCATTGTGGCCAACAGGGCTACGGCAACAATTGCTGCAACAATGCTCAGAATAATGCGCACTCGGCGCTTCTTCTCCTTGGAGTAGACCAGGTTCTGTTGGGCAAAGGATGAGAGAGATTCAGATGAGGACTTAAAACATATACAAGATATATTTAAAAGGACATTCATGTAATTTATAATTTAAGTTCATACTATAATAATAGAAGAAGAATTTATAAAGCTTTTAGAGTGTGTGGAATTTTTGAATTATATTTCAGTTATTTATAACAATCGATTTCTTGGAGAATTTAGTATTCCTTAATGGACTTAAATATTTCTAATAAGTTAAAGTTCATATTAAAATTATAGAAGAGGAATTTATAAAACTCTAAGAGCATGTGGAATTTTTGAACTATCTTTAAGTTAATTATATAGAAAACGACACCTTGGAAAATTTAATATCACCAGGTGTTCATTACAGAAGATTTCTCAAGGAACTCAAATATTTCTAAGGAATCATCACAGACGACGAAGAAGAAGAATGTATTTATTAAAAGTTAAAATTTATATTATATTAATTTAAGATGAGTTCATAAAGCTTTCCGAGTACGTGGAATTTCTGAATTATATTTCAGTTATTTATAACAATCGATTCCTTGGAGAATTTAGTATTCCTTAATGGAATTTAATATTTCTAAGGAATTATCACACACGATTTCTTAAGGAAAGAAGAAGTTATTTGTAAGGATAAGAGAGCTTCAGATGAGAATTTTCATATATAAAAGTAATTTATTAAAAGGTAAAGTTCATATTATATTAATACAAGAAGGCTTTCCGAGCATGTTGAATTTTTGTATATTATTTTATACATTTATTTATTTATAAAAGTTAAAGTTCATATTATATTAATAAAAAAGAATTCATAAAAATTGTTGAATAATTTTTGTATAATATTTTAGTTACATTGAATATCCAATTTAAATTGTCTAGGGGCTCATCACAGAAGATTTCAATGGAATCATTATAAAAGATTCTTACGGGAAGAAGAAGTTATTTATAATTTAAGTTCATATTATATTAATAGAAAAGAATTCATCTAACTTTCTGAGTATGTGGAATTTTTGTATTATATTTCAGTTAAGTATAACAAACGATTCCTTGGTAAATATAAAATCTCCAGGTGCTCATTACAGAAGACTCCTTAAGGAACCTTAATATCTTTAAGGAATCAACACAGAAGATTCTTTAAGCGACTTTAATATGTTTAAGCATTTATCTCATCCCGCTGAGATTAAGTTATTGTTTTAAGACCTGATTTATTTCAAAGCCAAATAAGTTCATATAAAGAATTTCCTATAAAATAATGAAATCTATATGTTAAATATTTTTATAAAACATTTAAATTGAAAGTTCGCTAAAAATGGAGTTGTTAAATGCATTTTATAAAGTAATATATATAATAATAACAGATTTATTTATTTCATAAATAAGGTCATATATAGTATTTAGTAAAAAACATATAAATAAAAAGTCCGACAAATATTATAATATTATTTTAGATATATATATATATATTTAATAATTATATATATAAATAACAGATTTATTTATTTGATAGCTAAATAAGTTTAAAATAATGAAATATATTCGTTAAATTTTTTATAAACATATGAATAAAAAATCCGACAAAATAACATATATAAATATATAATGTAAACATAATTTTTGTCAGATCTTTCATTTATAATCTTTATATAAATTTAGTCTTTTCTACGTGTGTATTTTGTAAAGAATATCTTAAGAAGGCAAAAAAGTTATTTTGCATTAAATTTTTGGTCTTCGAAAATAGTTTTAAGTGCAGCTATATGGCTCGATCAAACCCGATCTGATAAAGCTACTTGCAACCAAATTTCTTGACAGATCAATTTTAAACTAAGAGACCAATTTGCACATAAAGAGATAAATATCGAAATTTTATTGACTGCACAATACCATTTTAACAAGTTAATACCTCAGCCAAATTACAAAATAATATTTAAATACAATTAGAAGTTATATGGCTTATATTCATTAAGGCAAAGAAAAAGTAATTAACATTTGATAAAAAACATTTTTTTCCTTTTCTTTAAACACAATGCTATTTAATTAAACGGAAAATTAGATAACTTTTTTCTTTCTCTCTCTTTTCATATAAAATGTTTATCTATTTGCAAGTCGAAAAACGGTTGTTGCCTGTTTTTCGTATAAACGAGTTTAGCTTTCAAGTATTTCCTGTTTGCTGTACATCATCATCAAATTGTCCCAATTATCGGTATAATAAAGCTGTCACCCAAAGCATTTCCTCAATTGTTTCTGGCCAACTTCTAAGCCAAGCCCATAATAGGCTTCCAATTGGAATTTACTGTGGCTACATTCTTAATGTTTTTTATACAATTGCAGACGTGTATACTCAACACCCGAGGCACGTTCCAGACCTTTGTTTATAAATATTTGTTGAAGGCGTCGTTGCGCATGCGCAATGCGCTTTTTCTTTTCGCTGAATTTGAATCTGAAGTGGGCTTCAAGACAGAAATCACAAGACGCTGGCTGAAAATGAAAGTGGTTTTGTTTCTTTGCCAGACTGAAGTCGTCTCGAAAACTGGTTTGCTGCTGTTGGTTGAGACGAGGGGGAAACCCACAATTGCAGCATGACGTAAGCTCGTAAAAGTTTATTTACCAGGTAGCGAAGAAATTGTGTGTGTGTTTTTTTTTATATAAGTACTTTGGTTTTTTGTTATTTTTGACATGCTTGTGTTTTGTAATTGTGCGACTTTCCGCAGTGTTAATAGACCTGTCAATACAATGTCGCATACTCAAATAAAAGCAATTTTGCCTTTTGCGTATCAATTTTGGATTTGTGAAATGTTGCCAAATTGTTGCTGATATTTATCTGTTTCTATAATTAAATAGTTGACTCGGTCGAGCTTCAAGGTTAGAAGAGCTTATATAAGATTTTTGTTTTTGTGTCAACAATTGTTTTGTTTATTTGTATAGAATTTGCATTAATTATTATTTGTTCACACAATATTTTTTGTTGGTTTCAATTTAGTTACTGGTAAGCTAATTTCTTCTTCAATCAAGCGTAAAATTATGTTATATTGTTTTAATAAAATTCCATTCAGAATTCTATCAGATAAACATAACATAATTGCAATTTAACTGCAATTGAAATTAAATTTCTTTATACTTTTATTTATTTTTCTTGTCTTATTTGGAGATCTTTCAGAGCAGCAAAACATAAATTTATGTTCTTAATGCACATGTGTAGTAAACTTTAAAGCAGCTTATTTAACCGGTTAAAGCATTTTAATAATTGAAATCCAGTTAAACTGCATTTAAATCAACTTTAACCTTTATCTCTCTTTTATATAACCATGTGCCCATTACAAGTTATAAAAAAGAGTATTAATGTGTATAATGAAAGGAAATACAGAAAATGTATCCAAAACATCCGCTCAATCCAAACCATACCCTATAAAATCTAAAGACTTATTTAACGTGCAAATCAACTTGATTTTAAATCAATCAATCAATATCTTGTGCGGTTTTATTGAAGTCAATAAAGATAGGGATTTAAACTAGGTTGGTTAGATTAAATTTCGTGGTACTTAATCTTGGTTAAGCGGAAGTTAACAGCGCATATAGAATACAAATATTCAAAATCTAATATTTTTTTATATTTATATTTATTTAAATTAAAATGTAAAGTCTTAGCTTTTTATGTAAATAAATTTGGCTGCATATTAAATTTGTGTTCATAAAGAGACGACTTTAAACACCGAGGTTTATTAAGAATGCATTTCCCAATGGGGAAGAAGTTGAATACAGGGTATTCCCAAGACGGGCATTACATTGTTCACAAACCTTAAAGTAGTTTATTGGTTGTGTGAGAAAGAGAGAGTTAAAGACCCAAAGTTTATTTTGTTGGGGTCGTTGAAACTACTAGATTGCGTTTTTCTTATTGTCAATAACTATCGGCTTAAAAATATATTTCAATTACCAACTTTTAAGTTCTGGCAAATTTGGTTTAGAATTTATTCAAACAAATATTTTTGATTGTTGTAAAAAGAAAGCTGCGTTCAGGGTATTTCTTAGTCAGACACTCCCGTCAAACGTACTCCTACTTGTTTTGTTTTGTCTTCATGCTCAACTACTCAAGAGCTCGAATCTGTTTATGCAGTCAGTTATTTTCACTGACAAAGTCAACAATGCGCACACATATGCCATTAAAATATGCAAAAGAAATCGGAACGAGCTTTCCCGAACAATACGTTGGCCAGTTCCCAGACCGCGACACGCCCACACCCACGCCCATGCCAACGGCCACGCCACGTGTGCCACCGATTCCCCATTGTGCTTGCAGTGGCACAGCCAAAATATATGGCACCTTGGTGGCAAGTGCAACTTGGCCTCGAAGACACGTTGGTTACAAGTTGTGCGATTTTATGGTTAGAACGGCCATAAAATATGGTCCCGCTAGGTATCGAAATGATTTGGGTTTTTGGTGTTCGGGTTTGCGGGGTCAGCGCATTTATTAAATGCAGATGATATTGAAATTGAAATTGTGTTTTGCACAGTTTCAATGCTCTTTGTCTTATCTGAAATTGAGTATACTCTTCTATTTGGCAAGGAATGCAATTTAAAAGATATAGCACCTATAGTATTTAAACATTTTATTTGTTGAGTTATCTTTTAAGGCATAGCTTCAATCATCATCAGCGTTTAATTCATCTTTAAATGTTTTTTTGCAGTTTTAATTAATAGCTTTTTTTTAATAGTATTTGCCAAAAATTTTTGATTTATTTTCAGGCTCTGTTAGAGTATGCAGGCGGCTGCTATTAACAAAAAGAAAATCACTTCAATTGCTTTGTTGATGGCGTGCAAATTGAAAAATCGCCCAGGCTACGTTCCGTTTTGTTGCCAATGCATGACTTTTGTTTTGGCCGGGATTGTTTTGGGATTTGTGAATAGAATTTGTGCACAATATGGCGCAATTAGTGGCGCCAGACGAGTCCAAACGAATTCATTAAATAAATATGAAACCGAAAGCTTTTAGGACCACTCCAAACCCATGGGGAACGTAACCTTTGAATTCAGCTGCTCTGTTAACTCGAACGTTTGCACTTGAACTTCCGGCAATTAGTTGAATGGCATAGAGGCCACAGGCAAGTTGAATTAATTTTATATCCATGTTACACCACATGTCGTATACTTGTTTAGCGTCTGTTGCCTGTTTTTGCTTGCTGCAAATAATCGCCACTGAGTTGTGTGGCGCACCAACAATGTCCTGCTAAAAAATGAATGAGCTCCGAGAGAAGCAGCCTCGTCTGCCGTCCTATACACTTGCACAGGGTATTCTTATTTTGTCAGCAATTGTGTATTGAATTACAAAAGACTTCATCGATGCCCGTCAAAGCTGCCTGTCTATCTTGTCCTTTAGTTATGAAAAGTTAATTAAGCTTGGTCGGGTAGAAATGGCATTAATAGTGTTTTCTGTATTGAGGCTCTTCCTTTTAAATCAGCAATTGTTTAAAGGCTGAAACTGAAGAAATATTTTTTTAACGGCAGTTTCTCTGGAGAAATAACGGTTTATATATAGTGCTAAGGATAAGCAAAAATTATTTGTAAATTTTATAAATTTCCATTTCCTTATTATTTTCTGATGTTGACACTTAAAAGTTATGTAAACAGTTTTATTCTAAAATATATCAGTCAATTCTCTAAATAATCTATTAAGTTTCTGTTATTCTCTTCTGAAGTATATACTAATAACCATTTCTATCTACTAAAACTGCAAATCATTTGTCAAAAATGAAAGAGTATTCAATTTGCAGCGTCTAAAAGAAAAGCTCTTCGTTTTTTGTGGGCTAAATATTCCCTGGGGCTATTTTGGCCTGTCATTTGTCGTTTAGTTTTTCATTAAACTGACAAAGTTAATTAGTCGTTGTTCTGGGCGTGTTTCTATCTTGTTGTGGTTGTTGTTATTGCTGTTGTTGTTGCTGGCTTTAGCAGCATTTTTAATACAATTTTACTAATTGTGAGCACATTTTCGGTTAAGCTTGTAAGACAAATGAGAACCGTAAATTTGTTTTCTTACTTTACGAAGTCAAGGAATTTTAGGAAATATGCGTTGTTAAAAGTTAATCACAATAATTAAAACAGTTGGAAACATATTCCAATACTATTACGGTATGGATTCAAGGGGCTCAGCATTATTTTAATTACATAAATAGTTTTTTTAGGAATATTCATTTATATATATATATATATTTATTTATATATTAAAAAATACGAACATCTTAGCAGCAAACCTTTAGTTTGGGATTTAATAAGTTTGTTTTCATTTTAAGCTAAAATTTAGTTACTTTAACCTTTATTTTCATAAAATTACTAATTATTTAAATTGGGTAAAATTGTTAATGCGGGTTAAGTGTAAAGAGTTGGGGCAGGATTTATTAAAGACTAATTAAAATAAATATACTTAAAATGTTTATACATAAAAAAGGATTTGTTTTTTTTTTAAATTTTTTATAATTATGGTTTGAAGCTGCATTTAATTTTTCAGCTTTAACTCAGCTAACAGTTCGAATTAAATTAAAATTTTACGTTTGGTTTTACTTCAATTAGTTTTTAGTATATTTTATTATACGAACAAGTTATTCTTTAAATAATTTAGTTTTGCAACATTTGCGGGCCAAGTTGTTGCCCCATGATGCAGCAACAACAATTCCGTAATTAATTTTCAACAATGTGTTGTCACTTGTTGCATGCCACACACACATACACACAAATGCACGCATACAGCCAAACAGAATGGGGAATGCGCTGGCTCCTTTGAATTTAACCGCTGTCGCAAACATTGCTTGATGTCGGTTATGGATGATTTGACCGGTTTTTGGCAGTTTCAATTAGTTGGTCGTTTGGCAGCCACACCCACCACTGACCACCACTTCGGCACATATCAATTTTAATTGAAGAGCAATATATTTGAGTCCAGATAATGTGTGTGTGTGTGCCTGCGTGTGTATATGTGCGTGTGTGGCTTACCTTAAAGCGTGTCATGCCGCCGCCAAAGCCACCAGCGCTGTGCAAATCATCATCGTCCAGGCTGCTCCCCCCGACGCCGCCCAGCATTGACTCGTGCAGTTTGGCGCTGTGGCGCCTCAGCTGATAGTTGCCTGTTGTGTTTGAGGAGGCAGACGCCTTGTAGTAGTAGGGCGGGTGCTGGTGACGATGCGCGTGGAGCGCGGATGCGGACGCGGATGTGGCCGCCGCAGCATCCTCAAAGTCATAGTCCAGCAGCTCAATTGGATGCTCGCATTTGCAGCGATGCGGCGGCGTTCGGTGCGGTGGCGTCAGCGTTGTCTGTGGATGCTGGTGGTGCCTGCTTTTGTTGCCATTGTGGTGGCTATGACTGTTGCTGCTGCCATGCGGATGCGGCGGATGAGGCGGCGGCGGAATGTCTGCGGGTGTTATATAGATTTTCCCACCACCACCTCCAACACCAGCACCCACGGCCACAACAGAGTCCGGCTGTTGCAGTTGCTTGCTCGGCCAGTGGAACTCGTCAAACTCGCTCGAGTTGTTGACCAGTTGTTGTTGCTCCCACTGTAGTTGTCGATGTTGCTGTTGTTGTTGTGGTATGTGCCGCATGCAACTTTGCTGCTGTTGCTGCTGCAGCTGCTGTGGGTGCTTGTGGCTGTGGTAACGATAATATTGATGATGCGCTGTGGCCGCTGTAGCGGGCAAATACTTTTGCGGGCAGACCAAGAAGAGTAGCCATAAAAATTGGTTGTTGACAGCAAATACGCCTGTTAAATCTTTGTTAAAGTGTTCTCAGTCTGTGTGTGTGTGTGTGTTGCGTGTTTGTGGCGGGTTGGTTGGACGGGATTGCATCTAAAGCTGAAGTTCATTCATGTTTTTGAATTAAAAAGTTACACAAAATCAAGCAGCAACTTAGAGCAGCAAGCATAAAGTTCAACTACAATACACAAAATGAATATTAACTACAAAATATGCAAATCAGGCAGCCCTGCACGCGCATTTTAAACTGATCCGCGCGAACGGTGAACCAGTTCATAAGCTGATTGACAGGCTGCTTTTTATGATTTATCGATAAATTCATTAGCATATGAAAACGGTTAACTATTCATATCGGCTTAAGGTGTTTAAAATAAAAAGAACTTAATAATTGTTTTTAAATACAATAGTTTGTCGATAGCTACAGCATCAATTTAAACATCAAGAACACAATAAAATATTCAGTGATTTTAATGAGTAAGAATATATTTGTAGTTCTACTTTGAGAACTTAACAAAAGTGAACACATTTTAGATAAAAATTATATTTTCTTACTTTACCAACAAAAAATAAATATTAAACATAAAACAACGCTCTTATAAATTAAAAACAAACTTTTGTAAACATTATTGGCTTATAATTGTTAAAGATATCATATATATATGTATAATAAAAAAGTCATATTTTATCAATAGTGTGTTTTTTTTTCCATAAAAAATATATTTTAATATATATGATTAAATAGGATATGATAATTGTTTTCACAAGCTGCACACTTACAAATTAAAGTATAGAATATTGGAAAAGCTCATTATTGTTTACCTATCAATTGGTAAGTTATTACAACTGCTAATTAAATGCCAATCGAAGATAATTAAAGCCACTTTGTTAACTTGTAAATACCGTTATGTAAGCTGCACGAAATCACACAATAATCAACTAGTAATGTGAATTAAATTTGAGAAAGACTATAATCGATGGAGCACCTTATTGGAGCGTTACAGCAGAAAGTCTTACCATATATATAGTATAAGCCAACTGTATTCTCAAATGGCCTGCAGCAAAAACACACAAACCAAGTTATGAAATGCAATTTCCACATAGCCAAATAGAGGAAGGCAAACTACAGCAAAGCAAGTCATAACCAAAGCCAAGTGAGATTTGAGCCAAATGCATTAGCCCGATTCGGTGGCGCGCTCACCGCAATTATTTAATTACACAGTGGCTGCTGGACTGGTTACCCGGTTCCGTTGGATCCCCCGCTGGGTGCTGGGTGCCGGGCGGCGGGCTGCTTTCGGCTTAATCAAAGCGCCAGCCAAGTCAAGCACAACACAAAAGAGCGACAAAACTTTTGTTGCTACTTTTGGTGCAGGCAGCCAAGCAAAGCGCCAGCAACCACAAAAAGGACTTCGAGTCGCTACACGACATCATCTCGCCCACACACACACAAACACATACACACACAGAGACAAACACATACATGTATACGGACCTTCAAAGACCACAGAGCCATAGAGCTCGAGACCTCGGACCGATACGTATCGCTAATGATGATCAAATAACGGGCCAAATGCGGGAGCCAAGCAACAAAGGGCCCACAAAAATCGTTAGCCCAGTTGGCAGCACACCAGGAAATTCTCTGCTGGCCCCAAACTGTGTCATGTGCTCCAATCGGCCTCGCGCTCGGCGTCGTCTGGTCGTAATGAGCATGGCTTTTACTTTTGATAGCCATGCGGCATGGGGCACGGCACGGCAGGGCAGGGCAGGGCAGGGCAGGGCAAGGGGCATCATCACCTTCCAACTAGTTTGGCACTTGTCTGCTGTGCTGCACAAATGATATGTAAATAGCAAAACAATTTGCCATCAGCTGAGCACTCGGCTTGTATGTCCTTATTTGATTAGTGCTTGATCAATGCGCCAAAAGCTATGCAGCGTTTTTCGCTTTTCGTATTTACTGCGGCAACAAATTCAATTTAATGCTAAGAAACTATGAGTTGAGTTCTTTGAGTTCGCACATCTAAAACTTAATAGACTTTTTCCAAATTATTGCATTAGGTTATTCAAGGTTGGTCTGCAAAATGTTTACACTGCAGCTGCAAACAAATAAAAAGGGCGCAAAGTTTGCAATGCAGTCATTTCCCCCCATTTTGCAACCCCCCCCCCCCCTCTCGTCCCTACGCTCATGCATAACCAAATATAAATTCAAATGCAGCATGATAATAAATTATATTTTTAACACACACATGTGTGAAAATTTCGCCGCGTGTGCTTGAAACTAGGCAATAAAAACACGTTCAAAAATACAATGCATAAATGATTCGGAGTTTTAGGCCAGTAACACTCAAAATAGCCTTAAAAGTGCACGTAAATAATGCGCGGCAGTTGTGCCAAAATTAAAACGCATGGCAAAAGAATTTAGTTTCGTTTAAACCAAAAATATATTTCATGCCAGCAACACAAAACACAAAACACAAAATTTGTATAAATTGAACATTTTTAAGGTGCTTAACGGAAATCATGCGACAATTTTGTAAAGGCAAATTGGATTACATTCGTTTGAGGCGGGGAAATTGTGGATTGTGCTTTCTGTAACATGTTTAAAGGAGATGTTTTCATTTAATACATACCTGATCGCTTTGTGCTGTTTCAGTCATCGAAACATCATTGCCAGACATTTTTTAAAATTTTATATTGTATTTATATTTGTGTATTTACGAGTGCATTAACTTAGGAGTTGTTACTGTAGTAGAAAGTAAACATTTAAACAAAAACTTTATTGGAGCTACAACTTTTTAAAATAATTGTCTTAACGGGCGAACGATTTTGTAAGTTATTTATGGGTTTTTTATTTACACTTTTTTTTAGCATAGGTTCTCTCGTTTTTATGCAATTTTTCAAATATTTATTTTGTTTTGATTTATTGCACAGTTCTTTATATTTTGGCTTCCAATTCAACTTTTTTTTTTAGGTCAAACACAGTCAGGCATTTATTTTTAGTGATGTGAATTTATTTGAGCAAGTCGGCAAACGTTTTTGATGCATTCAATTTCCGTTAATTTGTTTTTCAAACATCGTTTTGGGGTATATTTATGCAGTAATGCGTTTATATTAGGATTTTATTGTGCTTGTTATATTATAATATAAAATTGTATTTACTTAAGGCTTGTTTTTTATATACCCTGAACCGCTTGATGAAATAGATGAAGCCGGGTATAATGGTTATGTGCAAATATGTGGAACAAAATCGATAAAAATCCAATTGATTGCACAGCCGTACAGAATCGATAAAAACTTGGCGATCACACAATTCAACAGCATAATCTATCTGCATAGTTACACTTTGAAAGTTTTATGTTAAGTTTAGGGTATCTGGTAGTCGAAAGCTGTTTCATATGTTTTGTTTTATCTTTGCGTAGCTTAATGCTCGTCTACACAAAGCCTTTGTTGTCTGTTGGATATTAGAGCTTACGCTGGGCGAACCCACCTTTTCCTATCTCATCTGTGCAGCCAAGTAAATAGCAGCCGCTTGTCATTTAATGCAAATTAAGCAATTTAAATAAGTAAACAAATAAACAAAATGGTTGAATACAAATTTGTGGCTAAATGGGGACTAAAACTAAGATGAAGACGGCGCCCAGGATGGCACAAACAAACACACATACAAGCTGGAGTGCGCTCGCTTTTCTCTTTTGTTTGGTTTGTCGCATTGCACATAACTCGTTACTCATACGCCGCGTTGTTCGGCCTTAGGTACGGCTACAAATGTGCTGGCTGCCTTTCGGTTTCAATTCGCGTTCGCTGCGGTAGACAAAAACATTGCCTACCGAGCACTGGGCGGTGCCGGGCCCAAAAAGTAAAGTAAAGTAAACAAGTAACAAAAAATACCAAAGAGAAATTGAAATTGCGTATACGTAGCCAAATAAAAATAAAAAAAAAAAAACAAAAAACGAAAAACCGCAAAAAGACAGAAAAATAGAGCGCATATTTAAGTCTTATATAAACAGACAGACAAAAGTAGGTAAGAATTGCGTTGCGGAACAAGATAAAAGAGTAAATCGCTGCCCGAAAATTTGATAAATGTGCTGTGACCTTTGCACTAATGTGCTTCTAAATGTGTGTGTAATGGATATTTTAACAGTAAAGGGAAAAGAGGAAAACTAGTAGGCACAGAGAACGACAGTGAAAGGAAATGAGCGAAAAACAAATAAAAGATATACAAAGATACTTTGTGAGTAGTAACAAGATCTACATAAGTTGGCCAAGAAAATCATAAGTACTTAGCTACTCAAGTCAACTTTATATTAATATAAAGTAAATGAAACAAGTCGCATGTTAGATAGTTTAGTAAATATTAGTTCACAGATTTTTAATGCTTTTTTATGTTAGTTGTAAAATCAATGCCGTAGTTTTCAAACAGTAGTTTTGGAAAAATAACTCTTTTTATCTTGGGTATTATGGAAGATTACCAAAATCTGTTTGTCACGTTGATCTTTAGATAAGCTAATTAAAAATCTGTTTGCTGTCGAAAACGTTTTTTTTTCGATTTTCCAGAATTAAGTGATGCTATAGACAAAAAAAAATACTCCAAGTTTCTGGTCTCTTCTTTCAACAGCGGCAAACGAAGTTGCGAACTTTCGATTAGCAAGACGAATGTTGCACTACGTTTATAATTTATTATCCCCCTACTTTATCTCCAATAATAGTCAATAGTGCAATTCAAAGGCTAAGTAACCATAAGTAGTTATACTTCCTGAACTGCCATTATTCTTTACCTGAGGCATGTTATAATTATAGTAATGCAATTAAGTTAACCAAAAGCCATTAGCTTAAACTTTAAAGTCAACCACAAATGCTTACTTAATACCAACTAAAATGTTCATATTAATCTTATGAATAGGATTAGTTCTATGAGGTATGTGGCGATATTAAAGTATAAGAATTTCCCTGGCGAACTTTTCCTTTTAGCATGCTTGAAATACTTTTCAAGAAAAACAAAACTTCTTTATTGTATAGTTTAAAATGAATATTTCTAATGACCCACTATCAATCAACGGTGCTTAAATTGACCAATTTTGGGTCCTTAATATCTTTTACTTAAGGCTTTAAAAATAGCCGGGATACTTTACTTGCGGTCTTGTTAGACGGGTATTTTATCTTGTCGACAAGGCACAGCTGTTGTTCGGCTGAAATTCATTAAATATTAATGAGTTTAAAAGCGGAGCACAATTTGTCCCCGAGTTGCAGTGGAAAGGAAATTCTAAATGTTTTAGTGACTTGTCTGATAAATCGCTTTGTTATTGATATTGTGACAGGCAGTGAAACATATCAAGGGGTGTATATGGACTGCACTTGGAAGCATACTAATCCTGTTCAGACTATTTGATTTTTCATTTGTGCATTTGTCAGCTAAGCGCAGAGTGAGAACAAAAATTGCAAGTGGCATTCAACAGTCAACGAAGGACCTAATGGACAACTGACAGCAGCGACTGAAAGAAACGAACGGCAGCAGCAGGAAACATGTCCCTCTTGCAGGACAGAAAAAAGCTGCTTGGCTGGAACTTTCATCAATTTCATACAATCCACTTAACATGAAAAGCCAAAAAGGGGCTGAGAGCGAAAGCGTTGCGGGAAAAGCAGGCAAACGTTTTTTTATTTGTCTATGATGGAGATTAAAGAATTTAAAAATGAACTGGAACCGAACTAGCTTAAGTGAATGGGACACTTTGAAGTTATCGATATGCATATCGACACATTGCTTGAAACAATTGCGCAAAACTTTTAATATAAATCATATACATATATCTTTAATTATATACATTTATAACATTTATCTAATGCTTTTATATTTAAGTTCAACTGTGAGTACAGCATATATTATTTATTAGTTGAACATTTGTGTTGAAATTTCTGATATTGATCTTCTGATTAATTTTGCTTGCATTTTTTGAACATCAGGTCCTTATATTGAACGAAGCTTGAATTTAATTTGTAATCGGTGCAGCCCTTGCAATTTGGAGCACACTTCGTCGAATAATGGGCAACACTGTTCTATGTCAAACTAAAATCTACTAGTCACGTGAGAAATTTGTGAATTATATTTTTTCTTGAATATTGTATAAATTTATATACAATACTATATAATGTCCGACTCCAACAATAATCTAGATATAAGAGATATCTCACGGCGTTGGGAAAACAACGCAAATTCATATCAAATCCAATCTGCAGGAGTTGAACTTGAAATGAATTTGGACCAAGACTTAATACTAGAAACATACACAGAGTCGGTAATTGATGTCGAACGCAACTGCAATCTAAATTCGCCTTCAGCCTCTGCGGGTTCACTGGAAGCTTTGCAGGAGGAGGACGCGGCTTTGGAAGAGCAGGTGAATGTGGCACTGTCGCCGTGGCCGCCCGTAAGCCAATCCAATTGGCAGATGGAAGGCTCGCCAGCTCCATCGTTGCTTGAGGATAACAATCCGGCATTGGACGAAGAGGAGTTCGAATCTGAGTCCGAGTCCGAACTGGAATTTCTCTTTGAAGAGGCACCGCCCATACACGGCATTAGGTTCTACAATCCGAATTTCCAGCCGCCGGCTGTAGCCGCACAAGCCACCGATGTGAATGCTAATGCCACAGGCAATGCGACAGCGCTGCCGAACATTAGCCAGATAAACAACCCGCGGTTGAACCTGCGTCCGGTCCCGGCCTCAATTGATCTGACCCGCAATCGACCACCGAGCACCTGGCGCGACTACCACGCTCGCGTGCGTACCTCATCGGGTCGGTTGCACTGCCCGGAGGCGCAGAGTCGTCCCGCAGCCAATGGCATACAGCGGCTCTGTGCCGGGCAGCCGCCCAACCAGGTTCCCATGTACATGGACGATGAAATCGGGGCCTTTGTGTTCTTTCGCAACGATACCGATTCGGAGGAGGAGCCGCCGCTGCCGCCACTGGCCATGGTTCCGCGACGCGGCAACAGCGTCAGTGATCTTAGCCAGTGCAGCAGCGACGACGAACCAAATCCCAAATAAACATTCCTGTAAAACTCACAGACACACACACATATTGTTGAAAGAAACAACCGAAAAAAATTAATACTAGACCAAAATATGGACAATGGGGTAGATCTTTTACGACTGCAATAAACATACTATGTACGTGCCATTCGATCTAATGCATATTAAATTATTTACAGGTTATTTTACCTAGCTTTAATACAAGTTTATTTATTTTTTGAAAGTATTTCCCAATTTCGATACTCAGCTTTGTATGTAAAATGTTTCCAAACTTTTATTTTATTTTTTTTTGAATATATTCATGATATACCAAAATTAACTAATATTTTTCTAATAAAAAACTATTTTCTTGTTTAAAAATTGCGCTAACTTAAAATTTAAATTTGGCTTCTTTGAAATTGATTTTTGCTTTCGATACATCTCATCGGTGTACAAGCTCGTCTCGATATGTCAAGAGTTACCATCGATATTTTGTTGTCAGTCGATATATATCAAATGTCCCTAAGATCAAACTGTCTATCGTTGATTTAAACGTCTTCAATTTTCTGCGATGAAAAAGAAGATACAATCGGAAAAGAAAACATATTGCATCCAATATTTAAATGTAAGCTAAATTATAGTTTGAATTTGTATGCAAAGTGAGCGATCTGCAGTTGGAAACTTTTATTGTGTTTAAATTAGCAAGCAGTCTTTAAATATATTCGTTACTCATACTCCTGCCAATTAGAACATGTAAACAATGTTGTAAAATCAATTAAAATTCGTGTTTAAAGCAATTCAAACTTGCAACATGTATATTTAAATGAATACATTTTTAAATACATTTCTTCCCTTTAGTATCGATTTTAAATAAATTTGGATTGGTATTTTTGGTAAGAATAATTTCTAATCCATTCATGTCTTGTTCTTAGTGCTTGGCCTGCCTTCGACTCGAATTGTTAAATGAATATTTTAGGCAAATTGCTTGCTACTAGTATAATTTTGCTTAAATAATTGCAATCGAAAAATGCAGCCCATGACAAACAATGTGCTGGAAGCGAATCTCTGCAATAGGTTTGCGGCGGAGAAGGGGAAGTGGGAACTACCATAAATTTCCTAGTCCATGGACCAATGCCAGGCAGTTGGTTGGCTCTGGGAAATTTATATGCCAGCTGCCTGTCGGAACGTCGTCCGCCTACACGCACCCACCCACACATGCACACACACACACACGCCCACACTTCTTTGTTATGCAAGTTAATCCTTTTTATAGCTATTGTTCAGCGCATCAAAGCTGCTCACCGCCCCAGCAAGGATACACGCAGGCCCTGCGCATTTGTTTCAATGGAGCAGCTGCGAGGTGGACTGCAGGAGCGGGCAGGAGCTGTGTAGCTGTGTAGCACATGTCACTGCATTTTTCAGCGGCTCCAAGAGGCGACACAGCCAACATATTAGCTGCCACACACACACACACACACACATATTTGGGGGTCCGTCAAGCGGACAGTGGTGTGTGTGCGATTGTGTGTGTGTGTGTGTGTGGCATGAAAAGGGCTCGGGCTGATGCATGTGCATCTTCTTGATAACTCGGGCTAAATCTGGCGCATGTTGTGCAATGGCGTCGACGTCGACATCAGCGTCCGTGTTAAAAGTGTTTGTGTGGCATGCCGCAAATTCATTATTATTTTGCCCAACGCCCACTCGAGCAGCTGCAGTAACTGTATAAACACACCATATATGAAGTAGATAAGCACAAAACGAAGGGTTCTCTTCCAAAAAAAAAAACCGTGAAAAACATAAACTCAAGACGATGGCGGCACATGATAAAAGCGCTTTAAGACTTATCACAAGTTCACAGACGAGCTACAGTTAGTTGCAGTTTGATGTCACATTGTTGAAAGAGATGCAGATTATATTTAAGGTAAAATAATAAGATGGTTGAAGACATCTTTTGAAAGAGATTCAAGCAAATTTCAACTCTTAAGAGCCCTCGGGCATTTTTTCTGTTTACCAAATGAAATGCCACTTCTTGAGGGTAATTTCAACAATCACTTAACTTTTACCTCTGACCAGCCAGTAGCTAGCTAGAACATCCCTGTTGTATGGCTTAAGCAATGGGACAACATTTCAGACAACTGCAACTGCAACTGCAACTGCTGCAATTTCTCATTTTAATAAAAATGCAAATGTCTCTCCCTCAAAGTGAAGGAATGACGTTGCCATCACTTTCTTTCACTTCCCCCGTCAACATTCCCACCCACTCTGTTTTCAGCACATTTTCTCATATAAAACGTTGGCAAAACTTTTCGATTTTCCACCATGATGGCAAAAGAAAAAAATAAAAAACAAAAAAATTGAAACGAAAACAAAAGAACTTAAAGAGGCCACGTGGCATAAGGAAAAATAATAAGCTATGAAACGATAACAGCTATGATGATGAACTCGGGAAGAATTGCAGTGCCCGGAAAGTGGTTTTAACAAATGATTGTTGTCGTAATCCTGACTGCCTGTTGCCATATGCTTCAATATGGAGTTAATTTAATTGAACTAACGACAAAAGCAGACCAAAACACAAATCGCAGCGCACAATGGCTTTGCAACGACAATAGACCGAAGGTGTGTTTATGGCAGATAACGGGAACAAGGCATGCATATGGTATATACCATGGAAGAGTTTTAGACCTTTAAGTTTAGTAAAACGGACTTCTGAAATGTTTATTGAATCATAGTCAGTTTTTAGTAAAATTAACATAAAAGAGCGAGAACTATATAGTATTTATGTAAAAATTGTGACTACAATTATGGCACTTATGTGGAAGTTCTACAAATTAAGCTAATAAGTCTGGCAATTAGGTTGGTTAAAAGGAGATTTAAAGAAAGTTAGAAAATCTTCTATAAATGACTTATAACAATTTTAAAAATACTTTATCTGAGAATGGCTAACACGAGTTCCAATAGATTTAATAGTCGCGCCATTTATCGTTCATTGTGTTTATGACATAATATAGATAAATGTTATCAATAATTGAGCCTTTAGATAAAGTATATATTTATTGACTAGCATGTGCCCGCTCATTTAGTTACAAATTTGATATCTTTCTTTGGAGAAATCCTATTGAAGTATTAATTTTTTAAAATGAAATACTTTTTTAATCCGGTTTTAAGATGAGTTAAACAAACACACGGTTAATTTAGGCCTCGATTTAACATTGGTTCTGCCGAGCTGTTATTTTTTTTCCGTTTGCGTGTTGGCTGCTTTGGTGGGCGTGACCGCCTTCAGCATGCTGACCAATCTGTTGGGCTTGTCGGTTGGCTTGGAACTAGTGCCAGGAGCTGCAAAGGCTCGATCTTCGGGCTTGCCGCAGAACTTTTGCAGCGTGCTCTGGACTTTGTCGCTGTTGCTGCCCACGAACTGTTCAAGTTTGACTTTGTTTTTAATGATCAGAAACGAGGGCATGCTGCTGACGTCATATTCTTCGGCGAGATCTTCGTGATCGTCCACATCGATTTTGACAATAACTAAACAATCCTCGTACTCACTGGCCAGTTCCTCGAGTCGAGGTCCAATTATGGCACAGGGACCACACCACGTAGCAAAAAACTCGACCAGGACATGCTTATTGCCAGCCTCGGCAACGATCTTTTCAAAATCTTCCTTGGACTGGATGGTTATAACCTTCTTCGGTTTGCTTTTGTTTGTGGCGGCAGATGCCATGTGTGTGTGTGTGTCAAATTTTGTATGCCGAAAAGAATATATGTACAATTTTTAAATATGTTCAGAAATTTCGAATCATCTCACAGACATGTTTTACTATGTTATGCTTGTGACAAAGCTAAAGAATTGGAACGATTTGTATTCGACGGGCTTTCACAAGTATTTCACACTATTTTTGTGGTGAATAGAATTTGAAAGGAGCTAAAAGTGTTCACAACTAAAAACGGCTACAAATAACAAATTTAAAATACTTTCTTTTATACTACAGACATAACTTTTTCAATACCTTTCCTCAATTGAAAACGTGGCAAAAGTTTTCAAGAAATAACTTCCGTATAGAATACTTGTCAAACTTATGTTTGTTTTGTGTTTTATGACGACTTGTTCTTTAGAACATATACTTTATATATATATATATACTATATATATTTCACTCAAAACCAATATGTTTAAAGACTTCACTAAAACCAAATCGATAAAGTTTTTAAAACAAGTAGCAGCAAAACTAAAACGAATTAAGTGAAAGTTTGCTTTCAGTTGCCTTCAAGGCCCATTGTACCTTCACCCACGCTTTTATATAGTGTGTGCGTGTGTGTGTGTGTGTGTTTGTGTGTGTTCGCGTGAACATCTGCTGGCTGCTTCAGTTAGTCTGTTTAGCAGCTTGTTGTCGCTTTTAGTTGCACTCAGTTGCCCGTTTGTTTGTTCGGCTTGTCTTGCATCTGTCACGAATTAAGACAAATGCACCGCAGTAGGTGCTCTCAGCCCACTCAAACCCCTAGCCACGCCCCCTTCAACGTTTGCCACTGCGGTGCAATATGTGTGTGTTGCAAGTGGTTCTTATCTCACGACTGTTTACCTTAAGGCTTTTGCGTGGCTTTGCTTTCTTTTTCGCATTTTATACCCTGTATTTGTATACGAAATATATGTGGGCAAGGATCTGATGAAGTTGTACAATTGTATATATTTATATTAAACAAATTTGAAGTGCACTTTATACCTTTCCACGATCAACTTAAGTCTAGTTTAATTCTTGTCTTGGAGAGAGATATATAAAGAATTATGCAAAAAAAAGGATATTCTCTAGTCGAGCACACAAAGTTTTGCTTGTTTTAGTTTAGCTGCTTTGCTTTGCGCCCAAAGTGCGTTTTTTCCATTCGTGTTTCTTGTAGTCGTTTGTTGGCCAAGAAGTGTCGGCTTTAAGCGCTTTAAGCATGCCAACACTTGACATTGAGCTTTCTTTAATAATCCGCTTGTTATATGCATATGTGGCACATGCCACCTGAAAGTGCAACTCGGTTGCATAACCTAATGAGCAGTGCAGAGAAGACAAATGACAGCGTTTAAAGGGCACCGGAAACGACAGCAACAGCAACAGCAACAGCTGCAGGTGTAGCATGCATCAACAACAGCAGCAGCAACAACAGCAGCAGCAACAACAGCAACAACGATATCCATGGCAGCAATGACAACACAAACAGTTACCGCTCTCTGTTAACTGTATCAGTGTCAGATTTCGTGTCATGTTGTGCAATCGCTTCAGCATTCCAAGTGCGCGACTTCCGTTCCGCAGTTAAATCCCTGCCCTATATTGTGGCGCCCTCTCGCTCACCGTTTCGATTTGGGGGCATCTGTTGGCCGGGCTAAGCGAAAGTGCTGACCTCGCAGTCGCACCTTGACACGCGGCGTATGAGCAATGTAATAAAATGCCAAATGACAGCCAAACAACTAGCGAAACAATTTGTTCGCCAAAAACAAGAAAGAGAAATGTTCAAAATAGAAGAATACCAAAAGTCACGTATGTGGCAAGACAAATTGCTTCAAGTGCATACACTCACTTTCAGTCAGTCAGGCATTCACTCAGTTATTTATATTGCGCATACGCCATGTCGCCAAGCATATTTTTATTGCGGTCAACTATGAATTGGGGTTGAGCATCAAATGCTGCTCGCGTTTTCTACCATTTACTCAAAAAAGGCTGTGCCACAAACAAAGTGTGCTTTGGTCATTGTTTGTTCTCTAAACAAATACAAAACTTTCTAAATGAATTAAATACTTTTATATAGCATAACTTTCTGAGTTAACTTTTTCTATTAGTTAATTTACTTTACTAAGCGAATGCAGTTTAATTGTGAGACTATGCTAACTACAGGGTAGCTGTGAGTTGTGCATTCTTTTCTTTCACTGCCTTTTTATGCTTTGTTGTAAAAGCTCTGACCGTAGTTGCTGAAAAAAATGTGGCAGTTTAAAGTGATTTATGATATTTTTATACTCTGTTCACAAACTGAAGATAGTTTATTGGTTTTGTTGACATTGACGTCTAAGCTCGTTTAGAGATTGAGTCATAAAAATTTGACAGGCACATTTTTTATGATCGTACCTTATTTTTGCATCCACACATATTGTAAACTCGTAAACTTCCATATAATTTAAAAGTCTCACTTGTAGGGTTAAATCTTAGTTTCATTTCAAGTAGGGTTTTCACTGTGTACAGAGTATTATGCAGTCTCATGCATTTGAGTGCAACTGTTACTTTAGGGAATTGGGCTGGCTAAAAAAAATATAAAAAAATACTCCAATTGCGCTAGCGAATCAATTGAAAGCACAAACTTGGCTTTATTGGGACGTCAAAGTGTTTGCGCATCAGAAAGTATGTTATGAAGCGGGAATATTGCATCTCTTGACAACTGGGTGTGACTTTTTGACCTATACCGATTGCCTGCCCCCCCGGACAGGACACAGACACAATTTGTAGTCAGGGTGCTGCTCATTTAAACATAGTCACCTTTGGAGCTTGACCAGCCACAAATAACGAGCACGTTTAAGCATGTCAATGCTGTTGTTGTGTGGTAATTGTCTTGTTCCAACTGCCAGCTGCCAAACTGATGTGCAGACCACAAACACTGCAGCAGCAACAGCAACAGCAGCAGCAACAGCAACAGCAACACCCACAACAACAACAATCAAATTTCATTCCATGAATTTGTGCGAATTTTGGCTTAACAAGTTTATGAGCTCTGACCCTGTCGGACAGCGGTCTATGCATTTGGATTTTTGTTGTGTGTCTCCGTCCTTGCTGTACGTCCTGCCCCTTAAACAACACTCACTCGCTGGGACACGCTCTTAGTGCAGCATTGAAGTGTCCAGGCCCCAAAACACATTTACATTCATGCCGAGCCCATTGTAGTCAAATCCATGCGTTGATGTCGTTCTTCCCACGGCCAGGATGGTGTTTGTCTGTAAGACTTGTTTCGCCCTGCGAGGAGGCTGGGCTTGCAGGCGCAGTCTTTGTCAACGTGCAAAATCTCTCAAATTTTATTATGCTCGAATTTGCTGGCACTTCACAGCCGCCACAGCTGGCACAGCTTCCCTCCCGCTGCGGCGCCGCCATTTTATGGCGCCTAATGTACGCCCATTACAGAGCCTGGCCTCAACTCCTCATACTCCTCGTACTCCCTTCCAACTTCCCACATGACAGTTGGCATTTTGGCCAAACACCAAAACGAGGCATGGCCTCAGCTTGTAATGAGCTTCGGTGTGGGACAACATCTGATCCCCATTCGGCTTAGAGCTGCCTTATGGCCACAATACGCCATGCCACCAGATGAGGCTATACATTTTAACAAGCTGCTAATGTGGGCCTGGCATAGACTCTCTACTTTTTTGGCTAACAAAACGGCTATCACACTATTGAATTGCCTAAAGAGCAAACTTAATTTGCCTGATCACCAAAAATAACCACAATTTATTGTCATTCTCTTTTATTAAAACTAAATAAATACATATCTCTGAAGCTTTTCTTAAGTACAAAACTTTTTTGTTCAGTAATTTTTTATTTAGAAAAAGACAACTTCGATGGGATTTTTTTTAAATAAAAACTAGCCTTAAGAGTTATAAATATTTATAGAAATTGTATGGAAAATAAATAAATAAAAAAATGTTAAACCTTTTAAACGCTTATACATTTATACATCTTAAATTGTTGAAAGTTTCTTTGCACTTCAAATTGTTTGGGAGCTTGAAGATATTGGCAAACAGATTGAAGTTGAATATTTTAATAGAATTAAATTCGTTTCAATTTCTTACTAGCCTTATAATCGAATTTGTTCTTATTTAAACACAAATTAAGTTTACATGTAAAACAATTTAGTTGTTGGCAAATTTCAATTTAACCATTTGAATATATTTCTTGGCAAATAAAATGCATATTTGTTTTTGGCTTAAAAAGCCGCAATTGTTCGATTAAATGCTTAAGGTACAGTGATTAATTGTATTGACCTATAAAAAGAAGAAGAATTGTCTGGCAACGGCAAACTGAAGGTGAATACAAATGTGGTAAAGAAACTTAAAAGATATTTATAAGGGTAAACTTGGTTAGCTGCAAAAGAAAACTGAAACTTTATGTAAATTGGCTGAGCTTCTACTTGAATATCGATTTGTCAGCCAAGTAGTAAAGTTGTAATACAGTGCAACCGTTGTTGTCACGTATCTCTTGGCTAATTAATCATTTAAAAATGGAAGCCATATTACCATTAAACTAGCAGTTACCAGACTAATCAATAAGCTTAATGTGCGCCGGCAAGAAGCGAAAAACGTCAACAGAGCAACTGCTGAACAGTCTGCATAAAGGACTTCAATCAATCAAATGCCGCAGGAGCACCAGTCGAACAAGACGTCGAGGGAGCAGGCCAATCCTTCTGGTGAGGGGCTTGCATTACAGAAAAAAAAGGGTTGCTTTGCGTCTGCTCCTTGTGATCCTGTTGCTGTTTGCTGTTTGCTGTTAGGCATTAAAAACCACATGTGCCTCGACACAAAACATTTTATGCCCCAGATGTTGGTTCGAGGCGGAGGTGCTGCCTCGGTAACGGTAACGGTTCGGTTCGGTTCGGTTCGGTTCGGTTCGGCTTTGGTTCGGCTTTGGTTCTGTCTTCCTAACAAGCTGCGTCAACAAACTAAACCACTTTGAAATTAACACGTTACATTGACATTGACAGCTTTATGCGTGGCATGCCGAGTGTCGAGTGTCGGTGGAGTGTCGATGGAGTGCTAAAGCGAGAGGAGCAGCCATCCTGCAACGGTAGCTGTCAGTTACAGTTTGAGCTAAAGGCGTGAACACGCGCCGTGCTACGATGGGGCATGCCAAACGATGCGGCAAATATGACGGTAGCTTATGGGAGGCATACTCTCTGTGTGTGTAATGCTGACGGAATGGCGGCCGGAAGGCGAGCAAAAAAGGCAATTTCCGTTGTGGCATAAACAAGACTAAAGACTGCCTGCGTACTATATATGTCTGTATAGGTGTGTGTGTGTGTGTGTGTGCGTAGTTTTTATGCGTTGGCATTCAGCGAAACGAAAATTACCAATTCAAATGTCAGAAGTCGTGGCAAAAACGCGCACCGCATTTTACCCCAAGCTTGCCGCTTGTCTTGACGCAAAATTAAATTCAGTGTCAATTCGGTTTTCTTCTTTTTTTTTGGTTTTTTTGTTTTTGTTTTTTTCAAGGCTTGCATCTAACGAGGGATCAGCTGGCAAAGCCTCTGCGTAATCAGTTGCTAAAAATGCTTAAGACAAAGCCGAGACAAATTGCTGTGTGAAAATGCCTAAAGTGTCGCTGTGAAATCCGCAACCCTCTCGATTCTTTCGTTTATTTGCTTTTCGGTTGCTTTTGTCGGTTTTTGTTGTTGTTGTTGTTTTTCATCTGGTGCCGACCCACGATTTTTCACCGCCTTTTAATTTGTTGTGCGTAGCCCGAGCCAAACGAATTTATGCCCCAGCCCTTTTTTTTTTTGGGGCCAGCCCTTCGGGGGCTTTGGCTGGCAATGAAAAGTGCAAGTGCTGCAAAAGTAAACTGTGCGGAAACATTCAAGAAGTGTACATTTTTCCGCGTCAAGCGATAATTTAATGGATTTGGTGAAAAGGGTTGCAAAAAAAAAAAAAAACAAAAAATTGAACTGTTGAAATTCTTAGAAGACCAACACACGAGCCTAATAAAAAGTCTACTACAATAATTCTTATATGGAATGAAATACTATTTTAATCAGCATTATCAGCTTTATGGCCGCCACAATAAAGCCATGTCACATTGCGATTGCTGGCCATTTATATCAGATGTTTAGTTCAGCAATTCAATGTTAACAAATTGTGTTGTCATTATTTGGGGCAAGAGCAAAATGTGTTTATTTTTACCTCTAAAATATACATTTAATAAAGGTTTTATTTGATTACTGAAACCTGATTATCTGAATCATAAGTATGAACTTGTTCATTTGATTTAAAAAGAAAACTAGCTAATTTGTTCACTTTTTTAAAGCTTAAAATATTGGCTTATAGCTTTGGAAACAGTTTATACGAACAAGTTCAACCTAATCGGAACAAGTTCAAAAGCAATGAATAAGCACACGAACTACTACTTTCCCTTCAGACAACATACTTAAAGTTTAAGACTTTTGCTCTGGATAATAATTTTTTTTATTATTTTGCTGCGCTCTAAAGTCGATTTTTATTGTGATAGCTCTTTTGGAGTTCAGCGATTTGATAGCTATTTGATTTCGCCCTTCTCACAAGTTCCTCGAGCATCGAAATGACGTCGACAGCAACAGTAAAAGCAACAAGAACAACAATTGATTTGTTGTATAAGCAATTTGTTTACATGCAATAAATTTACAAATCAACGATAATGCAATTTATTTGCCTATATTCGCAAATATATTTTTTGCCTTTTCTGTCGGTCATTTGGTCTTTATTATTGCAATCGAATTCGGAACACTTTTGTCGTTCATTTTATGTGTTGCGTAGCACAAATTCCTCACTTTGTGTGTGTGTGTGTGTGTGTGTGTGTGTCTGCGAATATTTACGAGTCTCAGTGTCAGCCTGTTTTCTCATATTTCTTGTCCGGCATATCGATTGGGTTTTTTTTAGTTACTTGTTGGGAGATGAAAAAATGATAATGTAATGTTTGGTCGAACAGCGGAATTCAATTATGCGACAATTATGGCATATGCAAATGAGATGTTTAATTAAATATTCTTTATTAGTGGTCATTGATTAAATGCGTTAACCGTTAATGAAACTTTTGGCGCTACAATTTATGTGCACTTTATATTCTGTAACTTTTGACGAAGGTAAATGAGGATATTAGGCAGTGGAGGCAAATATCCCAAAGCTTATATAAAAGTGTTATAATAAAAGAGCTTGGTACATAAAATTTGTTAAATATGTCTCGTGATTGGAATTTACGTTAAGTTCTCATAAACCTTATCAAGATAATAAACACTATATTTATATATTCTTGACATGTTTTTGGAAAGATTTTTCAATACATTTTACAGTGTATCTCTTTTATTTATTAACATATTCCACTTCATGTTACAGGGTATCTCCTAGTAGTGCACATTTTAATTTAAGCACTCACACTCTTTAATTATAAAACTTACAATTTATGATCATATTCATATATATTTTAACAGCTTTCTCTGCTTATCGGATTTCACTTTAGTTTAGGAAATTAAATATTTACCAGTTTAAACTTTCATTTTAGAACTCAATTCAAAGTTATTCAACCCTAAATTTGACATCAATTCTAAAACTTTGCAGCTAGCCGCAAAACCCACGCCACAAATAATTTAATATAATGCCAGGAAATATCCTAATTGAGCCATTTAATTGACATATAAATTTCAAAGGTTATCGCCTTAGACAGCAGCTAACCGCATTGAACCCAAAACAGCAAGAACAACAGCAGCAACATCAAAAGCAACAACAACAAAAACAACAACAAAAATAACAACAACAACAACAACAAAATTCAATTCAAGTTTAGTTACACTTGAAAGTCGTAAGAACTGACTTCTTGTATCGTAAATATTTACGATGCTACACATAAAGTTTTATTTTTAAACTGGGCGGCAATTTTAAATCTCTTTTTTTTGTTTGTTTCATTTTGTACAGTTAATTGAAGTGCGTACTTATGAACTTGGCCCGTTAGCTGCACAGAATATTTTCAAGAATTTCCCTAAGCTTTTCTCCGTTCTATGTGTTCTCCCCTTTTCTTTTTTTTTTTTTGCTGTTGTTGCTGTTGCTTAAGCTAAGCTGCAACTCATGAGCGAGCAATTTGCCGCAGCCATAGAAGAGCTATAAAAAAAGATGGGCAGAGGGCGGGGGAAAGTGCAAAGAAATGCAGCAATGAAATGCTGCAGCAGCAGCAACAGCAGAGAATACTGAGAATCTCCAAGAGGCAGCTGTGAATGAAAGTTTTTTTTTTTTTTTTTTTTTTTGTGGGTTTTCCGTTATCTCATTGATATGCGCATCAAGTTAGAATTTCTTTGTAATGCGCCTAAAAGCAAACTACGATTTGCAGTAACTTCCATATATGCTGTTCATATAAGTATTATCATTGCCTTCTAATTGCAACACGTAACCCATTAAGGCTCTGCCATATGAAACGTGTTTTGGTGTACGCCTAAAAAGTTCCAACACTTTTCATAGAATTTCATTTGAATGTCCTTTGCAGGAGGTACTTCAATAAACTCAAGTAATGTGCAACGCATAACAAAAGTATGGAATATGGTTGCTAAGCTAAAACATTTATTATTTAGTTGCTTAAATGCCTGAGGATGCCATAAAGAAATTAAATATTTTTCCCTGTTAAATGGAATTTATTTAATTAAAAACAATGTGTGTAAAAGATAATTTTCAGTTATGTTTGAAATGAAAGAAGTAGTGCAATAAACATCCCTTTTAAAACTATTTTCAGTCTTCCAAATTAAACAGAAGTTACCATTTTAGGAAGCCTGGAATGTAAGTATTTTATTACCAAAAAATTGTTGTAATATTTAAATTCGTTCTTTTTATTGTTATATATGTATGTATATGTTTACTGCTATTTGGGCTGCTTTAGAGCTAAGTGTTCATGTATATGACAGATTCTTCTGTGCATTAAAAATTTTGTCGTAAGCTGCCAACGTAGAATCTGTTACACATGTTTTGCCTCTTCCTCTTCCAATTCTTTTTGTGCAACCAACACACGCACATACAAACGCTGATATATGTATATTTACACACACACACACTCACACACACTCTCTTGCAACGTGCTGGCAAACATTACAGCTCTTGGCAGGCTTCAATGGCCGTGCTCAATGCTCATTGCCAGACTGTTGACATTTTAATAAAAATTATTTCAGTGCATTCGCCGCATTGCAGAAACGCCTCTGAAAAGGGCAGCAGAATGGGCTAAGTGAAGGATGCGGATAGACAGCGACCAGGACGAACAGGCAAAGAGATGAGGAACCATTAAAAGTGCTTTGCAAAATGTGTGTTCAAAGATTGAGCCAGAATACTTAAAGCATATTCAATTGAGTATGAAAGATTCCTTTAAAGCTAAGCTCAATAAACCAGCATCATGTAAAACATGTCAAAAGCAAATTTTGCTTTTAATTATTTACTTTGGTTGAGCACAAGAAGTTTAATAAACTTAAAAAGTAGTTACCATAATAGTTAATTAGAGATGTGACCATGAAAATTAAATTAATGCTTTAATGAACTTCAATATTGTAATAAACAAAAATATATCAATATTATTTAGAAACCATAGTTTTGCGGTTTTCCATTTCATTGAATTCACGCACGAATCACGCACATCCCTAGTTTAAGCCTTCGCAAACACCCGAAAAGTATGCAACAAAATGTTGGCCAACAACAAATAACGTGGCCTTAAGGTTCTTTACTGGGCTTTCAAATAAATCTTAAGTTTTTGGCCACTTGTGCAAACTGTTTCGTATTTTTTTTTTTTGTTTGTTACTGAAAAGTAATAAAGTTTTATGGCACCAGCCAATTAGCGAACTAAGGAGACCAACTGGAGCCTGACCCCAACCCTATTTCAATCCAAATTCATGAATTTTCAAACAGTTTTCGTTTAATGTTGAGACATTGGTGCGACCTTAAGGCAACTTCCATTAGTTGAAGCTCTGGCTCTTATCAACTTATCAGTTGACTGGGCTTTGTGAAGGCCACTTTGACTTTGTCCCGATCAAAATGTCGGCAATTTGTTGACAGCTCCAGTTTAGATAAGCTGACAAAGGAGGCAAATTGCTGAATGGATCATATATTTTATTTATTGCTTTTGGCCATAATTATTATATAATATAAGTCCGCATGAGCGGATTTATTTGTTGATTAATGTGCGGTAGGGAAAAGTCAAAGCTCGTTTGAGTTTATGTTTTTGTTAAGCGCTTTTCTAATTTGTCATCTTTTTGAGAATAATAAGACCAGTTGAATATTATATGTGTGTATTTGCAGAAAAGTTTATGAACTTATTTTAGGGGTTGCTTATCAGTTGGTAGTAGATTATTCTTATATATTTTATTCATAAACGCGACAAGCCCTAATTAGATTATTCATAAGAAGTTGGCCCTCTTTTGGTCTTATGTTTATCAAACATGTACAAGTAACTGTAATTGATTTTTTCTTATGCTGTTTTCGTTTTCGTCGTTTCTTTTTTGGCTGCTTTAATCCAACCAGGTCAACACACACAAACATGCTTAAGCACATGACCTGAGGTTAGACTGTTTCTTAAGTCAACTAAATAACTGGCAGAGAGTATTTTTCTTTTGGTGCCAAATTTGCAAAGCGTTCATGGTGATAAATTCCAATTTATATAATATAAAAACAAATTTCAGAAATTTATTTGGGTTTGTCCCAAGGATTTAATAAGATTTTGACCAGGCTAATATTAATGTAGAGCAAGATTGTAACAGAAGTTATTTTAATTATAATATTTGTAAGACTATCTGTTCACTTTTAAGCAAACAAATAAAACAAACTTATCAATAACGAGTCCAACTATCATTTTTTAAATTTAAAAAGAGTTTGTAAACAATTGCATTTGATTACATATACATCGAGAAGAGTATTCGTTGGTCGGTCAATTCAAAGCAACATTTTTTTCTTGTTTTTGCTTTCGTTTTTTATGCAATAACAAGAACACACTTCTATTTTTTATTTTTGGTTGGCAAACAAGATTTCGCCAGCAGGCAGCCAGCATTGATAAGCTTTGAAAGTGAACCTAAATTAAATATATTTTGTAAATATTTGAATTTTATTTGGCGCGAACCGAATGCAAATATGAAAGGTGAACGAATATTTTCGAGGGCACAGCGAAGTGAACTTTTCATAATGCGGTGGGTATTTCTTTTTGGATGGGCCGGGCTTTTATGGCGCTTTGATGTGTGCATAAAGTTCAAGTTAATAAAATACTTTTATATTTCACTTTGGCTTGGCACATTATTAAAACTAGTTTAGCTGCCACACAAACACACACACAGATACACACACAGATACACACCCCATCTGCACAAACTAGGAGTAAAGGAGCTTTTAATTTTGCCTGGAAAACTTGAAGCAAAGTTTTTATGGCCTTGGGCGGCTGCTTGGTTGGTTATTAAATGGACGCACTTGCAATTTGCTTTATGGCCGACATTAATAAGCATTGTGCCATACCAGCAACAAACTCACACACACCCATAAACAGATGCACACATAAGGCGGTGACAATTTTATGTTGCCTAGTGCAAGAATCTCTAACAACTGTCTTTGTCACGTGTCTGAACGTCAGCCCAAATTTATATGCGAATTTATGAACTTGCAACAATGAAATATATATCGTGCAACCAACAAATATTGGGCCTGGCAACAGGCTGTCGGTAGAAGAAGCTGCGATTGGCAACAATAAATAAATAAATAAATAAATATTGCCAAGGCGATGAACTCGCAACTAATATGTCAACATTCAATTACTTATTGTATGCTCCATGGGAGCGTCTCATTTCGACTTAAGTGCTTATTATTATTGCCTTTAATTGGGCTCTTGACCCATCCGGATAATGTCTAATAATCATCAGTCAAATACTGCAGGTATTTTTATTTATAGAAAGTAATTGTGAAAAAAGAGTGTAATAGGAAGATACAGTTGATAAGCAAATGAAAAGAGTCTAAGTAGATAAAACTAAATGAACACTTAAGATAATCAGTGAGTACATTTTAAACACTTTCAGTTCAGACAGCAGTCTTGCGAACCATTCAAATGAGTATTACTTTCACACTTGTTGTCGGAATCTTCTTAATTCGCACCAATCTCATCTTTAAGTTGTCATTTCATTTCGCTATTAAAGGGCCATCTTGAAGCTTATGGCAGACTAATCAAAGCGAACGCCTTTGGTCACAGCTCATTGCCAAAATGACAATGGAAGCGGCCATGCGCCGACAAAGCTATTAATTAAAAGAAACAACAACACAAGAGCTCATATAAAATACTCGGCCAATACCAAAGTGCTTGAACATAAAAAAGAAAAAAAAACAAAAACAGCCACCACAAAAGCAACAAATTAGCAACAGTCGTCATACCCACATGGCCACTCCTTTGTAAATACACTGAGAGAAAAGCCGAATGCCAACAAAAGTAAGTCTTGACAATTCTTGCATATTGTAAATATATCTCATGTGTACAAATATATATTTTATATAATCAATATCATTAAGCTAAGCAAATAAGACCTGTTTAAGTAGTTTCCATTCCAAAATCACACTAATATAAATCTATTTGGATATTAACCTCTAATAAATAATACATTTTTGACAAGTGCATATTACTTTAGTATTCCTCGCAGTGTACCAAAACAGCCACAGCAAACTGTTACAAGGTCCTTAAGTCTTTTGTTCTAGGCGCAGGACAGTCACATGTATCTATAATGGATATATCTACATATACATATAAGTTGCTCGTAGTCGTGTTTTGTGTTGAATTGTGAATTTTGTGAATGTTGTTTAAAGATTATTGTATAAATTTCAATTTGAATTTAAATATTGATTTTGCAGCCCCAACCAACAAATATATTTATGACCCAAGAGAGAGGTGCAAATTTGTAATGTGGTTTCGGACCTTTTGTGTTTGGCCAATTCCATGGTGGGGAAACACGTTGAAGTGCTTCAGAACGAGCAAAGACAAAGACCGAGAGAATCCGGTAGACCGAGAGACCCATCCAGAAGCAATGCCAGATGATACTGTTTACAGTTGGTCTTTTGTGCATAATTTGCGTGCCTAATGAAAATGTCATAGATACATTACAAATGTAAATAGATACAAACACGTTCCCCGCTTTTGAAGTTGCAGTACTAACAAATCGACATGGATTTAGCAGCACTTGCTACGCAACTTAATTTATAGAGCAATCGTCAAGTCAAGATAATATAATCACCTAAACTCACACGCCAAAACAATCTAAAGTGGCCATATTATCGTCTTATGATTAGCCAGAAGGCAGTCGGGCATGTTTTGTTGCTTGTTGTTCATAGTTAGTTAGGCAAATGTACTTGTAGTATTTAATTTATTACATTGCGGTAAATCTTCGTATCTGGGAATGAAGCTAGTTTGACGTACTATTGTAATATAATTTATTAATATTTGTCTAATATTTGTTTTATTTATAGTATAGATTAAGCAATTAGCTCTGATTGCTTTGGCCTTTAGAAACAGCTGTTAACTTTAAAGATTGGTCTTCTGTTGCCCAAAAACGCTCAAACACTTAGCCAACTCAGCTATCGAGGACTGTTGACAGTTAAGGACTATTTACAGTCGAGGACTGAAAGTGGAAAGCTTTCGAATGAAATTAAAATTTGTCAAATTATGCTTTGGGTAAAAGCAAAATTAGTTTAGCATTTAGCTAAAGCCCAAGGGAAACTTTTAATTATTGAATGCCATAAATTAACGGAACTTTTAGGCAATTATATTCGTTAATGAACAGAATGAAATATATGTAGGGTATGTGAATTGTTCGCCTGTCAATGTTAACGCATTTTTTTTCGCTGTTTAAGCTAGAGACATTAAAGTTGAAATATATAATTCTGTATACCCGCATCAGATAAAGTGTTAATGTGTTTTCAGCAGTTTACTTTAAGACGTTGTTGGAATTAAGTAAACACACAGTAAAATTTAAGAGAGCAATGTTTAAGTTAATTGTAAGTCCTGAGTTGCTTTCCCGAATTGGAAATTCAAGCGTTTGCTTATAAATCTTTTGGCAGGGATTAAAGTAATAAAAAGTAATAAAACTAACTAAATAGAGTATAGACCAGTTGGTTACGCCCGACTGCAAAATTTCGAATTGTTTTCTTTTAGAATTATGAACTTCGCGCCTATTTCTTTGATTGAGATAAGATAAGCACTTGGCCATAAATCTAACAAGTTTGGGCCAAATAAACTAATACGAAATAATTACAAAGTACTCTAAAACTTTGGCTTACTTTGAATTTAAACAAACCGAAAAATAAACTACCTCGAGCAACTCGTTTTTTCCATTTTGTTTTATATATATATATATTTTACAAAATGAATTACGGTAATTGTAAGCGTAATCAAATAAATTAGACAAGTACGTGCAAGTGCGTTATTTTCAACACATTAAGTGCCGTTATTGTTGCTGCTGCCACAATGACGAATGAACGAGAGGGCGGCAAGCGGCTACGAACGATTCAACTTGACGCGTTGTAATGGCATCCACTGTCTACACTCTGGGCCGGGCCGGGCCAACATTAAGACAATCATTTTAATTGAAGTGCCACTTGCGAATTGTCTGCCGAAAAGTGAAGGGGAAAAAACGGATACGTCTCCTCGGCACTGGCTAAATTTCTCAACTAGTTTGTGGGCGGGCTCAAAAACACTAGCGCTTAATAAAAAGTTTTGTTGCTGTTTATTTACTTGCGGCTTACACAAAAAGTATCTGTTGGATGTGTTCTTTTGATCTAAGTGCAACTGAGTTAAGTATTTTGTTTCTCTAATGCCACCCAAAATAAATGATGGTTTCTTTAAGTTCATTTCAAGAACACAAGTTAAGTGAACTTATTCCCTATTTGTAATAAAGCTAGTTCTCGATTTGCAATAAGTTCAATTGAGCTAGGTTAGTTAAGTGAACTTGTTCCTTTTCGAAGTTTAATCGAACTACATAAGTAAAGTGAACTTGATTTCTTTTTGCAATAAGTTCAATTGAATTAAAGCTGATTAAGTGAACTAGTTCACTTTTTGCATGCTAGTTCCTGTATTGCTAAGCTGCATTTCAACAGCTTAATTTCTACTCATTTAAAAAGAGAAAAACCATTAAAGGTTGTTAAATTGTAATGAGCTTAATTTTGGCAAACAAATGCAAAGCAATTGCTTTTTACGTGTTGTCAGCATTTGTGTTTCTGTGTGTGTGTGTGTTTCTGTCTGTGTGTGTTGAATTAGGCAACTCATTCGTGGCAGCCACAAAACCGCAAATGCGTAGGCAGCCTAATTAAATAATGATAATTGATAAGTCCTATTATAAGTATATGCATACTGCAATATCTGTGCACGAATGTAATTGTAAATCTACTTTGTGTTATTAATTGTTTTGTTAAATAAACAAAAGCAAAGCATAAGGCGGATTTTCAATTACACTAGTTCAGTTCAATGAAATGCACTGCAATAATCGCGAAATAAAATGAATATACGCTTTTTGTCATAATTCTTGTTTTGTTTTCAAAAATCCACGGTTTCAGTCAGCTTTTGTTTATAAATTTTATCATTCATAACTAATCAAATAGTTTGCTTTTGCTTTGAGCATAAACTAATTCATATTTGATATTCGTGTTTGACTGCAGCAGAAGCTTTAAATGCAATTGGTTTTTAATTTAAGTGTGTGCGTGTATTCAGATATATTTAAACATTTTTTTTTTCATTTATATAGCTGTTAATAGCTGTATATTATTTGTTTGGAGTGGACCTGTGTGTGGTTTGTGCTATTAGAGTGGATTCAAGTAATTAACCAAATTAAAAAATGAGGTTTTTAAACATATCCTTCAAATGTGCTGAAATACAGGAAACTGAAAAAACTCTTGAAAAGCTTTTGTAACCAACAACAACTTGCAGCCACATTTACGGTATTCAAGCTAGCCTTTTCATTCATTCAATAAATTTAAGGTGTGTTGTGAGGGAAAATGTGTGTGTGTGTGTGTGTGTGTGTGTGTGAGTGTGAATGGCTATTGGGCGTTTGCGTCGTATGTTGCATATTCGCATTTGACGCACGGGCAGCTTTCAATGTTAATTATTCTCGCCGACACTCTCATTATGCATAAATATGGATAAAAGTAAGCATGTTTTTTAATTTTTGGTGCAAAGGCTCGACCTTTTTGTGTGTAACGTCCACTTTTTTGTCGGACCTTTATTCAGTAATAATATGAAAATTAATCACTTGGCAGAAACATGAGAGAATATATTCAAAGGGGATGAGCACAAAAAATGTACAACAAATTTATATGACTTTTTAATGGCCCTATAATTAGCTCATTTCGTAGGCAAATGTTTGCCTTTTCAGCGCATTTTGTTTACCTCGCTGATGAGCCTGATGCTGTTGTTGTTGTTGTTGCTGTTGTTGTTGCTGTTGTTTTTGCTGTCTGTCATTGTTGCTGTTTATGCTGCTATTTGGCTTTGTTTATTTGGCTTTTAACGCGTTGCTCTTTTTGGGCGTTTTAGTACGCGCGCGTAACACGTTGCGCATACGTAATTTAAAGGCGCCTCGAATTAGGCTATGAAAATTTGGCTAAGGCTAATGAAGACTGCGCTACATTCGCCTTTGAGCCTGGCCCTTGAAGCATACACTGCAGTCCAAAAAGAAAAACAGAACAAGCTTTCAATTCAACGGCTCAAATGCCCAATTGGCCGTGTGGACAAGTTTTTGGTTTTTGGTATATTTTCATATTTATTTTCATTCGCCGAACGGGGCCACTTGAATGCGCAATGAAGCTGCCGCCAAATCCACAAAAAATATATAAAACAAAAAAGGGCATAGAGTAAAAAATACAATTTAAATCGCGCGTTTTGCATAAATTCAACTCACAAATCCACAAACAATTTTCGCTTGACTATCGCCAGCGATTTGTTGGCACAAATCTCTGCTTAATATTCATGAAAACCAAAAGTCCAGCAGCCCTCAAAAATCCAGCGGCTTATTGTCGGCATTTAATGCTCACAACAACAACGACACGCCCCCCTGCCAGCTACACGCCCACAAGAGTGTTAATTAAGCGACACAAAAACGTCGGATGTCGACTTTTAAAACATCATTAAAATTGTCAAGTTTTGTTTGAGCCTTTTCGTCCTTTTGTTTCTGCTGTTTCTGTTTCTGTTGTTGTTGCTGCTCTCGCGGGCTCTGCAATTATTTTTATCATAATTTTCAGTTTTTCCTCTTTATGCGCTGTTAAGTGGCCGACCACTCGTTAAAATTAATCAATTCATTTTGCTTTCTGTTTATTCAATTTTATCTGATTTACGTGCCATGTAAAATAGCACTTGTGTAGTATTCGTCCCATTCCCGAGAAGATAATTTTGAATGCGCATAGTGTTTTTTTTTCAATAAATAATAAAAAATAATATATGAGTTCGGCTTTAAATGGGGAACTCATTAAGTTGAAGAAGAAAGCAATTATTAAATGAAAATAAGGGCTTGAAAACTGTTATTAACTTACAAATTAAATACATATATGGAATTTTACTGAGCAAAAATTATATCACGAGAAATTGATATAATAATAAAATCTGCATTTATTACTTTCAATCATTTGCCCTGACCTAGTAGGATTAATTAAATAATTTGTTAGATTAAGCTGAACACGTTTTTTTTTTGGTATTTTTTGTTGTTGTTAAATTTTGTAATAACCTTTAAAAAGCGATTGAATGATTTTAATGTTTTTATTAATATATTTAATGGGCAAATGCAAAACACGGAATAGGCTTTCAATTTATTTGTTTTTTGTTACTCCAATTGTTATACCCTGAGCAAATGGATAAAGTGGGTATAATAGTTTTGTGAATATGTAAGTAACAGGCAGAAGGATTCATTTATAGACATTGTTTAAAGTTGAGCATATCCTGCTTTAGACTTCAATCTGACTATTTCAGTTAGAAATAAACGGATTATTTTGGTTAATCTTGTTTTATTTAGATTGAATTTGATAAGTTAAGAGTTATAATCAAGACAAAGTTATTGATTTATTTTTTTAAGCTGTTGTTGCTAAGTCCGGGTAAAAAATCACACAGTTACAGTAAATTTTAGGGCTTTTCTTTAAGGTTTCAGGGTATTTCCAATGCGACTTAGCTCATTCTATACTGCTTTTTTTTTAATTTTTATTACTGAATTATATGTATATGCATTTATGTATTGGCCTAGCACTTAACTATCTGACTCAGCAATAAATGCGATAATGACAGAGAGATGAAATATGTGTTTTAATTCAACTGTAAATTTGCTCGTTTGATTCTAACGATTTAGTTTTGATAAGCTTTAGTGTTCTTTGTATTTTGAGGGGAATTTTATAAAAAATAATACGCTTATAACACGCAAATAAACAATATAATGATTTAATTAACTTATGCTTTGAGTAATCGTATTTAATAACTGGATTTGCATTTTTGTTAAACAATTTTATATATTTATTTGTAATTGACTTTTTTTAACGAAGTAAAAAGTGAAGTTTACTTTGACTCGAAAAATAAAAACAAAAAAAAATTACTTTAACATCTTCATTCTAAATTCAATTATTATTGATTGTGAATTTGTAAAATATTTAAATTTATATCGCATTCCTATTCATTAAACGTTTGAGTTCTTTTTGGTTTAGTTTTTCTGATTTGCATATGTTTTTATTGAATCAATTGTGATTTGTTAACTTAACTTTCAGTTTTTTAAACTGTAGAAAATCACTCATACGCACTGCTGTCGCTCACGTCATTTCAGAATCCCTCTAAATATAGCAATGAATATATGTGTGAGCTATGCATGTATACACGCGTATGTGGAACATTTTAAACGGCCTATTTATTTTTTTTGGACAGCTGGCCACGCTGTGGGATCGCAAATGTGTCTTGGGAAGGTATAGAATATATATTCATAGAATATACATATATGCATATACTTTACTTTGTATTATCTCCGAACTGATTTACGTATACTGATGTGCATAAATAAATATATTTTTGCCACTTCATTTACGCTGGAATCGTGCTGCATTTGTCTTCAATTTCAATAACATTTTCTCATTTTTTCGCTTGCATTTATTATTTTTTGTATTTACCATATTCGTTATTTACAGCAATCAATCTGCGCGCAGCTTTTACCGTATTGTCATTATGCTTTTTTCACATGCTTCAGTCTGTATAAATATTAATGCAACAATTACAATATTTGCCCATATTTTTTTTTGACACTCTTTTGTCAATTTTGACGCTTTTACAGCGACGTGTGAATTGATTTGTTTTTGAATACAGACGAATGTATACTAAATTGTATAGACATATAGACGTTTTAGCATTGATATGCTATTTATAGACTTAAATGACTCTGACTTTGGATGCTAAGTCTGATTGTGAAGAATATGTAATATGAAAATAATTTATATTTCAAAATCTTCTACTTATTAATTTTCATTTAAGGGAAATATTATTGAGTATTTTGTTTTAAATGCTCGAAACAAATAACCTATTTATGGTATTTAGTATTTATTTATATAGTTTTCAACCCTTTAATTATTTTGATTAGATTATTTTTTCACATTTTTTTGAATTTTAAAATGTGTGTTTAGAGTTATGTGCATTATTAAGAAGGAATTTTATTAATTATTATTTGTTTATTTATTTGTTTTCTTTTTAATATATAAATATAACAACTTTTGGCCATATTTGACTTAGCTATAAATACCTTTATATTAACTGACGTTAAAGCACAAATATTTAATCATTTTAATTTGAATTTTTTATTACTTTAAATATACTTGCATTGTTTGCCGATTTGCTCTAAAAACACAGCACAGCATTTGTGCAATTAGTTTAATGCATCAGTTTGTCAGTTCGGCATACGGCCAAGTTGGGCAGACTCTTCATAACACTTGTCAAGTCGCCATGGTTATAAAGTACGAGTATCTTTCTGTGCATTGCAATGCGGTTTTTCTTTTTGTTTCGAGTTTGTTTTCTGTGGGCATAAACAACATTTTACCAGCTTTGCAGCCAAATTAAATCGAGCGAGCCAAAATCTGTGGCAAAGTTTTTTGTAATTTTGTTATTGTTCTGACATAGACAAAACGGCGGCGGCGTCGGCGGAGGCGGATAAGGAATATATAAAACAAGAAAAAAAAAAACACTGTAGCAAATATGAAACCAAATCAAAGTTGTAAATGAAACGTGAAATTTGATTACAGTTTCAAATTCGCGCCAGCAAACAAACGAAGATAGAAGCAAACGCACAGAATGCTGAATGTGCGGGCAACAAAAAAAAAAAAACAGAATAATAAAAATCAAAATTCATATAGATCGTGCTGCATAAACTAATGAAAAATCAGCAACGACGACGGCAACGCAGCTAAAATGCAAACGCCAACGCAATGGAAACGACTGTCAGTCCGTCCGTCCGTCAGTCCGTCAGTCCGTTCGTCCGTCCGCGCGTCCGCCTGTCCGCCAGTTTGTCTACATGTCTCATGCCGCTGGTCTATGTGAATGTTTATTAAAGCACGCGAATGAGACTCACACAGCTTCAATGTAGCTACACGCACACACACACTTAAAAAAAAATCGCGTATTTATTTGGTCGCTCAGCGAGCGAGTGAGAAAGAGATAGGAAGAAGGTGCCGCAGCGAAAGTCAGAAACCGAACCGCACGTGGCGACTAGCAAGCGACAACTAAACTATGAACTGAACCACGGCAGGCAAAGCCGCTGCTGGAAATGCCAGTTCTCCAACATTGAGCGAGAACCACAACGGAGAGCAAATAGATTGAGTAAAAACCAGATTTCGTTATGGCGCCAAGCCTACATGTTGTTGCCGGCGAATGAGCAGAGCAAAACAAATCTCACAAGGAGCGCCAAACAGCACCGAATGAGTGAATGAAATTGAGCGCATGTTTCTGGTAAAATGCAACAGGTGTCGCTTGTGGACTCGACACGAAACTGTGTAGCAAAGCAGTAGAGCGTTTATATGATTGTGTGGTGTGTGTGTGTGTGTGTGTGTGGGGCAGCCTTTGCAAAGCTATGTTGCTTTTGTTTTGTTGCATGTGTTTTTGTGTGTGTGCGTGCGTGAATGCGGCTAAATTGACGACAAATTGTTTGAAAGCGGATTTGAGTGCGATGCGGGTCTCATGACTCGGATTACAGTTTTTGTTTTAGTTCCAGTTCTACGGCTTAGTCCGAATATTGCGTATACGCAATATTTATGCATTGAGAACTTATGCGAATAACTTGAGCAAAGCGAAAACACCGCCGATTAAGTTCTTAGTGCTTAACGAAGCATATTTATTATTCATAAAACAAGCCCCAATTTTTGTATCTTATACATTTAAATGTAAATTTAGTTATAAATATGAGTAACTTTTTAATTAGCGATAGCAAAAGCAATATCTGTTTTCATTAACTAATGTTCAATATAATAATTCAGACTCTCTTTTCATTAAATGTGTTTAAAATTAAAGAATAATTATCAATTTCTCATGATTAAATACATTTGAATGTGCTCCCAACTTACTGTAGAAGCTTCCAATCGGAGGTGCATTTTCATTATCAATATAATCAAACCGTTATCGTAATGAGAATTTATTGTAAGGGGGTTAAAATACATAAAAAAATGTATCCCTTGTTAAGTCCTCGTCACTTTCACACTGACCCAAACTCAAGGCTAAGCCACAGCAGGCTAATTAATCCAATTAGGGCAAACAAATCCCGGGACAGCAGACACCGGACTTGTGACAGGGGTCAGTGGAGAAAGAAAAAGGAAAGCCCCAAATGAAACCGAAATCAAGTGCTTTGAGCAATTAACAATTTTGTAGACTTCAAACTTAAGGGAAAATGGAAAAATGAAAGAATGTAAGTGTGGCTTATGATTAAAAAAAAAGGCGACAAAAGTGAAGTCATAATAAAATCCTTTTAGCTGACGCTGTCAACGCAATTTAAATCATCATTAAGCTTAGCAGCTTATATATGGTTAGCAAAGGGACAACGGAGTCACAAGCCAAGGACATGTTTAGCCCACAGTATAATCAATTATGCAACACACAGGACGGCAGCTGAGCCAAGGAAGGACGGATGCTTTTAATACTTAAATTGCCATGAACTTAAATTAGTTTTAATGAATCTTGTGTAAACGCCAATTTTAAGTTCATTATGACATTGATTTGTCGGCTGGTCAAACATAATAAACAGATTAGCAAACTGGTTGTTAATCGGCTTACTCAAATAATTATATTAAGTAAATGCCATCAATCAACTAATGTTGTGTGGGTGGGCTTTACAAGCAGGCGTCTCCAATGCAGTCATAATACAATAAAATCAACAATACACACGAACTAGCTGTTAAATCGAAAATATAGCTGAGTCGAGGCTGCAATGGACTTAAACAATATCAAAAACCGCCTTATGATGTTGGAATGCCTCCGGGAAAACGCCACCAACATGCGCATCGAGCAGCAAAATCTACGCGAACGCATTTCCCAAGCCTTGCTACGCTCTCGAGTCAGCTTGATTACGATCCGAGAGCTGAACATTGAGCTGCAGGAAATGAAGTCAACTGTGGAAAATGCTTTGGTCACCGATCTTCAAGAGTTGGCAGCAATTGCAAGTGCCGATGTTGGCCAAGAAACTGTCGACGAGACACCTGAGGAAATAACAGATGCGAATCCTGCAGAGTTGGATTCCATGCCTGTCGACTTGAATGAAGGCATTGACAAGCAGCAATGTGAATAGATAACTGTGGAGTGCCAACGTTATATTTTGTTATGTAAAAGTCTATATATATATTTTTTGTTATTTAAAGGCGCCACATTAAAAATTCACTTACCGCAGCAATTACCAGCTACGCATAAAAGAATAGAGCTCAAAATGGGATGAGAAAATTATGAAAAGTGCGTTAAAGCTGACAAACATCCTTACGCACTTCTGCCTAACAAGCTGCCTCTAATCTAAATACCCTCGATTTTTATGCCAAACAAGCAGCTATTTATCAGTTTTATATTTCGCTCTTTAGACTTTAAAAGGTATGTTTATATTAAACCAGCTAAAATAAAAAAATTATAGTTGATATTTGACGTAGGAAGAGTTGACCAATTCTGCCTAAGTAGGAACCTTTAAGTGTTTGGATTATTTATTTTAGAATCTCATGTTCATTCAGTTTGAACTTTTGCTTGCATTTCCTTAACATAACGTAAGGAAAATATAGTAAAAATATGTTGAGCAGAAATCAGAACTTTCTGTCCAGTGATAACAAAGAGTATTATATACATATACATAAATTGAGTATAACAAATTGACATGGGTTAAAAATGCCTTTTGCCACAAATTGAATTTGCACAACAACAAAATGAAAAAAAAACCGATAATAGGTAAAACAGCTTGCGAAGAAGCTAGTTTAATATTATGTAAATATAAAGTGTAAATGTGCCAAATGCCAAAATGAAATATGTTAGTCGAATGCTTGCTTAATATAAATACCCCGAAAGAGGTTGTAGATTTTTACCTTTGACCTCGGCGCATCAACTATGCCAAAGCAGTTCTCGGTGATTGAACTGAACAAAATTCTTGTCGCATAATGAAAGCAGCACAAAGCGAATGTTCGCCTCGGCTGGTTACCCTGCCTAGTTCGCAATAAATCACATTTCGACCGCACATCAATTTTAAAGTCCTTGCCGAAAAATGAGAGAAGGACGAGAATGGGGCTTAGAATTTGAGGGGGGGGGGGGGGGAAGGGGGGGGTCCCTTAGTTAACTGGTTTAAAAGATCCAATCAATCAACAATTTTGCTGTATGACGAAAATTAAGCGCAAATATGTACAGGACTGAAAACTGTCGAATTTGAAGCGTTGTCTGGGCTTTCAGATATGCATAACGTAAAATTTAATCAGCTTAAAGTCACATTAATTAAACACGCTAAAGATTTTGAAGTCTTATACCCCTTAACGAAAATTAGCCAAGAGCTAGCATATTTGGCATATGTGATTGCTCTATATAAATTCGATCATTTACATACCTTACATACTCTTCCTACTCCAATAGGATTGGTTCTTGATTATTCATAAAAGGGGTTTCATATTAGTGTTGTAATTCTTTTTATTAATTAAAACGAAATTATTAAAATTAGAGCAAAGTCAAAATAATATTTTAAGGAAGCTACATTTTTCCTAACTTAAAAAATATTGATTGATATTGATTGACTTAAATTGATTAGACAATGTAGTTTGTTTAATGACTGTAGATTTGACTGATTTTGTGGTATAATTTTTTAATTTAATTATTCCATAAATATATTTTATAATTTGTATACCTATTATTGAACCAAATCATTATGTTTTTATTATTGTTCTAAATTCAATTGACTTTTACAGAGCATCTTTAAGACGAGCACTTTTCATTTTCCTACCTATACAAAAAATGTATACTTAATTAAAGTGAATAAAGAGATTGCATAAATAGAGCTGCTAACAAGAATGGCTTTATAAATGCTGCCTGCTACAGTTAATATGTGCATGAGTATATGGGTATGTGTGTGTGTGTGTGTGTTGGCGTATGTATTGGTGCCTGCACTCATGCATATAGTAAGCCGATAATGCGCTGACAATGGCGCCACCGTTGAGCAGCACTTTCAGCTGAAATCGGCTTAATGCCTTTTGACTTCGATTCGCTTAGTCACGGCTTAAGTAGATATTGTCAATTGATAGAATATTGAATCGATAGTTTTAAGCTCTTTCGACTGGAATTCGCAAGCAGCAATTATCTTAATGCGTTTCGTATGGAAATGCGAACGAAATAAAAGTTAAAAAACAGATATAAAGCTTAAGCTGAAACCGATGCGTTTTTATTTATAAAGTGTTCCTTACTATAAAGAATGTGATTCACTTTATTAACTATCTATTAAAACATATTTAATGCATTTCAAATCACATTGAGTCAAGCTCAATGAGTCATAATAACTAACAAAATGAAGCTTGAAATGCGAGCTTAATAAGCTGATAATTAAAACAACAAAATCAGAACTTAAAGAAATATAAGTGAGTAACTTTTTGTGCGGGAAAACTTGCCCATTGAGCTCTAAATTTATGAAAAGAAGAATAAAAAGCTTTTTAATTTGCGCGCTTGATTCATAAGCAAAACAAAAACCTTTTGCTTTGAGCATTTTTTTCAGCTGAGTGAAGCGCTTTTATTACATTTTTAAGAACCAAATAGATTGAAATGATTTGATTGCAAATTTGTTAGAGTCAATAAAAGCGAGGCATTTAAATTGTTTCCTGTGCGCTTTGAGTACTTTGCTTAAACTTTACTCATTATCCGGCTGGCAACCAAAAGTCATTTGGCCTGACTGTGCAACTGCTTGAGAACTTTAAGCCAACTATAGCTGCCTAACTGCCTAACTACTCAGCGAACGCTTTCACCTGCTACACCACGAACAGGTGTCAACAACAATGTCGACAGCAACACGAACAGCAACAACAACAGCAACAACAACAACAACAACAACAACAACAACAACAACAGCAGCCACATCGCGTCGCGTTTCCTGTCGCCAGTCAAACACTTTGGGCTTTGTGGCAAGTTCGATTTCAGTTTGGTTGCAAGCAGCTGCTGTGACACTGATTCTCACGGCACGTTCACTTTTGACTTACGCTTGCGTTGCACGCGCATTACGCATACGCAGCGTTGCCTAATTAAAGTAATTGTAGTGTGAGTAAAGGTAAAAACTTTACTTTAAAAAACTTTGAAAAACAAAAGCTTAAGATTTGCACCAAAGTTAATTTAATTAAATGCTTATAATGTTTTTTGCGTTATTTATGATGGGCAAAAATCGAAAATAGTTTTGGCTTGATTGCAGCTTAAACCCAATTTTAAAAATTGTTTTAGCCCTACTAGTAGTATTTATTCATCAAATAACATACAAATATTATTACCTAATATATATAGCATAATTTAAAGCGTTGCAATTCGGCGGCCGCAGAAGCTTTTACAAATACGTATTATAGAATTTCTGACAATTTTTTTTTGTATATTATTACGATTTTGTTTGTTTCGCTATTCACTTTTCACTTTTCACTTTTCGCATTTCGCATTTCGCTGGCAATTTAATTTTTGTGCTTTCCTTTTTTGGTGCGATGTTTGCGTAGCTGAAATTGTTTTCTATTTGAGATTGCCCCGCCCCCAAGAGCGGACAGACAGTCGCAGAGGCGCAGAGTCCTAGAGTTGCCTTCCCGGCCAGCCAGGTATCCATTTCAAGTGGCCGCAAGGGCAACGCCAACCTGGCTGGATGCTAACAAGTAAACGTCGCTATGGGCGTTCAAAATTGCATGTTGGCAGTTTTCTGTTTTTTGTTGTCTGTTTTTTATAATCCTGAGGATGCTGGGGTGAAGTGTGTAATAAGTTAGCAACGTGGTTTTGCATTGCGCATATATTTAATGACCAGTTGTTAGTCGAGCTTTAATTTGTTAAGTAAGCTTTGTTTGTAATTGGCTTCGGGCCGAACAAGTTTGTATTTTAATCAGCTTTAATGGACAGAGATTGTGAGAAAAGTCAAGTGATGCTTTTGGAATTTTTCACAGATGAAAATATGTGTAGTTGCTCAAAGAAATTTATGTAGTTCGCCTTGAAATTCTTTATAAACGACATTCGAAATTATTTCGTGTGCTACACGTCGAAAAACATAACAAAAAACACACACAGACATTCACTTAGAATGATACAAACCGAAGATCGAGAACTCGATCGAGCGCTGGAACTCTGCAAGCTAATACAGAGCGATCTGCGCACCTGTGTCAATATCGTGCAGCGCTTGGACCAGAGATACAATGCGAACTGCGATAGAAGTGCCACAAAACCAACACGTTTAGACACACATGGCGAGAAATCATCGTTGTCAACGATCAGTGTGGTCAGGGCATCCAATGTGTCGCTGTCGGCGCTGAGTTTGCTGAGCTGCGGCCAAATCAAGGTTGAGGGGCGCACCTCGCACGAGCTCAACTTTATATTCGTCGATCTGACCAGCAAGGCGATCCGGGTGCGCCGCGACCTGGAGGCAGCCACTGCGCATACGCAGCGTATGACAGATTTCAGTATGCGCCAGGATCAAGTGCAGCATCGCATGCTGCGAGACGCGCGCGGCTCAAAAACGTTCATTTGCAAACACTATGGCAATAATAAGAGCTCGAAGCGAAGTAGCTCCAAGAAAATGTGGCGTCTGCGGGACTATATCGATGTGCCGACGCTCAGGAAGGAAGCTATGCAAATGACTTTTTGTCGTTGACTGTTACAATTTTGGATTATATAATTAATTTTTTTTTTTTTTTTTTGTTTTAGCGTTTTGCTCCTCCCGTTTAAAGACCAGTGAAGCGTATTGTGCCACTTTGTAGCTTTTATTAAAAAATTACTGTCACCATTAAATTAGCGTCAACTTTGCCAAACTTACCAACAAAAAATTTGTTTGACTTGCCATGAAAACGACGCAAAGTTTTGCTCGCATCGCTGTCCCAACTGACACGAAGGATGCAAACACGCACACATACAAACATACTCATATATATATATATATATATATATATATATATATATATATATACATATATTTTTGCGACATGTTTCCAGCGTAAGTTTTTCATGTTCCGACAATGATGATCATGATAATGATGATGATGATGATGATGATGATGATGATGATGGCAACAACTGCTCTACTGTGTTTACGGCCAGGCATACACAAATAGGCAAATGCGACGAGGTATGAGGGAGAAAACATGAGAAATTGCCAGCGCAAAGTTGAGATAATATAAATGCAAAAGTGGCCAAAGGCCCAGAACATAACTTTCGAACAACACGAACGCAAGTTGCCTCATTTTCCACATTTTTTGCATTTGCACTTGCCCCGCCCCTCCCCCCATCCCCATTAAAACAAAAGATAGAACGGAACATTTAAAAACTAGCCAAGGCAAAGGGAAATCCCGCGCTTAGTTAGCCCAACAGAGAGTTCCCTGGCCAGCAACGACATAAAACAGAACTTTGCATATTTCAAGTAATATCCGTGGAGTAAAGTGCAATGGAAGTTGACCAGATATAAACAAGCAATAAGTACGAAAATGCTCGACAGTCGGATACCCAATTGCCAAATTGGCAGGAACTTGCCAGGATATTTAATACAAAAGGAAGAGAAGGCTGCCGAAACTTTCTTTATATTCTTCTAAAAACTTTTAAGTTTTTAGTTCTCATATTCTCATATGAAACATGAGCCCGTTCAACTCATTATAGATTCCCAGTTTGTGATACCCCTCTAAACATATTTTATATTAACAGGTATCAGGTATTCAAAGTGTGCTTTTAGTTATGCCTTGTATATTTTATGCCACAAGATGTAGAGGCCATTAAAAAACAAGTACTTTAAGGTTGGCGGTTGTAAAGTGGACACATGAAGATGGAATAAGAGGGTGTCTATAATAATAATCGTGCATATACTCAAACAGGAGCAGCATATAAAGTGTTGAAATAAAACTGAGTATAAGTTATCCTATTATATAAATAAATGCCTATTTTACTTAGCCCTTATTTAACATTCAGTTAAACTGAAAAAACTATTATATATGTGTGTTCTTGAATATTTTATAATATTAAGTGTCATTGCTTTTAAAGTAATTCAAATGTTGAGCACGTTACGGCTCAAATAGCTGTGGCAATGGTAGCTGTCAAGTTTTTATATATTTATTTTGGCCACACAGGACACACAGGTTAATGGCGTCAGTTTGGCAACTTTTCGTTTCGGCATCGTCAACTGATATGTACATGGAAATTTATTAGCCCTTTCAGTCAAACCAGGTCCCAAGTGAATAAAAACGACAGTTCGACATTTGACTCGAGTCCGAGAAAACTTTAAACCGATGCACTTCCCAGTTGTTAAGGACCTTTGGCCAAGCAAGATAAGTTGAGGCAATCGAATTGAATCTCTTAGCTTAAATCAGTGTGTAAAAACCGCCAAATTGTTTTGCACATTTGCGATGTGTGTGTGTGTGTGTGTGTGTATGTGTGTGGGGGCAGCTTAATGCTTGCCGCTTGTGTGTGCCGCATTCCTAGCAGCAAAATGTTGGCGTTTGTTCAATACCAACATACACAGAAATTTGCCTTTGTTTGCCTCTGGGGTCGAGCCGCGTTCCGTTTGTTGTTGGCCTGGCCGTTTAGCATTTGCCATTACTAGTTGTTTAATTAAGATTTCCTGCGGGTCTGCTGCCTGCTTCAAGTGTCTATAGACCAACTAAATGACGCAGCAGCAGCTGCTGCTGCAGAACTTGATTGAAAACAAGTCTTGGACGGATATGCGGGCATCAATCATATGCAATCAAATGATAGTCAGACTCATCAAACCAGTTCTTCAGCTCGGCTTGTTTGGGCTTTTAAACTCCTGCCGAGTGTGGAGCTTCAATTTAGTTAGTTGTGGTTTAACTGGTTGCCAAATAATCTAAGAAGCAGATAAGCTCGTGATGAATTCGTATTTGATAACGTAACGAGTGAGTCATAGGGCATTTGTGGCATTTCACAAACAATTTAGTCCTCAATATGTAGCCGCCCCTAAGGATACGTTAAGGACTTCCGTCTGAATAAATATTTAATCAATCAATTTCGACAATTTCTTTGGCTCGTCAAATGCGTACACGCACTGAATGATATAAATATAAATATAAATATAATAAAAATAATAACGAGAATGCCGATGATGATGATGATGATGATGATGATGCTGCTTCTGTTGAGTTATAAAACAAGTCAGACACATAAAATTGATTTGATTGAAATGTTAATTTTTGTAGACCAGCCCACAGAAGAGAATTTTGCGACTGCGATTTCCATAGGCGATAACTGGAGGGGCTCCTTGAGAGTCTGTCCCGTAATACGACTTAGTCATTGCCAATGAACTGGGCTGGCTAATGACAAAGCAGCTTTTGGCTAGCTGCTTTTATTGTCCTCACTCGGAAACTCATCAGTGAAATTTCCGCTTATCACCGTTTGGCTTCGGCTTCCGCTTTTACTTCAACTTAATTTTCTGGTTCTGCTTCTGTTTCAATTTTGATTTTGATTTTGATTTTGATTTCGATTTCGATTTCATTTTCGTTCTCGTTTTCAATTCAACAGACTTTTCTATGAATGCGCATTTCTCGGGTCCTTCTATCTTAGGTCCTGGCTGCCGTTTTGTGCTCAGCGCGTGATTATCAGAAAATGTTATTAGTTTCCCAGTCTGTTCCTGACAGTTACTTTGAACTTTGGATTTTGTTTGATGTGCAGTCGATATATATTTCACAAGTCTGTTGCCAACAGGACACGCACTCGATGGGCGACATTTCACAAAATGCCTGCACGTATGAAGCATCCTTGAATCCTGTCAATTTTTCAAATTGAATTTAGATGAAATCGAAATATTTGAGTTCATTAAATGCACAGGCTTAGATTGCAAGTGAAGATTTCTAGTCAAATAATAATAAATTTATAGACATTGAATACTATCTAAGTGTCGAACTGTTAATCTAAATTAAATATATATAGATGTATATTTAATTAATTAATTTGTATTAATTTATTACAAGTTATGCATGCTTTTTTTATATTATTTGTATTAAACTTTATCCTTTAGAGACACTAATACAACAACAACAACTAATTTTGATTTTAACTCTTCAAAAACAAGAGATTAAAGTGTCCTTAAGTAATTATAAATATTTTCAAAAAAGCTTAAATATTCTTAACGTTCTAAATACTTTACGAGAGCCTTTCATTTTAAGTTTGGCAACAATAAAAGCATACTGCAAACAATGTTATGGACTTAAAGTGAAAGAAACTTTTTCATAAGCTTAGCCAACTATGGTTAATGGTAACTGGTAACTGAATTAAGCTAACGTCCATAGAATGCCATTGCCTGCCTCTATTTTAGCTGGTCAAATTCAAATTCAAATAACTTGCATTATCTTTGGTCGCCTGTCAACAGTGCGGCAAACTGAACTCGACTCCATTGGAGAAAAAGTGTGTGGGCAAAAATGGTTGCATGCCACGGCCAAGTGTCAGAATTTGACAAAGTGAGACAGCAGCAACAACAACGAAGCGGCAGCTATTGAAATTTGTAGCCAGTAAGTGATAAACGTATTTTCACAGTTGTTGCCATCGACGCAATCCTTTTGACATTGTTGTCATGCTGTTGGATTTGCTATAAAAAATGCATATTTCATAATATGCGCTAGCTCAAACAGCATATAAAATTATGTTGTTGTGGACTCTGTGTGACAGCTATGCGGCATAAAGTCAAAACCGAACACAGCTGGAAATAACCTCAACTACTCCCCTTCATTGCGTATATCCCTTCCCTTTTGTGTGTGTGTGTGTGTGGGTGTGTGTGTGGGTGCTCTGAGGCGAAAGCAAATGCAAATGCAAAATTGTGAAGCAATTTTGACTTATTTGCTAGCTGGTTGGCAAAACTTTTCACACAAAATGCCCAAGACAATCGAAAGCTGTTGACAATGCCTGGCAGCAATTTGCGCATTGTCGACTACTCAATGAAAGCCGTAGCAAAGTCAAGCCAAGAGTAGCTGAGATTTGTTTATATTGGAAATTTAAAATGTCATTTTTTCTGGTGCGACTTTTAGATATTTAATCTGACTTTAATTTGATTGGAAATAGTGAAAGGTCCAAGTTTGCTTAAAGAGAAGAGTGAGGCTAAGATTGCATTAGCAAATTGGCCAAGATTAAATTTAATTAACGAACTTATAGGAAACATATGAAAAATACTTACACAACAGTCAAGTTATATTTTTTTTGGGTTTATTAGAGTACAGTTAATTTGGTCATAGCTCTAAAAAGTTGATTGCGATTTGATTGTTTCTGTTTTAAAATACTGTTACCAAAAATAATTGCGTGTGTGTGCATCTTAAAATGTCTAAAGCAAGATGAAGAAAAACGAAAAAAAATATATATATATTCAACACATTCTGCGGCCAAGACTAAGGCTGCCTAGTCAGCAAAAGGATCATCCTCAATGGTTTGACAGCCAACGGAGTCGCCAACACGCTCCGCCAGCATATTGAGCTCGGGCTTGATAAGCGGATCCGTTTGAGTGGAATCGTTGTCCCCGACAGCTTTCTGGACATCAGTTGGGGCTGGTGGTAGAGTCTCTTCGGCCTTGTCGTTGGTATAGTTCTTGAGTCCCTGATGCACCTGCTTGAGGCTCTGGGTGAGATAACTGATGCGGTTCACAATGCGTGTAATGCGATCGTGGATGACCTTCAGCTTGTCCTGATACTCGGGTATATTCATTGTGTTAGCGAATGCCAGTTCAATGCTGCCATCGCCACCGCCAGAGTGGTCGTAGCCATCCTCGGAGGTCCTGTTGGTCTGCAGTTGATCCTCCGTATTTTCACTTTCGGTTGCATCCGAGAACGAATCAGTTTCGTCAATCTCTGCTTCAGCAGAAGGCTGTGCAATCAGTTCCCCGGACATTTTTCGTTTTATTCAAAAATATACAAATTTGAAGCCTTTTTGACTTTGTATATAAAAAAATAAAAACTTTTACAGCTAAACAGATATTGACGCTATAAAAATGTCGATTCGACTGAGAAACTGTTCGACAAGCAGCTCCTTTGACAGCCAACAGAGAGCACAAAACGCAAAGCCTGCCTAGAAGACCAAAAAAAAAAACAAAAAAAAACACCACTTGATGAATGCAGACATGAAAGACTCAACAGAAAGAAGAAGAAAACATGTGAAATAAATTAAATGCCAATTTTAATACACATTCAATGGGGAGTTCAACCCATTGCCCAGGCAGGCAAATAAATCACTGTGAGAGACGCAGCGAGAAATGCAGCAAACGAAATCAAATTCTATAAGTTAACGTTGACAGCGGGTGAATGAAGTGGGCCAGAGTGGTTCACAGTGGTTCACAGTGGTGCAGAGTGGGTTGAGTTGGTTGGCTGTGGTGCGAGGCAAAAGGCGCCAACGCCGCAAAAGACAAAGGCCAAAAACCGAAAGGCGGAAATGCAGCATTCATCTCTTGGTTCGTCCTATTTGAAAAACAGTTTCAATGGCTGTTTGCTGTCGGTTTGCCGTTATATGCCGCACATATTCGCACAGTTGTGTTTTTCTCCTTCGCACATATGCCTTTCAGCGTAATAAAGCAGTAAATCTGCCCAAGAAATGCTTGCAAACATTTTTCGTTTAAGCATAAGAAACTACTTACTTTATTGTGCTGAGAACATTCTACTTTATTTCATATTCCTTTATTAGCTTAACAATACTAATCTGAAATTATATTTAACCAGCTGTTAAATCATTTAAACTTGTTAAGCTACAACATTGCGTATGCGTAATATTTGATTTTAAAGTGCGCCCAAAAGTAGGCAATACTTGATGATTGAATAAATGTAGTATGAAAGTAATTTAAATATTGAAAATCTGACTTTAGATTTCATTTGATTGTGTTTAGATACGTTTACTTAAAGCTTTCATATTAAACTACAGCATTAAAGTGTTGATAAAATGAAACTGAGACTCTGCAAGTGACGCCTCACTTAGTCAGAGTTAATCAATTACAATGAAAAGCCCATCGTATGGCGTCTAATTGAGGAAATCAGCAGTCGTGATATGTGGCCTGAACAGCTGTGCAGTGCCAGCATAATAAATAACCATAATAACTACTTGGCTTATAACGAGCATAACACGCCCACATGGCTGCATTAAAATGCCATCTTCTCGAGATTAATGCGAAAAGGTCATGCGAGCATTCAACGAGCGCCACTCACTTTGGATTGGACATTGACATTCGCTTTTATATACCCTGTATGCGCGTAAATGATTAACTGGGGAATGATGTGTAGACCATACACAAAGTCTGTCTGTAACTGATTGTTTAATAAAAGAAGCCACATAAACTAAAGACAATAAAATGTAGTACGTATATTAAAGATACTTTAACGTTCTTGGTATTGTTTATAAATAGTACATAAAATAGTTGACATTTATTCAATGGATATTATCTAATCGGCAATCTCTATATAAGTTTTCTCTTAAGCAATTTTTCGTCGCCTCTATTTGTATTGTTTTAGGCCAGGTCTTCAGACACGTGACACTATAAGGAAGACAAGCAAAAAAAAAAAAGAGGAAAAAAAGGAAAAAATGGCGTGCGTCAACACACGTTAAAAGCGGAAGAAAGTAAGGTGAAATTATGTTGACTTATAACAACAAGACAAGAGAGGTAAAAGTAATGGGCACCTTGCACCTGCCAACTGGCAGCCTTTTGTCTGGCAAGTGAAAGTGACTTTTGGCATGTCCTTTAGTAGTTTTTACATTTGTCTTAATTATGGGGCTGGTGCAGGCAGCTCGGCGGCTGCTTGAGGTCCTTGCGTGTGTTAAACAGGGCCAACACTTGGCGCTTGCCTGTGGCCAAGCTGCTTTTGGCCAAGTTGCTTTTAGCCAGCTGCTGCGCACATCCTTTTGTAATTTTTCCGGATGTCTGAGTGGCAGTTTTTCTTGTTGTTTGCATTCTCATCCCACTTACACGCTCGTGCAGGGGCTCAGCCAAATTGTGATAACGTTAAATTAAACTTGAAAAATGCGTTAATAGACACACTAGCTTATGGACTGTGCCTTAATTAAATTCCACAATGATTTTCTTGTTTTTCTTGTACAACCACATGGCACATGTGAAATAAACTTGACTTCCTTCGTGCTCCTTGCTCCTTGCTCCTTATTGTTCTTTGTTCCTTGCTCCTTGAAACAATATTGCTCACACATTTGTTTTACCAGCAGCCATTGTAGCTTTGCCAAATTGCGAATAACACAGAAACGAGTCTTGGATAAGCATTTTAAAGCAGCAGCTGCTATCTTCTCCAATATGTTGGCCTTTTTTAAAGAAAAGCTGGAGAACACTTAAAGATGCATTTGCCAACTGACACGTACATGAATTCTTGACCACCAGCAACTATCTGAGCATCGGATTACCGAAGTGTATACACAGCTGTCTGAACAGCACTTTATCATGTATGATGAGGTGTGGAACTACTATTAAATTGAGCACTATTGTATCTATACATATACATATACATATATCTAGTATACGAGACGTGTCTGTGAAATGGCTTAAAATTGGTTAACTTTGTATTTGTATGCTACGCACAGTTATTCGGTATTCATATATCAACTTTCCCTTTAAATGCCCTTTTTATCTGCAATTATTGTGGGCACTTTTTTAGATAGTTTTTCTTTGGCTTTAAATGTGTTTCGACATAAAAATGCAATTGGAAAAAGCTGAATATTTATGCGGAAGCCAAAAAACCTCTTGTGAAAATCCGTTTCTGGCCAACTTTGCGGCACATTTGGTTACAGACAATAAAATATTTAAGTCGGTTTCGTTGCTGACTTTTTGCTGCTAGATTAAACGCAGACTTTAATTGGATTTTCGACTGCGACTGGGACTGGGACTGGGACTGGGATTGGGACTTTGACAACGTGGCAAACGTAGAAGAGAAGTGGATTAAATTCAACAAATGGAAGCCAAGGAACAAAATCGAATTAAACAAGGTATGTATACTAAAATAAATTTAAACTCAAACTAAAACAAAGTTAAATGCCAATGCAGATATCAGATACTTCATTTATTTAATTATGAAAGGTATATTTAAAGCTGAAAATGGAACTATCTTTTTATATGTAGAGAAAGTCAATTTGCATTTGCAGCTGCTTAAAGCGACTCATAACGCTAGTTGAGGCGGCCCTTCAACATTTACTCTCGACTGACTTGCATATATTTTCCAACACATTTCATATTGAAGTTTTTCCATCTCCATTCATCTCTTTATGCCGCTTTTCATAGCTGCTGCTCATTTCGCACCTGCTAGTTGAGTTTTTCAGAGCGGGTTAAGTGGATGCTGTTGTTGTTGTTGTTGCTGTTGTTGTTGTTGTTGTTCTTTTTGTTGTTGTTGCTGTTGCTGGCAGGGGGAGGCAAACTTGGAAATGAAATGAATAAAAGTCGAGCAACAACGGGGCAGGAAACGCAATCGCAACGACCTTTCACGGTAGCTCAGCCTTTACAATTAAAAACTGTTGTTGCTCCGCTGTGCAGCTTATTACATTTTTAAGTGCGCCTGCATATTATTTATTAAACACGGTTAAGCCACATTTACTGCCCAAGGTAACCAAGGTCGCTTGAACCTTTTTTGATCAGCCATAAATATTTTGCAGCTTCAAGAAGCACAGCAAACATTTCGCACAGATTACCCAAAACTTTTTCCATTGGCCAAAAGTTGTTGTCATCCTTTTTGGGCTTCTCATATGGGAGCAAATGTGCGAATTTGCATGCGAATTTCTATTTGCGTTGATGCAACTTTTCCCCGAGTTGATAGAAAGAGGAGCCTGAACTGCCTAAAAAAATCCAGCTTCATATTTATTTTTTAGTGTTTGCCATGAGCTCATAGGAAGGAGGAGGAGGGGAAGCAGGCTCATATTCATGATGATGCCGGAGTGTGTGTGTGTGTGTGTGTGTGTTTGCGTAAATGAGTCGAAAACAAAGACAACAAAAATCAAAATAGAAAAATGTTGCTCTTGTCTATTAAAAAGTGAATACCCTTACAAATGAAGTTCTACTCGACAATTTGTTATCTCCAGTTTATACTCGACACCAGCCTGAGAAGCCTCGTTGGCAATTCCGCAAACTTGTCAAAAACCCAAAAACCCTTCTTGGGAATGAGAAGACAGAAGAAGAGACACTAAATTGAAAGCCTTTTCAACAGAAAACAGCAATATAAAAGATAACGTTTGATTACTAATCTAATACTAATTCTTTATGATTTGTGATAATTGTTCCTTCTGGATTTATCACTCATTTTAATCATATTAAAAATGGCTGCATTTTAGTTAAGGTTAAGTCAAAGTTTTAAAATATTTCCAAGAATACCAATGAACCAAATATGTACTTATTAAAGTTCGAACTTTTATTTCTAAAACAGGTTTTTTAACAAGCCCGTCTCATAATTTAAGAAAGGAAGCATATTTTAATAAAAGGTAAACAATAAACAGCTATAAAATTTGACAACTCCAAAATAATTATTTTAAAAAATATAAATTCACATTTATTTAAGAGTGTTGCACATTTCGCGTACAAATCAAAAGACTCACTGAACAGAAACATTTTTATTTTTCCTATTTTTTTTGTGTGTTAGTTTTTCTATCGTTTTCGGTCTTTTTTTTATTTTTTTGTTTTTTCTTTTGTTCTTTAACAATCAAGTGTCAACGCAGCGTTTTCTGTTTGTTTTTAGTTTTGCGAAAGGATATGTTGTCCCACATAAACTGTGCCTTGGCCAGAAACTGAAACTTGGCAGCTTGCAGACAAAATATGCAAAGGGAAAATCAAAATGAACGATGTCTCCTATTAGTGTCCTTTTGTAACAATTGCTTTTGTGGCACTTGATTGCTTTCAGTTTGGATATTTGCGAGTTTGAAATATGCTAAAGTTAGTAAACAATTTTATAGCAAATTATTTATTGGGTGAACTTTTATAAAATGTATGAACAAAGTATTGTCAAATTCAGAGTATTTTTTAACAGATTTAGAAAGTTAAAGGGAGTGTCAACGACTGCTTAATACTCTTTCGTTTAGTAGCTTTAATTTAAGCAGCATGTTTTATGTTTTCTTTCCCTTTTGGGTAGTTATCCTGGATGTTTGTTATTTTTTATTATAAATTATATATATAAGAAAGGAACCTTCCTCTATAAAATGTCAGTCTCGTCTGCCTTTGATTTAAAACTTAAGATTAATGATTCTTCTTCTAAATTCCAATAGACTAAACGTTGGTCCAAGAAGTTTTATCAGTCCTTCATTTTTATATATATATATATTCGACATGTCCTATAATGCGAGGATGAAATTTAATTTGTCTGCTTTAAATGGTTTAAACTAAGATACCAATATAAGTATTTTATTTTTCTTCGCCAACCATTTTTTGGTCAATCCTTGGTTTGATCGTTTTAAACAAGTAAGGTTCGTCTTTTCTATTAGGTCGCTTAAACTGCCCTGCGAGTTGAAGGCATACTCTTTCTAATTAGAAAGAGAGATGAGGAGACACCAATTGTTTGATTTTCACTATCCTTGAAATGAGTTAAGCATTTGATTATTAACTTTCTATAAGAAGAAAACGCAATCTGGCACCGCCACTTAGCATAATCAACGATTTGGTGAGCTGGCCAACTGAGCTGTCAGCCCATTTCGTGGCCATTAAATTAAATTTAAAGTTTGGCCAAGCCCAAAAGTTGTCGCACGCCGTCAACGTCTGATGATTTATTATTATCAACGCGAGAAAACTTTGCCTGGACCAAATGATGATTAAAAAAAAACAAAAATCCGCTGGCCAACTTCTTGAGCACACAACTACTCGCAACGCGGCCCAAACTTATTCCTTTATCATTGTTCGCCGGCAAATTTCTATATCAAATTATGTGATTTTCTTCATCTTTTTTTCATTTTTATTTTTTTTTTGTATTTTGGACTGCGAATATTGCCTGAGATGACACTTTATCATGTCTGAGTGCTGCTGCTGACCGCCTTTCACAAATTGAAATGTGTCCGCGTCAGTCGCGAGTAAATGAGGCAAAACGCAGCCGCTGTCTCAGCGGGTCGCAGTTCTTCTGCTTCTTCTTCTTCTTCTTCCTGCCTCCTTTCAAAGTATTAAGCCAAGCAAATCCCTGACAAAATATTGTTCAAAAAGAATGAACGCTTTTGATAGTTATACCCTGTGTCCAATTCAGTGCCATTTGTGGGGCATGATAAAAGCATGCAAATGTATGTTAGATAAACTTTTGTTAATTGTTCAAATTTTAAAAAAGGAATGCTAGGTAAAAGCAGATTTGAAGGGATAAAGCTTAAATACTCTTTCTTGGTCATACCTCTTAAAGGAAATTCAGTTAGCCATGTAAGTAAGCTGTTAAATATATAATACACACAAGCTGACCAAGCAACTAAAGCAAAGTCCAAGCCTTAAAAGCTACTAAGATCAACTTTTAACAGCAGCTCTCTATTTGAATTCTTGAAACATTTCTATAATAATAAGCTCTCTTTGTAGGGATATGGGTATTTACAAAAGCGTACTAAATGCTCAACAGCTTTATAAGTTTAGTTACAGAGCATTAGTTTGCCGAGCTTATTTTAATATGTTTTTATCCAAACATTTTGAAGGATGTAATTTTTTTGTATTTGACCTTTGTTGTGTTCCTCAGATTGCTTGAGTGATTTTTGACAGCAGTGCTTGTAAGTTAATGCTCTATATATTGAAGGCACACTTTCCTCTTCGTTCGACTGCAATCTGTGCTTGGCCTTAAAGTCAACGCGGCGTATGCGCAATGTGAAAGCAAAAGCAGAAAGCGACAGTTCCCGAGCAAATATTTTCTATACAAGCTAACACAGATGTTGCAATATAAACATTAAATTGATTAACAGCTGATAGTATAGTATCTACAACTTAAATACCAACGAAGTAAGAAAGCCAAAATGTTCCTTTATATGTAATATATATACTTTTTTTAAACACCATAAATTTTGATTTGCCGAGTATGGAATGTATTGAAACAATAAATTTGATTTTGGGTGTCAGGCTCTCAGTTGCGTACAAACGCAGGAAGCAATACAAAAGCATTTGTGTGTGTGTGCGTGTGTGTGTGTGTTTAAATAGTTTTGATTGGGGGGATTATTAAAAGTTGACATAGTCCAGTTCCCGGCGCAGACGGAGCGTGAGTCTCAGCTTGCACAGTTCACTGTCGTATTTGGCGTGGCAGCGGTCCACGTCGACGCAGTGGGGAAGCGGCAGCTTCAATCTGTACAGGGATGTGCCCAGGTCGAGTTCCTTCTCGTGCAGGGTCAGCGTCATTTTATCGACCGACATTTGCTCGTCGGGCAGCGCAATCTCTAGAACGAGATCTTCACAGCTGGCCGAGGATGCGGTGCGTTGGCCCATCTAAAAGGGACACACCTCAGTGATTGCGATTGGGATTCGATTGTGTTGGCTAACCTGTAGAAAGACATCTTCGGTGCCAACGGCCTGGCGATAGGTCATCGTGTATTCGGGGCACTTGCGCGTCTCCAGAATGTCCGCGTCTACGCGCTCCTGCTCCGACATCCATTCCTCGAGCGTGTTGGGCTGCGCCTTCGGCGGTTCCTCCAACGGCGTGGCCAACAGATTCACCTTCTTCTTGCCACGCACTTTGGCAGCACCGCTGTCAGCTGCCGGAGCGCCAATGTTGCCAGGTGCTGAGTGGTGGTGGTTAGACATGTCCTTGGAGCCTGCGATTTCCCTAATTGCATCTACTTACTCTGCTTATGCACCACCATGGACTCGTCCTCATCCTCGCTGCTGCTGCTGCCGCCCTCGACCCCGCCACGCCTCCTGCCGGGATACAGCAAATTCTGCAGCTGACGCAGCTGGTCGGGATTGTCGAAAAGCGACATTTCTCACTTTTACGCACTAAATTCAACTGATTTCACTATTAACAAAGAAAGTTTATTTCACTATTTTCCAGCAGGTTTTCTATGCCGTACTTTTAGCTCGACGTTTGTGTTAATAATAGAGTTTTCCTAGAAATCATTTCCAGCTAACTGAAATCGATTTTCAGGCCTACTTTCTTCTAGCCTCACTCTTTTATTATTTTGGGGTAAGTTCAAAAGGTTTCTTTTCCGGGGACAAGAAGGAAGCGGGTGCAGCTGCAAGTTGTTTATTATGTTGACCGGGCAACCGAGCTCGGTAAAAGGCAACTTGTGCCGCACAATGGAAGATGGAAGGGTGTCGAACCTGAAGGGTTTCTCAATTCAATTTCTTTACCCTTAAAACAGTACGCACATTAAGCACAGGCTGAAGACAATAAGGCTTTGTCGTAAGTACAAATAAATAAAGAGTCCCAAAGTGTCGCAAATTTATTGTCAATTTTGACTTCCTTACAAAGGACTTTTATTGAACTTGTTATTGTAATGCATTATAATTGTATTATAATGCAGAAGTTGTCGCTTTTTATGAACATTCATTTAATTTAAATTAAATATTGAAGTTGTTTTTAATTGCTAATTGTTTTAAGTTTAAAAAAAATATATATAAAATTCAAAGAATTCAGAAATAAATAAAATTTTACTTATTGTTGTCTATTATGTAAAGAAACTTAATAGAAACTTAAGGTGAACGAGTATTGCTCAGTTTATATACCCGACTGCCACAGGCTGAGTCATAAACATCGACGGGCTTCTGTTTTTAATAATATTAATAACAATAAAAAGTGACTACAAAGTTCGCTAAATACTAATTATAGATAAGCTAACAAACAAATATATCAAGACAATTGCATGTAAACAATCAAACAATACTTCTCTTTGCCCAGGCTGTAATAAGATTCCTGCTGCTTGCTTACTTTGATGGCAATTAGTCAACTGGGAAACAATGGAAACAATAAGTGCCTTGTGTACCCAGCACTTAATATAGAAATATATATATATATATATATATATATATATATACAATTTTATATTAATGATAAAGATAAAAGGGTTCAGACTTTCAGTTGCTTTGTAATGTAATGTAATGTAAGTTTAAGAATGTATATATATTTATGTTGCCAGCATAAGCCCTATAAATTTCATATTACATATGTACATCACTAAATTGTAGTCAAATATTTTTTTGTTAAGCTTTAACTTTGACTTATTACCAACAGCTGTCAAAGTAATATTAAAGAATTAGTACATGAGTGGAATAATCAATTTAACAAAATATACATTTCTGGCCACTTTGACCTTAGCTTTAACCCCCAGCTAAGCACACAATTCACTGCCAAGGCAAACTGGAGCATGGTCCTCACTTAGGCATTTCAATTAAAAACTTGCTGCCATTCAAAAAACTTTTTTCCAGCTTTACGACGCGCCCAAAAAAAAAAACAAAAAAACATCACTCGACAACTAGTTGAAAATTTTACTACGCAAAAATATTTGGCTTGTCAAAAACAATTGTTTTGTAAATTTGTAAATTGTATAATTATTGTTGACCTTCGGTGGGCTTTGGCCTGATTCTTGTTTTGTCGGCTATCGCTGCTGGCCATGGCCAAAAAAAAAAAAATGTGAGCAACAACAAATTTGCATTTTTCACACGCCTGCTCGAAAAGGGGCAGCAATTTGAGAAGAGCGGGCCAAAAGTAATCGACCGGGTCGAAAAGCAGCCACATAAAACGTGGCCGCGTTTGGCGAATGCAAACAACATGGCTGCGACTGCAAACTGAGTCGGCCTGTTCGGCCTGTCTCAGCTACAATACAGCTACATGGGGTCCTGGCCCCCGGGCTGCAGCTAAATGAAAAAAGGATTTGGGCTCTCGTTGCTGCTGTTGTTATTATTTTTTTATTTTTTTTCTCATCTGGTTGGAACCTAGTATGTGTTTAATTTGCTCAACATGCTGCCCAGCAAAAAATTTGTTGTGGCCGTGAGCAATTTGCTGTCATTTTGATTCGTTGCCAGCCACTTGACAGCTGCAAATGGTTCAACCTTAAAACGAAAAAGCACAATAACTTAATTAACAAAAAATCGCATCAGCATATAAGTCGTAACTTTAAAATCCCATGCGCCAAATGGAAATGCCTCTTACCAACATTTTTAAAGCACACTTCATAATGTTAGCCCCGATCGATAAGGAACTAATGCTAATCTGCCTCCGAATCGAAATTGATTTGAATGTACGCATTGAACTGCTCGTAAAAAGAGTCACGTAACTGAGATTTAACCTTGCTCGACGGGCGCATTCACCTATCACTGCCATAACTGATGCCCTTCCCTGGGGGGGAGGGGGTGGGGGGGTTCCCAGCTGAGACAATGGGCAATGCATGAATACATGTGTAATTGTGTTTTGGTCGCACATTTCAATGAACTGCAATTCGAGGCTGGCAGCGCTTTTTTGCTCCCCTTGAATGTGTCCTGTCACACACACACACACACACACACACACACAGCAGCCAAAAATGTCTGTCCCAAAATGGTTTTGGGCATGGCTCAGACCCCAAATAGCACGTAGCGCCACATGGAAGCACGCAGTGAAAGTACAAGTGAAAGTGGCGCCTCATCGGCCCCTTAACGCAGCTGCTACAAATTTGGCGTATTTTTTGTCGGGCTTGCCTTTTGCTTTGCTTTTTGCCTGTGGATGCTACTTTGAATATGATTTGTGTGCTGAAAGCGTTCCAGCTGGCGCATTTTTTTCTGGTTTTCTGCTTTTCTGGCTGGGCGCAGGTTTTCAACAAAATATGTTGCGGGGGCGGAGCTAACATAAAACGTAATTAAGAAGGCATTAAGTATCATGCATAAATCATTGAAAACTTGCACATATACGCCCGTTGGGATCGGGGGAAGATACTTATATAGGATCGCTGGTGCGGGGGATAAGGTGCAAGTCGCCCATTACTGGTAATTTGATGTTGGCGAGGCGAAAAAAAAATTATAACGAGAGTCGCGCCAAGTTCCCCCCTCATAGATCTGGGTCTGCTACTGCTGATTGCAGTTTTTGGGCGACAGCGTGGCGCCCAAATTTCTGGCCATTTATTTTTTCAGCATTTTGCAAAAGTGAACGCACAGCGACAAAAGGGGGAACACTACTTCCGGCAACAAAGAACACAGTCTCTGCTGCTGCTCTTCTGTGTGTGCTTAAAACGAATGCGCCTAGTTAAATAATTCCCCCAACAGCTGCAGCAGACCAACAACAAATACAGCACGGCAACCAAAAAATAAAAATAATACGAGCAAAACAAAAAAAAAAATATAAAAAAAAACGTGCAGGATAAATTCCGGAACCGCATATTTGAGCTTGTGCAGTCAAGCGAGGTAAACCAGCGAAGAGAACATGCCGAAAAAGGGAACGGGAGCATTGAAATAAAAATAAAACTAAGCAAGCCAAGTTGGCAGTATCAGCCACAGGACTCATATCAAAAATAAAATAATGCAAAAGTAAAACAGGAACATTGCAGTCAGAGCCGTCTGACTAAGCAATGCTCTGTTCAATTTATTCAGGGGCTGACTTGAAAAATGTTTGCATAAGTACTTACCTTGGTGTTTGTTTTAAATAATATATTCAGGAATCAAAAATGAGCAACAAGTGAAATATTTTGTATTTCTATTTAAAGCTTATACCTTATTTGATGGCTGTGATTTGAATAGTTACTAAAAGGTACTTACAAGATAAATGATAAATTCTTAATTTAAGAATACTTAAAACTTAAAAGAATTGCCCATTTGGACAAGCGGACAAACGCTTCACGTGCATAACTTGATCCAATACTCTCTATATCACTCTGTAAGCAGTGTGTTAAAACCCGAAAGGACCTACAAACAAAATACAATTCAAAATGCCCGCGCTCAACTTTAAGCAGCGCACAGTTTAAAGTCCATTGGACCATGAAATGGCCCACAAAAAAAAAAAAATGTTGTGTTCAGCAGCACAGACTTGGCCGAGATTTAAGTCGAAAAGGTTTGCCGACCACAAAACAGCGCCAGCAGGCGTGTCTCATCTCGCCCATGGCCATTGCCACTGAAGCCATAAAGAGTGCGTCTCAGTATTGCAAAAAGCGCTCAAAAGCTGTTAAATGCGAGAGCGGTAGAGAGTGATAGAGTGAAAGAGGAGAGCGCGTCTTATGGGAGAGTCGTCAGCTGTTGAGTATTAAGCATTGAGTATTTTTTAACACTCAAACGCACGTGCTGAAGCTTTCGCTTGGTGCTTGCAACTGTTTGTAAACAATTCGAAAGCTCTGCTACAGCTGTGCACAGTGGGCTGACTGTATAGGAAAAGAGATGAAATGTAGAATATGCAAATTAAGTTTGCAGTTAATGAAATTTAGCTTTTCTTTTAGAATAGTTTTAAAAAAGCGATTAATTACTATTTAAGGGTATTTAAAGTACAAAAATTCTAATCAAAAGCGCAATCTTTTATCTTAATCAATCTTTTACAATTTATTAATAATGTCTGCTGTTTGCTGGGGTTAATTTAAATCAACCCGTCATTGACCTACACACACAGAAATAATTGTCACATGTGTCTGAAATGAAAGTGAAATGTGTTCCAAAGGGAAGCAGAGCGTAAAAACACATTTATAAACTATCGCACATTGAAAATTAATGAGATTGTTTGGCAATTATCTAATAAAAACAATGGATAAATATCAATGCAATTATCAGAGGCAACGAACGAAAGTCAATTAAATGAACAAGTGCAGAAACAACTAATTAAGTCCAAGCTCGTGCAATTCGAGCCAAATTCGCGTCATAAACAACAAATCGCGGACAAGTTCCGACAAGTCACGCACGTAACGGTAGCGACTGCTACCGTACTGATTGGAATACCTAAATAGAGCCATCTGCGAAATGGAAAGTTGCTGCCCGCTAACCCCAAGTCTAAGGTCTAAGTCTTTGTCACTCACCTGTCTTCTTCGAGACTTGCGTTCTGGCAACTTTCTGCGCCACTCCTTGGCAAACAGATCCTCGCTGCTGCTGCTGCTGCCGCCGCTGCTGCTTTGCAGAGTCTCCTCGTCGGAGCTGCCACTTCCAGGTTCCAGGTCGTTCTGTGTTTTGGCCGCCTCCGCGTCGCGCTGGCGCAGCGCTCGATAGTCGCCGACGTCGCCGCCGCTGCCCATGAAACGCTCGCGGAATGATTTATAGAGGCCGGCGCTAACGCTGGCAATCCGGCTGCTGCTGCTGCTGTTGCTGCGCCCGCGGCCACGCCCATGTATGGCCGCCGTCGCTGCACTGCGTCCGCCGTAACGGCGTCGCTTGTCCGCCTTCTGACGTTCACTGAGCCGCCCCTCAAACGCGGTCGCCGTCGCCGTCGCCGTCGCTTCGCTCGTTGACTGCGCACCCATCATATCGAGGCAGGCGGGCGGGCAGCGCTCGTGTGAGCAGTGAGTAATGATAGTATTCTCGTTTCCCAGTTATGCAATGGGTGTTCTCGTGTCTGCCGTTGGCATGACGCCGATGGCGATGGAGTCGATGCCGCTAGAGATTCGCGTTATGCACTCCTGAGTTTTCCAGTTACCAATTACGAGTGCTTGCTGTTTGTTTGTGCCTGCGAGAAGTGGGCGAAAATTTGCATGCTCAGAATTAATAAGGAAATTCGATAGGTGCGCCTTACGGTTTTCATAGTTTTTCTTTTTTTAACATGGATTGTTGACTTTATGGCGAGCACATTTAAGTGCTATATGATAAATGGGAAGTGGAAAGTAGATGGACCCACAGCATGCTATGGAAAGTTGAGGGAAATGAGGCATGCAGAGTCTAGGACTGGGCTTTATTTTGAAATATGTATATTCAATTCAGCTTGTTTCGAAAGTTAAGATTACTGCGAATTCTATACCAAAGATTTTGTGTATAGAATGTTTTCTTATGAATATTGTAATTACCTTCAAATCAAATTAAATTAAGTATCCCACATTCCCATTTACATAACTTACAGCAATTTTTTTTAAAGATTACAAATTGTTATTGCCAAATAGTGTTGACTCTAAAATTGATTGTAAGCCACATTTATTTTATTTCTGCACAAATCTTTGAGCTGTGGATAATCCAAAATTGTAGCACTGATTGCCAATTTATTTAACATTAATTTTTGTTTCATGTTGCCGCACAGAGTTCCCGATTCCCCCGCCCTGTTTCCCTTGCTCAAATTAATGCGAAAAGTTAAATTATCCCGTTTAAATTTTTGTTTATTCATGTCTTACGAAAAGAAAAACAATTGCCGGCAACGGCAAATGAACATGAAAATGCGAATTTTCTTTGTGTCGCTTTTTTTTCATATACATACATATATATTTTCTTTTTGCCTTTGGGCCCTTGGTGTGTGCAAGTGAAAAGCGTCGGAAAAGATAAAAGCTACAAATGAACGCTATGAGGAGTAAATTGCGAGTACAAATGCCTTGGCCCTCATATGTTGACAAAGGTTAACGAGTTCAAAACCGAACGTCATTGTTGTGACAGTAATTTAATCTGCCAACTGGTCAGCCTTATATTCTTTTCTATATTTAAATGTATATTTTTAAAAATTTAACATATAACGAATAGATTTATCCTGATTCTGAAATCCAGCAAGCAGCAAGATAAATTGTGTTTCTATCTTCTATTTGATTATACCCATTCAGATTTATTACTATCATAGGTATGTCCAACTTCTTATTATTTACAAAAAAACATTTGCTTTATTTCTCTTACGCTGAAATGTAAACTAAGACACCAATACATAGACATCTTACTATGTATATATACTTTACAAATTCTGTTTAAAAATTGTCTGTGAATTTAGAACATCATTAAAGTGAAACAAATTGCCTAAGAGATAACAAATTTGTTTTTATTTAATGTATTCATTAAAATTGCATATCACGCTAAATAAATTCTTTAATGTTTTTTTATGTGTGTCAACAAATTTTTGAAGCTACCTTCAATTGTTTTCATGCAGCTGCTACTAAAATTACCTGGCTCAGGAAATGCTCATTAAGCTGGTTGTGAACAAAAAAAAAAAAAAGAATTAAAAAACACTGTTGCCATATTCGAGCAGCATTTAAATTAATTTAAATTCTTACGGTGTATTGACGTTTTTAAGCATAATAAACAAACGTTAAACAGACGCCGGCGGGCCTAGGGCCAGGCCCGGGCCCGGGCCCAGGAATAGGCCCAACTCTACACACACACACACACACACACACACACACATAAAGTGGCAGGGCGACTCTCACCCAGAGGAATCATTGCCACACGATGGCAAACTGTCACATTAGCATATTGAGAACGCAGCCGTGGCCAACAAAAATGCGACTTTGTCTCTGTTGTTTGCCAGTCAAGCGGCGATGACGTTGACGTTGACGTTGACGTTCACGTTAACGCTAACGTCGCAGTCGACGCCGACGCTGACGCCGACGCCAACGGCGACAGCAGGCGCATGCGCAACTTTGTCTTGGCCAGAAGATCGTCGAGCCGTTTGCTGGTATCAGTCGCTTTGCAGACTTTGGCGTGTGCGGTCGAATAAATAAAAGAGAAGAAGTCTTGCGGCAGAGCAGAGCAAAAGAGAAAGAAGTTTGAGGCGAGAAAGAAAGAGAAAGAAACGAAAATTGTGTGTGTTTTAGGGCGCGACTTGTTGACAGTTTAAATTATGTGCTGAACGAGTGTGAAAAGTGAGAAATAGTTCACACACAATACGAATTAGATGCATGTGATTAACATAATTAATAAGCCAAGTGTATGGGGAAAACCTGAGAGCGCGATTCTAAAGAACATAGTTACGAAAAGTCAAGAAAATATTCTAACGGTACGCGTTCGACAACGAGGCAACGTTTAGCTGGCTCATTAAGCCATCATTGCATAAAAGCAACAACAGCAACAACAACAACATATCCAATTGCTGGCCTAACCAGTTGAAGATGCTGCTGCTCCACTTACATCACTGGCCATTAGCATTGGCCATCATTTCCTGCATAGTTGCCGTAACAACAACAACAACAACAACAACAACACCATCAACTGCGACAACGACAACGGCAACGTCAAGAACAACGTCAACAACAACAGTAACAGCATCCTCCATACCGGGCAAATATCAGGCATATGGAAGTCAACATCAGGCAAAGAAGCTGCGAGCTGCTGGCAACTCCAGCGGCTTGGATGCCGCTGGCAATAAACCTGTATTCCGGCAAAATCCGATCAAGAATTGGTTTGCCGTCTTCAATCGCAATAATTCGCCACCGGCTCAAGACCAAACAGCGACATGTTCCTGCAGGTGGGTCCCCGGCCAAGCCATAACTTCCAGTTGGCCAACTTGGGCACAGCTCAGACAGACAATAACACCATTTTATGGGGTGCCATTGTCACGGCACGTACAGTTACAACTGCACACAGATACACACACACACACACACACACACACACGTTAACACGCAATGCGACGCTGCACGCGATCAATTCTGTTAACGCCTCTTTGGGCCCACTCCCTGAACCTGAACCTGAACCTGAGCTAGTGTCAACAAATTAAAAAAAAAACCAGCTAGATTTGTTATTATTAACAATCATAACGGAGCTCGTCTGCTTGTGGTCCAAATACGTGAACGTTGAAGTTATGATAACTGAACTGTGGGAAACTAACAAGCAAACAGACAGCATTTAATGGCTAAGAACTTGCACTTGATGCTGATTTGTGTCAATACAGAGGCTTATTAAAAGATCTTTAAATAGAGTTGTCTTAAACATTAAAGTGCTACTTTTTCGATTAGCAGGCTCTTAGCTTTTAGTTGGGCCTTTCTAAAAGATTGGCAACAGCTTTATGGCTTTCACAGATAATAGCCTATCAATTTCATGCATCACACTTAAAGCCTTGGCAGCAGTTTTCACCTTTGCCTAAATTACGTTTCTTGGCACAGACCTTGTGCCTTTGTGGCTTTAGCTACTCAGACGCAGCTCTGGAAAATGTGCATTTGAAAAGCATTCCTCAGCTGCCTGCCACAAATTGCATCGCTCATGTCTGCCGGGCTGTCAATGGGGAGTTGCTTTTGGCTTTTGGCATTGTGAAGTACCCGCGGGTATTGCAGAGGTGGAAACTGTTTGGTTAAGTGCACACTTCTGGGAGTTCTGTAGAATGTCTTTGTCGGCACTCCTTCCTTAGGAATTTTAATGATCAACTCAATTTCGAAAGAGAGAGAAAGAGAGAGAGAGAGAGAGAGAGAGTCTACTAAAAATTGGGTTAGGTCAGTTTATGTGCACTAGGTTTTTCCAATATTTTCACTTTTCTTTTGATGTGGCCTAAGCTATACTCTTATTGTAATTTATTTAAGCTATCAAATCCCATTTTATTTATATTTTCGAAAAGTTTTCTTCTTTAAACAAGTTAAAGCTTAAGAAAACCAAGTCTTAGCCAGCTCACAAACGTCTTGTAACAATTCTTAAGCCGCTTTGTTCAGCTTTGATGTTAAAAGCCTAAAACCAGTTTAATTTCTTGTTCTTCGTTTTTTTTTTTCGTTTTGTATTTTGTATTTTGTATATTGTGTTTTATTTTTACTTTTTTTTTTGCATTTCAAATGAAATGGGACTGATTTGCATAAGCGTTGATAACAGTCGCTGCGTAGCTCTTTGTTTTAAGCATATGTATCTGTATCTGTATCTGTATCTGTATCTGTATCTGTATTCGTGTTCGTATCGGTATATAGTATCGTATATAGATACCGAAGACATGTGTGGGCTTACACTCGTAAGGTGTAGTTAAGCTGGGCCCAATGCGTCATATTTTTGGTTCTCTGTTTAGCAGGGGGAACGCCGTTTTCTCTGAATTGGGTCGCACATTTCACTGTCTTTCTTTTTGCGTGCTCGGGACGCCTTCGAGTTTGCCTTGGCCACCATTTTGGGGCAATGACTCGATTAAACATAAAAAAACAACAAAAACAAAAAGAGCCAAAGCCAAGCTCCCTGTTTGTTATTTTTTTTATTGCTTTTTTATTTTGTTTATTTATTTTTTTATTAAAGAGAACCGTCGATTGATTTGTGGCTAACAAATATTATTGACCAGACTTGAGCTTCCTTTGGGTCTGTCTCTCTTAAGCTGCGGCTCTGGCTCTCTCTTAAGCCCTGTGTTGTGAATGCATTTGCTTTTGATTGTGTGTGTGTGTGCGTGTGTGTGTTTTTTTTGGCAATTATAAACCCGTTTAATATAACGATGTCTTTATAAAGATGTTGGAAAATCTGCGAAACGCTCGCGAACGCTCATTAAACAGCTTGACACTTTCTTTATGACATTATTAATGAAGGCTGTTAATCTTGAAGGTTGTTGAACTTTGAACCAATCAAAGAGAAGACATGCTAAATTAAGTTATGTCAAATCTAAAACTGTTTTTTATGTCCTGTTTGTGGATCAGGAAAAGGGTATTAATATTTACTTTTAAATATAATACTTAAAACTCCCCTTAACTTCACTTCCAGTGATATAAAGTCTTTGAACAATTAACTGATTATTACCATTTAAACCTTTTTCTACTGCTATAAGCTTTCATAACAGTGTATTCGGCAGTCGAGTACAGCCACGTCTTGCCCCCTGTATATGCTTTAATAACGTCAATCTTGCCACCTTTTTAACACAGCCAGCAAAACAATAACATCAGTTTCATATATAATTGGCTTTTAGGCAATGTCATTGTGTTAAAACGTTTTAAAACATTAAAATTTGGCTGAGTTAAATAGTTTTTTTGTTTTTGGTTTTTTAACGCTACCCATAAACTAAGTGTAATTTTTGTTTTTCCTATAAAGTGGATGACAATCAGTTTTTACCAAAGCCACTTTTGCCACATTTTGCAGATGTGGGGAACGCAACGATGAGTCGAGAATCGTTGGGGGCACCACAACTGGCGTCAGCGAGTATCCCTGGATGGCCAGACTGAGCTACTTCAATCGTTTCTACTGCGGCGGCACGCTGATCAACGATCGCTACGTATTGACGGCGGCGCACTGCGTCAAGGGCTTCATGTGGTTCATGATCAAGGTGACCTTCGGCGAGCACGATCGCTGCAACGACAAGGAGCGCCCGGAGACGCGATTCGTGCTGCGCGCCTTCAGCCAGAAGTTCAGCTTCTCCAACTTTGACAATGACATAGCGCTGCTGCGCCTCAACGATCGCGTGCCGATCACCAGCTTCATCAGGCCCATTTGCCTGCCGCGCGTCGAGCAGCGCAATGATTTGTTTGTGGGCACGCGTGCCATTGCCACCGGTTGGGGCACGCTCAAGGAGGATGGCAAGCCGTCCTGCCTGCTGCAGGAGGTGGAGGTGCCAGTGCTGGACAACGACGAGTGTGTGGCCCAAACCAACTACACTCAAAAGATGATCACCAAGAACATGATGTGCTCTGGCTATCCGGGTGTGGGCGGACGCGACAGCTGCCAGGGCGACTCGGGCGGTCCTCTGGTGCGTTTGCGTCCCGACGACAAACGCTTTGAACAGATCGGGATTGTCTCCTGGGGCAATGGATGCGCACGTCCGAACTATCCGGGTGTCTATACCAGAGTCACCAAATATCTTGACTGGATTGTGGAGAACTCGCGGGATGGTTGCTTCTGTGACGAGGATTTCTAAGCTTGCGAATTGTATTTTCTAGTTCTATAGTTATAATCTTATCGCTATGCAATTTTTTTTTTTACTTTTATATAAAAAGAACACAAGCACGAAACAATTCAATAAAATTATAAATGACATAGGTTATCATAAAGGGATTTTACTGGGAACGAAAGTAATCCTTAGCTTACACTTACCCTACACAATTTTACAGGGTATCTGTTGAACTCTTGCAAATTTATGTTACCAAGAAGTTAATCGCGATCCATTAATACACAACTATATTGTTATGTTGCCGATGGAACCAAAAGAATCGTAGCTTTTTGATGGGGCATTATTTAGAGATTACAACTTTTATTTTTTATGGTAGCAGCCAACAGAAATTTTAAACAGCAAAGCAGAGCACTGCTTGGCGCACAGCTGCCGATTGCTCCGACAACATTTGCACTGCTTGCGTGCTTGGCGCATGCACTGCTTCCATGTTTGGCTAAAAGTTCAATAAATTTTGCATTTTGTCTATTTTTCTCTATCTTTGCTTTAAACAGTCTGATTTTCGTACATTATTGACGCCCGACTAAAGTCAGACTTAAAACCATTAATTTGTTTATTATTTGTGAACCGCACTTGTATTTTACCTACTATTAATATATGCACTCTACAAGCTTAAAGTTTCGTTTTTATATATACATACATACATGTATATGTATGTTTCAACAGCTTGTTGCAAGCTACCTGTGTATACTAACCTAATAATAATGTTCACATTTGACTTTTTGGTTTCTTGTGTGCGCCCGAAAAATAAATACACCAAAAAAAAGCTGTAGGAAAACTGGTTTCACCTCGGAACAGCTGTAAATATACGCCGACTTATGGGAGAGACATCTTACTTTTAGTATACTAAATATGAAGAGCAACAAAACACAAGGCGCGAAACAGTCGGCTGCTAACTTGGCCCAGTCGCAAGTCTACAGCAGCAGAGGACGCAAACGCAACAGTCATGCTCAAAGCAAACTTTGTTCGCTTTGTTTGCTTTTGGTATTTCAATAGATTGTCTAATGGAAATGATTGTGAATCACAGTTTTGCGACTTGGGCAAGGCAAGAATCGCAGCAATGTTAATATCACTGATAAGAACTAACTCTTTTTGCCAATCTCAGTTAATTGGCTTTGGGTGGGAGGCACTCAGAACTAATTGCATTAAATATATCAATAGCCACTTTTTCCGCAACACTTCGCACACAACTCACTTGCGTAATAATTCAATCTGTCACACTGAAGATTCGCGCATCCGCAAGATACATTTGTGCACTCTCTGCTGCTGAATGCTGCTGCATGTGCTGACGTCTTCCAGGTCTTTTGGCCTTTGCAGCAGCTTGCGGCAACGTTGGCAACGTTTTCGTAATTTTCGTTCGCGTTGTTTTTCTTCGTTTTCTTTCAGCTCGCTGGCAGCAGCTGTTGTTTACCGTTTGCCGCTCGCGCGCTCACTGAAAAAAAGCCGCCATGCGGCGATCGCTCCCAGAGATTGGTTTGGTTTCGTCAGAGCAGCGTCTCGGGTGCTGCTCAGCTGATGTCGCTGTGGTTGCTGGCCAACTGATGAAAACCCTCTCTCTAGTAGGCCTAGTAGGCCTGTGGTTTTTGGGTAGTTCATTGAACGCTCATATCGAACATATGCTGTCATCTATTTAATTCCCTAAAAAACATACGCATTAGCTGGAAAACTTAAATTACTTATTAACGATGTCTGTGCCCACACAAAATGAGCTGAAAGACTCGGAGGAAGTTGTTGTTGATAAGGGCGGCGATGAAGAGGCAACTACCTCAAAGCCGAATCAGGACATTTTTGTTGAGATTGACAAGCGCCTGGGTTTGCTGCTAGCCCGAGCCAATAAGCTGGAGACGACACTGAATCAGCTGAACGGTAAGCGTGTGAACGATGATGATGAGCTGGATATGGACTTGCTGAAGGACACAAAAGATGAAGAAAGCTTTGAAGATGAAGACCTTGATATTGATATTACTGAGTCGGATGATTTTGACTTGGATACTGAAGATAATGCTCCTCTGATTGATGACGTGTCTGAGAATCTTGAGAAAATTTATTTAGACATACAAGATGACTAGCTTACATAATAACAAAGTGAAACAAGCACATCACGCTTTAAGTTGTTAAAATGCACTTCGGATATTCATTGCCGTGAAATTTTAGATTATACACAGCAGAGGCTACGTAAAAAGAAATGTTAATAAATTTCCTTAATACTTGCTGCAAAAATGTCGATTTTTATAAAAAAAATTTTGCCACTTTTTTAAGTTAAGTTTAAATAAAATAATTTTATTTAATTGTTTCTAACTCAAAATTTTAGTGTTTTGAGCGCCATCTACCATCAGGCGGCCGTACCTAAATTGACTGCTTGCCCTCTATTTTGCAAGCTCTGCATTACCGACATAAATGCGGGGGCTTTGTTCACTATTCAAATGCAAGAAAGGATTTGAAATGTAAAGCGTAATTTATTAAATGAATTTAACTCCAAGCAGCACTATTCGCTTCAGATAAAAGAGCTTTTGAACACTTTATTTAATTATTTTATTCACACCAGCTAGCATAAATACAATTGTACAATATGTTAATATTGGTCTGTAATCAAAAACAAGTTTTTCTTATTGCAGCCTCATTTATTTAAGTTTATTTAAAATAATCGAAGACATCGTTATTGATATTATCGATAAGTAGAGTAAACTTTTGTATAAACTAAAAATACTTGGGGTGTTATACATGAATAATAATCCACTGTTTCAAGAAGTCATCTATTTATGATTAAGTTAAAGTAATTCTCACCAAGCCACAATATTTGTTTGGGTGGGCATTTTATAATTACAAATAAAGTAACAATTATGAGTGCACTGGTTGTCGTTCATAACGAACCTTTTACGATTGTAGGCAACCAGCTGAACGCAGTGTTCATTTCCATTTATGTTATTGGGTTCGACATTGCCCCACTTCAAGATTACCGGCGGGAGGCCCGTAGTCATCGAAGTATATATAGATTCGTTTGCGTAGTTCGTTGGGTCCAGCCAATAGCATTCTTTGGTATTTCTATAAGTTTTCCTTGTAGATTTTTTCAGTAGTTCTATCACTTCATCGTATTCGTCCTTGAACTGAAAACTTCCCAAATCAGCGCCAAGTTCACGGCACTTGTGCAAGGCTGCAAACCAGCTGACCTGATAATTATCTTCAATATAGAAATATCTCCTATGCACTCTTTTGAAATATCCTGTATTGGCATGAAAGTCGCTTGAAATTCCATAGGATTCGCTTATACTCAAATAGGAGCCTGAAAAAAGTCCAGCAGTTATTGAAGTTTCAATTTCGAATTAAATCTTATGTTTTACCTATGCTATTGGAGATTGAAGATAGTAGGATCCCATATTGAAGCAAATAACAATATTTTAACAATTTTATTTTTAATGCAGCCATATTCAATCAATGCACTAATCCGACGTGGAACGCAGTTGAACAATTACTGAACTAACTTTACTTTGGTGTTGTTGATTTTAATGCGTGTATACAAAAAGTTACCAGAGTTGCCAACTTCTTTGTAATTTTAAGCACTTCATAGGGATATACTTTTTTATACTTTGATAAACAAGAGAATTAATGTTTTTATTGTATATTTATCACGAAAAGAAGCCATGGCTTATATTTATAAAAAATAATATTTATTGCTAACTATTGCAACCCTATTTCAGTTTCAATTTGCCTTACTTTATTATATGCCTATATATACTCCTTGGAGCTTGCGTCATTGCATATAATCGGCATGATTTATATGCATTTTAATTATTTGTGTTATACGATACTTACTTATGATTGTGGACTTTCAATTCATAAAAGTTATAAAGTTAATGGATAATATAAAATTTGATTGAAAATATATCAAAGATTTTAAAATAAGTGAAATATTTTTCTAATATGTTTATGGATGGTTAATATACAAAAACCGAGCCCAAGCCCCGTTAGTTTTTGTTAACATGATAACGTTTACAAATAGCCACAGAGGTTTTGTTTTAAACATAAGCAACCGCAAAGATTTTTAAATATTATGCAATGCTTTGCGGCACTTGATCGAATAGGTGCAGGTCAATTGTGACGTCATATTCGTCGACGCGAGCAAGCAGTGCTCCGCGTCAACCAGTTTGCGTTGCAGCAAAGCAGTTCGGTCAGCTGATGCGCAAGCTTGTAAACAGCTGTCTAGTTTATCAAACAAACAAAGTTTGTTAGTAGGCTCTTTTTGTTGACATATTGTACCTAGATATTCTTTCGTGCTTTGAATTAGATTATAGATAAATTACAATAGTATTAATGTTTCACACACTCAACGACGACTGCTGGCTGCACATTCTAAAGTATGTGAATTTAAGGGATCAATTGGCGCTGGCGCAGATTTCCAACAACATGCGAAGCAATGTCCAATATCACTGGAAGAGCCTCAAGGAGGCTTACCTCGACATGGATGTGCTGGAGCATTTCGAGCAGAACCCGGACGAAATGCATGACTTTCTGCATCTTGCCGGTGGATCGCTGCAAAAATTGAAATTGAAACGAGCCACAAAAGCCCTTCTCGAGTCTTGGAAATCTTATAGTTTTCCCAAAGTGTTTAACCTCGACTGTCACATGAGCTTTAGCAACATGGAGGACGCCGACGCCGAGACGTTGCTGCTGAACGAGCTGTTTCCACATTTGACGCACCTGACCCTGCTGAGCAGCACAAGTGGCCAACATCTTTGGAATTGGTGCCAGCTGCAAGAGTTGCACCTGATGTGCTGTGAATCCCTGGAGACGTCCACATTTGCGCAGATCTTTGGCTCACTGCCGCTACGCAAGGTGACGCTGCTCTTCTATGGGTACAGTGCTAATTTGGGCGAAGGCATCTTACCTGTCTCCAAGTGCGCTACGCTGGAGGAGCTAGTCATCGATGATCATCACTTGCTGGGCGACTTTCTGCCCAATTTACTGCAGTTGCCCCGTTTTCGCCGACTGGCCTTCTACACGCGTGACTATTACGAGGGCCTGCTCCAAACGGTGGCCAAATTGCGGCCACAGGCTGTCAAATCGTTGCTCTTCAACGATGCCTTCTGGAGCAGCTCGCGCGTGAGCGATTCTATTATGCTTTTGTCGAATCTGCGTCGTCTGGCGTTGCAGGAGGATGACATTGAGACGAAAGAGCTGTTTAACATTTGCGCCAGTCTGCCCCATTTGGAGGAGCTGCACTTAATGCAAATGCGCGCTTTGCCCACTCCCACACAGCTCTGGGACATTGTGGCCAAATGCGAGACATTGAAGGTTCTCAACTTGTCCACTAGCCAGTTGAGTGATCAGTTCGTGGATCTGAGCGCCTCGTGCCTGGAAAGGGTGCTCAAGAAACGCAGTGCAATCTCGCCCCTTACTCTCCACGTCCACAAGACCAACCTTGAACATAGCCGCCAAAAGGTAAACTAATTCGAATTGATTATGGTTGAGCCCCTAATTCATTAGTTCTATATATATTTCTAGGTCATCTCTGAACTCAAGCATCCGAATTTAATAATCTCTTTTGAACCAGTCGATTTAAATATTTGGAGCTCGCGATTTGTTGAAATTGAATTTCAGCCAACTACAAATTAGCTGTCTTTTAGTTAAGTATTAAATTTTAAATGTGCTTCTGTATGTATTTGTATTTATACCCATTAAAAATTGAATGTTGGAAAAGCAGCTCTGATTTCAAAGCATTTATTCTTGGCTAACAACTATATAGGACTATGGACCATGTTTCCCTATGCTCTTAGAGGGTGTTGAAACTATCAACTGGAACATATTGCCTCTATTTAGCATGGGCATGCAGGAATACTTTAGCTTAACTTTTATAAAACCACCCACTAGATTTTCATGCAATATTTATAAGACCAGAAATATAACAATCAACTGTGCTATAATCGAGTAAATAATGTTTTTATGCATAATGTTTCACTGTTGTTGTATTTGCTTTTAATACATACACATAAAAATAATACAAATATTAATAATTATTATAAAAAAATCAAAAATAAATATACATAAATATTTAGGCTTTGTCTGCTTAGGTTACAAATGCGCTTGCTTGAAAACCGATCTCTGTTCATAGATGCGTCCAAGGACGAAATAACTAATGTTTATTTATACATATATAAATATATATATATATAGATAATATTATATAGCTTAATTAATATAATATATTATTTTGTTTTTGTTAGCCACCCCATTACATTAAGAGCTTGGGACTTTGACGCATCTGATAATCGATTTTAAAACGTGGAAACGTCAACTAAATTATAAAATTACATTTTCAGTACGGTTAGAAATTAGTTATTGCTGCTTACATTTGTTGTTTTTTGTTGTTAATTTTAAATTGTTTAAATATGCTGGCAATTATTACGTATATGCATGTATGTAAATATATATATATATATATATATATATATTGATATATAGATATAAGTTTGCTTAGTTTACGTTCTAAAATGTTTACAGTTAATTTTTGCTAAACGATCACAATAACCAGGCACTCACTCACTCACTCACACTCGCACTCACACGCACTCACAAACCGCATTCAAATATTATTACTCATTCACGCTCTCACACGCTTACAGATTAGAATTTCGCACTTACGACTTAGGGTGCTGGACTTAACTCGACTAAAATGGGGGGACTCGTTTCATATTCCTTTCTTGTTACAGTGATGGACAACAGTTTCAAAAGAAGATTCCATTAGATTCAGAATTGATTCGTTTCGAAAATGTTGGCCACAACTGGGTATTTGTTTCTTTCTCAATTGCTTTTTCATTGCTTCGACAAAAGTTTTTATAAAATTTTGGACTTGCATTTCGTATAAAAGAAGTTCTAATAACATTTTTGTTTCATGGATGAATGACTGAGAGGTGTGGCCGTGCAGCGGACATGGGTCGTGATATGTTCCACTTGGGCTGCACTTGTTCGCTTGCTCGCTTCGTTTTCGACTTTGATTTCGTTGTGGCCAGCGTTTTGAATAATCACAGCAAATCGGCGCAGACGCCGCCAAACCACGCCATATAAAGGGGCAGCAAATAGACGACCAGAGCACGTCGCAGCGTCAACTTTTCCGGTGCGCTGGAGGTGCGTGTGGCGCCATCTGTCGAGGAGTTGCGTGTGGCATCGTCTTCGTCCTCGTCGTCGTCGTCGCCGCCATTGCTTGGTTCGTCGAGATCATTGTGATCGTGGGTCACGTGCGTGGTGTGCACCAACGGATTCTTGTCATCCACATTGGGACGCGTCGTGTGCGTGGTAACGGACGGATGCGTATCCTCATCGTCGTCGTTCTCAGCGTCTACACGCACCGAGGGATGCTCCACGTCCGGCTTGCTGCTGGGCTCAAACGGACCCAAGCCCGAGCCCTCATCGTCGTCCTCATCATCCTCGGAGCCCGAGCCGGAGCCAGCACCGCTGCCCATATAGGGTTCTTCTGTAATTCACAAATCATTAGAATATCATATCGAATATTTGTAAGTCTCTCAGTTCGCTTACCTTGTTTGCTCCAGTCGACATCCTGGGCATTGTACGCGTTGTGCAGTTGATTGATTACAGTCTTCAGGCGGAATAGCTGCGCAGAGATCTGTGCGGTTTGGCGCGTGCTCGCTGGATTGCCAGTGAACTCTGGGTTCGAGCCATGCTCCGTGCTCACCGAGTGCATATATCTAAAGATCAGTTCAGATAAGTACTGCAAGTTATCATTGTATTCGTCTTTAGTCTCACCTATCTATGGTGTGTCCATTCCAGCACATGCCGTCCACGTCGGACGAGGCGGCAATGTCCTCGTTGCTGCAAATGAGGACCGATAGATTCGACCAGAACTTTTTGAAATCCCTCACACGAGCGCGTATATCGCGCACGGTCTTGTCCAAAATTGGATCCCTGCTGCCGCCGTTGCTGTCGCCATCGTCGTCGTCATTATCATTGCGATTGTTCTGCTGCTGCTGTTTGCGTCGCTGCTGCTGCTGCTTGCGTCTTTGCGGCTGACGCTTGCCACCGCCACCGCCGCCGTTGCCGTTGCCGCCGCTGCCGCCGTTGCCGCCGCCGTTGCCATTGCTGCTTGCAGTCACGCCCTGCTCCTGCGACTGCTGGGACGACGACTCCTGTGAGGCTGGTTCCGCGGCACGTCGCTCGCGCAGCACAATAGCCTCATCCAAAGTGGCATCGATGTCCAAAGTGTCCGCTTCCGGAACGCTTTGCGCACGTAGTTCCTGCACAGCGGCTGCAGATGGCGCCAGCAGCAGCTTGGGATTTATAGAGCGCTTGGCGCGTCGCAAGGTGGGTCTGCCGCAGCCTTGGAAGACGCGACTGGTGATGTCCTGGCCGGAGTCCTGTGAAAAGCATGAGAAGTACATAATAAAAAATTGCGTTTTCAGACATTTAAACTGATTTTAAAATACAGTTCACAGGTTAAAGTTCACTAAACTACATTAAATGATTGATTTTAATCACAGACTGCCTCTTTATACATATATAGAATTGCCTATAGCTGTATTGAAGCTATCGGTCAATATAAATTTATTGGTGCATTCATCAATACAAGAATAATTTACAGATAAGCCTAGAGCTAAAGAACCTATCTGTCTATAATATATAAGACTATAAATAGCTGGTAAGCTTCTGCGCTGCACTCGTGAACTATATTTACACATTCCCAAGTCTGATTTACCACTCATAAAACGCGTTGAGAGCCCTTAATAACTTGTTAGCCCGGGCCTGGGGTCGCCTTATCAGAGAGTTTTTATCTGCAGCGCGTTAATTGTTGACACGACGACTACCTCAAGTTGAACAAAACGAGTAGATAAACAGTTGCGACTACTACTATTTACAGTTAGGGGTTAACTGGAGGTTGAGGTTGACGCTCATCAAAGCGTCCGCCTAACAAGCTGGTCTGGGCCTATCCCAACTATTTAACTAGCAACTAACTGTAATCGCTTTGCTTGGAGCTGTTTGTAATCTCTGATTTGGCAAAAGTAAAAAAAATCCCGGGGTAAAGAAACTAATAAGAATTAAATTAAAAACTATTTTGCTTACGCCTTTTGGCTTTTTATGGGGCCGACACAACAAAAAGAAAAGAAAACACAAATAAACACATTAAAAGCCGAATGCCGCACTATAACAACAACAAGACACACACACACACACACACACTGGCAAACAACAAACAAAGTAGAAATGTATAAATTTTAAATGGAAATATAAATTAAATTCATATGGGAACCAAATGTTGTGCAAATAAATCGTTAAAATGGCAAACAAAACACAAGAATCTAAAGAGAGAAAAATAACCATGAAACCGGACTGGGGAAACAATAAACGGGGAGGCGACGCCAATAAGGGGGCCCTGAAATATTACAGTAATCAAAATTCAATAACTTTTCGGGCATTATTCACGTCTGTTTATATATTATATTCATGCATAATAATTGTTTAAATGGTAGTTTACAAGAAGATTCTACAGATATTAAATCATAATCAGAGAGTAGCAAAGAAAGTTTGGAATAAACAAATAAGAACATTCCAATAGGGTGTAACCGACTGAGCAATACTGTATTACACTTTATATGAAGCCATCATATAACCAAATATATGTACTATATATACTCTCTCGACTGGTTAAATGGGTATAAAAACCTAGCCAAAACGAAGAATGATATACTCGAATATTAAACGAATTTAAACACAGACAGAACCTGTCTGCAGCTGCCACCAGAAGGCGGTTTTCCCATACATATTTTTTTGGGATCGGGTCAGTCAGCTATTCAAATGAGTTTGGGCCATAAGCCACGGCGACAGCTTTATGAGATAATTTATAAACTACAATCAATGGCCATAAAATATCTAAAAATCAGCAGCTGTTTGCCAAACGAGTTGGGATTAAAAAAATATTGTGAGATTTGTGCGGAAATGCTTAACTAACAGATGCCCTGGACACAGAACTAAATTTCCATTTGACTTTACTAGTTCATTATTTTAATGGTATGTCTAAACAGTTGAGTTCTCTTAAGTCTGATCTGATTTTAATTCTCCTCTCACACACACCTGGAAATTCATGATGGCCTCGGAGATTTTGATGTTGATGGGCTCGACAACCATTACAATGTTAAAGGAGCCGAGCATGCGATCGGCCACCTTATCCATGGCCATGGTAAAGTTCTCCCACTCGGCATCGAACTCGTGCAGATAGTGCAGACAGCCCTTGATCACATTCAGGCAGTAGTTGGTGCAAGGCTTCTCCGTATATCCTTTGCAGGCGCCGCAGTGTTGCATCTTGGTCAAAGCACCCGTGCAGTCGGGATTGAGTCGGATCTAAAGATGGATTCTATAAGCATAAGTATTTCAATTACAGCATATTAACTTACGGTTAGTATTCTTTTGGAGACCTCAGCTGCGGTGGCCAGGGATTGGCTGTACGTGCGTGTTGCCACAAAGGAGCGTTTGATTTGCGATGATAGCTTGTCGGGCACATCGCCGAATGGCTTCAGTTCCTTCATGTGCAAGCTGACGCAGCGCATGTATCTGAAAGATGCAAACGAAATGTGTTAGCGAAAATATTTTCATTGACGTCGGTCGGAAATCGGCGCTTGTAAATGCCAAGAGCTGAACGGGCCCGATTTCAGTCTTTGTCTACTTTAGATTTTATGTGGAAAAAATAATAAAAATAGTTGGCCGCCTCTCATTGCTCCACTGCTCGCCATGTGCTGTTGTATTTTGTGCCCTTCATCTCCAGCTCCATCCGCCTGGCCATCAGGCATGACAGCTGCTGTTGCACTTGCATGGCTGCCCCGACTTGCAGCTGCCTTCGCTATTTGCCCCCCTCCCCCTCCATGAAGTTGATCAACAGGCGCATGGACGAACGAAGCGTCAGCTGCCCCCAAAGGGCCAGTGTCAAGTCGCCATCGCCCTGTTGTTGCTATTGTTGTTGTTGTTGTTGTGGCAATTGAAGCTAACTTTTTAGAAATTGCTGGCAAAGAACGCCAAGATAAATTCCTTTTGCAATGGTGAATGGTTAAAAGCAATTCAGGAAATAAGTGAGTGATTTCTTTGTTTAAATGAATGGAATACATTTTAAGTATGGGTATTTGTTATAAGCTATTAGTCGAACTACCTGTTTTATGCTCTTTGACTTGATCTACTCAGGATAAATTAAGATCTATGCAAACTCTGCCAATCAAGTAACTCCATCAAGCACTTGCTTAGGAACAGTAAGCGTTTATATTTGTTCTCATTCAATTAGGTTTATTTTGTTACATGACTTTCGTACACTGTTGAAAGCAAACCTTGGTCTGTTTTCCAGTTAATATTGCCCTGCTGCATGCTACATGATATCAGAAAGTATTTGCCACAAACACGCGGAGAGCGCAGGGGTGACAGCAACCCCTACACACACACACACACACACACACACACACACACACACACACACACACACACACACACACACATTAAATGCAGCACACTCGTTGTTCGGGCTGTGAACTGCGTGCCCCGCCGTTTGGGCCGACCAACCGCATACGGCAAACAACAAATAACAAGCAGCAAGCAGCAAGCAGCAAGTGGCAAGTGGCAGCAATTACGCGACGGCGTCGCTGTCGTCCATGGCAATAAACGGACAACGTGCCAAAGCACGTACGACAAACTAAAGCGATGACAATAAAAACGAATCGCAGAGGGCGACGACGACAATTGGAAAGCGCGTGGGTAACACGAGCCGTGCCGAGGATGGGGCGCTGCCAATGCCGGCAAAGTAAAAGCTGACGCTGAACCTGAACCTGAGGCTGAAGCCGAAGTTAAAGCCAAAGCCATTTGGCCAGGCGCACGGAACAATTCGCCAGGCTGGGACTAGGAACGGGTTCAGGGCAATGAGCCAAGTGGGCGCAATTTGGCATGCAGTGGGAAATGCGAGCAGCTGGCACAGAAACTGGGATCACACACAATATATGTTGGAGGCAGAAGTACATTCACATAACGAATAACTTGGGTGTGCACAAATAACGAGCTGTACGAAACTACAAATGTTCAACTAGCTGGATGCCCTGATTTTGTGTGGGAAGTCTTTTTAAAGGATACTTGCTTATCATGACTTCTTTCTAGAAATGCTTAACTATAGATTTATCCTACTTTTAAATAAGTGGAAGTTTGTACAGTGTTCTTTAGAGTATCTCATGTTCGTTATATGTGTATGTCTGTGTTTCCAAATTGGCAAACTTCCTAGTTAAGCGCTTCAACCGCAGGCAAGCGACAACAATAAAACAAAGGGTAATTCAGACCATAGGCTGAAAAACTGAAATTGCACACCAGAAGCGTCAGCCAGGCAGCCATTCAGTCAACGTCAAAGATTCGTCAAAGCTTTCGTCAAGTCTTTGACTGGAGTCAGTTCGTCAGTCAGTCAGTCAGTCAGTTTGTCAGTCAGTCAGTTAGTCAGTCAAGCGTTGACGCTCGACACTTTGCGGTTTCACACGTCTGTAGCTCCAAATCTGTCAGAGTGAGTTAAAGGCCCGGAGTTGGGGGAGGTATTCGATTACTTTTGAGGCATGAATATGGTTTACTTACTCGCCGTCGAAGTCGTACGCTGCGTTGAGCACGGTGAACATCTTTTGGTACAGCTTGTTGAAGAACTTGTCCATCTCGTCCATCAGATTGATCTGGCCATGGGCATAGTACTCCTCCAGTTTGTCAAATAGATCCGAAAACACATACGAGTGCTGCTGATAGATAACGCCATATGTCCGCATGAACATCGTGTGGAATTGTGCCTTCGATTCCAGCAGCAATTTGCGAAAGATATCTGCGGTTAGCCAGAATAGAATGACAAGAACAACAATAACAGATAAATTAGCAGAAGTTTTCATTTATTAAAATGGGCCACATCCGTCAGCTGTCAACCGACTAAATGTTTCGAGCTACTTTTCTTAAATATTTATGACAACAGCCGCGGTTGCATCCGCTGCACAAAATCAATCTCAACATCCGCATTGTCGCCTGCCACTTGACATTGCATCAGCTATGTCGCTGCTCTCTGTCTTTGCAACATGATTCCCGCATGATCTGTTGCCACTTGACACCCGCAAATAGTTACAAATCTGTGAACTGTGATCTGTCCACACTATATACAATTAGAATCGGGTTTAATAGCTGACAGCTTCAAGTGGCCTGTTGAGGGATATTTCTGGCTGTTGTGTTTCTAACTTACCATCGAATTTGGTTGCCTTGCCGCCCAGCAGACCGGACATCTTGGTTATGTGGTCTTTTGTGTGCCACTCCAGCTGCTGGCGGGATTGGGCCGCCATTCGGGTCTCCATGTTGTAGGTGCAGCAAGTGCCCACCGAGGGAGATTCGCAGTAGCGAAGAACGCGTTCTGAAATCCCGACAAAAAAGAAAATCAATTAAATAAAACTTGTGTGAAATGATTGTTAAACTAATGCTTAATTTTGATTTGATTACTGTTTGAAGATCAATTTTAATAATAACAGACCTGACTATCTTATTTGAAAGATCTGTGATTAACATTCTTATACTACGTTTTCGATTGTCTTGATGCTAATCTAGACTAGGCACAAACTTGTTTGTTACCTTTCTAAGATCATTAATGATCAAAACAAAGAAAGAAAGATACAATCTAACTAATTGATATTGCTCAGATTGCAAATTGTGAAACCAGATTCAAATCAGACCATTAAATATACATAATATTTGTAAAATCCGTTAACTACTTCAATTAACATGTGAATATGATTAGAAAACATAATGTGCTGGTATTTTAAAAATGCATTGGGACCACCATAAAAGCAGCTTCTGTTTGTTCTGTTTGGTATTTAGGGCCCGCATCGCATCGACAGCGTTCTATTTGTTTGAGCATTTGATTTGTTTGCTGGTCACTAAACTGACCAGAAGGTATTACAAACAGCAGCAGCAGCAGCAGCAGCTCATGAAAGATTCCAAGAATACTGCAACTTGCCACCGCCACTTGACACTTGACATGGTAACCAAAAACCTTGCAACCAAAAAAAAAAAGAATAAAAAAAAATAAATAAATAAATAACAAAAAAAACCAGCTAACCAGCCAGCAGGTTGACCGTTCAGCGGAAAAGCAAAACGACGCCATACGGCAGCAATAACAAGTGAGCGTAACCGTAACCCGAACCAATGTATACGGGCGTGGCATGCCCCAAGCAAGTTGCATCCATTCTCAATGGTTTTTCCGTGCGTATTTACGCAAACATTTAACACGTTCGGTTCGATCGGCGCTCAGGTAGTTTGAAAGCTAGAAAATATTATGCATTAGTTCCATACATAATGCTCCGCCCCCCTCTTTTTTTCTTCCCCCCCCCAGCAGCAGCCAGCATCATTGTCTGGCATTTCTTTTGGCTGTTTTATGGCTAGATCTTTTGTTTACTTAGACAGTTCTCATGAATGGATACGAATAGAGGGCGCTGCACACAGTCCGAAAAGTTCGAATACTAATTGAAAGCAAACATGTTGAATTTAAATATCGTATTTTTTATACACTAGCCGAGAAGTAAATTGAATTTGATGCATAATATGTAACTAACTTAAAAAGTGTCTTAAAAAATAAAATAAGTTTTCGCTCTTTATGCATTGTAATTAAAGGCAGCTTGATTATAATTGGCAATAACTTAACTTGTTTGTTTGGAAAGAGTATTTAAGACTCGTCAAGGCTAAGTTGAATTTTCTGTGTATAAAAGTAAATGCAGCTAAATCAGTTTCTGTTGCTTGGTTGGGGCTCATAAATTTTTGCTGTCCATTTTAATGCATCATCTACACAATGTGCATAGTGCATAGGAATTGTATTTTGTGTTTGTTTATTTCTAATATAAATTTAGCTACTTTCGTGCACATTTTGTAAACAAAGTTTTGTTCTCTAGCAAACATCATGTTTTTTTTTTATTCCATCTATTTGTGGAGCAGGGGAGCCGGGGAGCAGGAGAAGATAGCTCTGTTGGTTTAATGGTCTGCACTAATTGTTATGTTGCACAAGATATGAATTAAGTGTAATGTTTACAACAATGGGGCAACTCGAAGCCTTTTGCTTATCTAAATTGTCTCGTTACCAGCGGCAACAATTGTGGCCGTTGCTGTGGATTTCCATTAATTGTCTGACAGCGTCTGTGACTGGCATGGCTAATGTGGAGCTGTCTTGGTTATTTGGTGGTAGTCAAGTTAATTGAATTTGCGGCTGATGGAGTGCCTGGGACTTATTAAAAACCAAATGATGGCAGAGCACCAAATCTTACAGCTGATACACAGCCATTCCACTTAGGATCGATAAAGCGTGGCTAAAATCTATGTTAAAATAACATTAGGGTCTCGAAAGTAATGACGGGCCGTTTGCCATTTTTTATGAATTGCTGCATAATTTCTCCACAGACAACAATAGAAGGGGATACGCATAACAAATGTGGCCAGCAGGCGGCAGGCAGGAAGGTGTCATGAACATAATAAATGACCTTAACTTACCGATATGGGATTTTCTATTCTTTTTTTTTTTTTTTTTTTTGCTACTTTTAGCTGACTCGTCGCAAAAGCACCCTGTGTTGTCTAATAGAAAACTCCAGCTTGCGCCTGATAAAAAGTAAGCTGGCAAAGCAATTTCTCACCACCACCACCCACCACCCACCACCCAGCCAGCGAAAGCGGAACACCACAGCACCCACCCCTGGTAGAAACCTAGCTCACATGTTGTTGTTGTCTACACACGCTATTTACTTGGTTGCCGGGGTGCGCTACGTTTACGGTTACGTCTACGTCTACGTCTACGGCACCGGATCCGGCTGTCCAAAGTGAAAGCAGTGGAGCGAAATTCATTTCGAATGATTTACTGTAACGATCAACAAACGACTCCTGCGGCGACCATGGGACACGGCAGCCACCCCTAAGGCGAGCCGCAATGTTAAAAGGGTGCGAAAGTTTGGCAACGCTTCTCAAATAGATAACAGAGAGGGGAGAGTCCTTGCTGGGCGACCAGAATTTGGAGCAGGTGTCTCCTGTTAGTAGCAGGTTATCCTTCTATTTTGAGGCTGTGCCACAAATGTTCTATCTTGCGAGAGACTCAGTTAGACGGTTGACCTCGAGTTGCAACCGGCACAGTGGGACGAAATAGTGATTTTTAGTATAAAATTTAATTCGATTATGTTGTTCTGAGTGTCTAAGATCTAAGAAAATATTTAATGCATACTTTTATTTAAAAAAACAAAATAATTACGCTTTACGTTTTTAATAATTAATCAAAACTTCTTTATATTCATCTATCTATGTTATGAATTTAAACTGTAAGTTTTTTTTAGTAGGCAAAAATTGGGCACAAGTCCATTTCCCAAATGCTCCATTTTCATCATGTCAAACTTTGCCCATTCAATTCTCCCTCCCTCTCACTCTCTCTCTCCTACTTGACTTGGAGATAAAAGCGCAAGCGGACAAAATTTTAAAACAGTTTGCGAGTGAATTGCCAAGCAAAAAACAACAACAAACAAACAAACAAACAAAAAAAAACACTGCAAGTGAAACGGGACAAAAGCAGAGGCAGAAAACTAAAAGCGCCATCAGCCCAAAAAAAGTGGAATACCCAAAAGGTTGCCCTCACCTCAGCCTGTGGACAGAGACCGAGATTGTGGCCAAACTTTACTTTTGAGTTGAGTTTCAATGGGCACTATAAAGTGCAGAGTTCGCTCCGAGGCTGGTGGAGAAAGAGGGGAGGTGGCAAGGAGAGATGAAAGAGAGCGCAAGCTGGCCAAAATTCGCTCATCGCTTCGTCCTTTTTGGCTTGGCACAAAAATGCGACGCGCAACTTTAACAGGCGCCCAGCAAACAGCAAACAACGGCAACTGTTGCACAGTGCAAAAGGGAAATGAATAGCCAGACAAAAAGAGCGTGAGCGACTGCCAGAGTGAGAGAGCACACACTATGCAAGAGAGACAGAAAGAGAGAGACAGAGGGAGAGACTGGCGAGTCATTGAAAGGGGTCGTTGCACGTATGAAACAAAGCTTTCACTTTCAACGAGGGGTTGCACTTTGGTCTTGAGGGTTGGGGGTTGGGGGTTGAGGGTCGGGGGTTTGGGGTAGTTGATAGTGTGTAGAGTGCAAACAAAATGGTTGACACGCGAACAAACCCCCAAAGCAGCCGTCTGGCAAGGAAATTGCATTAAGTGAACTTCTCCCCAGACGCAAAGCGCGCCAAACCCAAGACAAGTCTCGAAAGGTTCGGCAATCTGTGAGTTTCATTTCCCATTCCAGTGTGTGTTGCCTTCGGGGCTGGTCGCTTAATTTAACTTCAATTTCCGCTTGCTGTTTTGGCCTTTTTACATTTCTGCAAAGTTCCTTGCTTAACTTTATGCTTATGGTAATGAGTTTTAATTAGGCGCACAGCAAGCCGAGAGCAGCGGCAAAGTCCGAGCCGAACCGAAGGACGACAGACGCACCACCCACCCGGAGCAGGACAACCCACCCGGCCTAAAAACTGGGCCTGCTTATTTAGTAGTTAAAGGGGTTGTGTTTTTTTGGGTTTGGGCACAGACTTTTATTAAGTGTAAAAAAATGTGTTTTTAATTCGCACGTAAGTCGGAAAATAAACTTATTCAATGTTGGGCAACAGCTGCCATCGCAGAACTGGGTCAGGCACAGCAAGGAACAAATCGCATTATCAGCTCTTTAATAAAGTACATATATATATATATTTTTTAAAGCAACCCAGCCTAGGGTTGCCTAAGTTTTCAAGTGGTGTGGACTGCATGTGGATTTGAGTTTTCAATTGTAACACATTATTCAATTGCCACCCGCCGTAAAGCAAGAACAACAGCCGAAAATTCTTGCTCTTTAAGTTAATGATAGAGCCTAAAAATTTACAAATAGTATTTAGCGTTTGTTTCTTGCACTTTGAATCGCACTCAATTAATTTGTAGACCTCCCGCCTGCTGCTGGGGCAGAGAAAAAAAAAGAAGCGGAAAACATTGCACAATTTCCAGCATGTACCGAGTTTATATTTAGACTAATTGCTGCTAAAGAAAAATCAAACAGGAAACACAAGCGAGCAACAAGATTTGTTGAAGGAACTTGAGCGAATTAAAAAGTGCAATAGAAAAACCAAACAAAATTAAAAAATCAGAAAAACACTTTTCGAAATAATATTTGGTTTGTTTTATGGCTTTGCATAAATGATAAGCACTGGCATTTAGAACTTTAAAATAATATAGTGCTGTTTAGTTATCGACACCGGAACGAGCTGTAAGCACTTCCAGATAATGTGCATTTAATGTTGATTTGCAGCATAGTTCTCATAAATTGCCAGGGATATCGGACAGCTGAACAAACATATTTATTCGAGCTTTATGGACTGCCAGGTAATGTTCTATTTAGCATTTGCAATTTCGACATGCAGCATTCCTTGAGGCAAGCGCTGCACCAGCAGCTGACTAAACACAAAACAAAAAAAAAAAAGCAAAGGCGTTCGCTGTTAATGCGCAACGGGTGCATGCAACATTTAGCAGCATGCTCCCAACGTTATGTCCAGCCCCCTAAATCTGAACCCTGAGCCGTGTGTAATTACGTGTCGAGTCAGGTCGTTGCATAAATGCCAAATGCAGAGGTGGCAGCTGTGCGGGTCGGAAACTTTTCTTTCTTTATTTTCATTATTCCCTGTTTTTTTCTTTTTTTTGCTTTTTTGCTTTGCTTTCTACACGTACTGGCGGCTCTTTTAGGCGTAATTAAAATTACTCGACTGCAAACTGGAATGGAGCGGGCTGAAGCAAATGTTTATGCTGCCGACACGTTTCATGTAAACACAGTTTGGAGTTAGGAGCTGTAGCTAAAGATGAAGATGAAGTTGAAGTTGGAGGAGATGCCTTCGGGGTCGAGGCTTTTTCCATGATGAAGTGACGAATGTTGCCAACTTTGCCGTTGTTTCATTCATTGTATTTTGTTTTTGTTTTTTGTTTTTGTTTTTTTTTTTATTTTTTGTTCGCTCATAAGTATTACGTCTGGCAATCAGCGCATTTTCCTCTCCGTCAGTTTTCTGAGTGACAATTTCAACGCGCAAATGTGCGAAAATTCATCAGGCACATGGCGGGAGCAAAGGAACCCAGAGAGCACAGATTACAAAAATAGCACAGCAGGCAGCCAGATTTTCAACACAATTTTCCTGCTGCTGCTACTATATTTATGAGTCGTAATTAGCCGTCGGAAAAATTGCTGCTGCGTTTTTCTTTGCCCCTTTTTTGACAGTGAAATGCTCGAATTGATGAGGCAAGTCGGCATGTGGCCAATGTAAGCCTCAACGTGGCCAGAAACAGCTGCCAGTTGATAGATGAACCAAATACAAATACATATTTATGTACATATATAGTATATATAAAGTATATTTGCATAGATTTCGCACACTTTTAAGTAAAAGGTCAACGTTTCTACTTTGAAGTTTTCCCGAATTTGGCTGTCAAATTTAGAAGCAAAGAGGCAAAGCTTATTTTTTTCTCCAAGTGTACAACAACTTTTTCCTATTGTATCAAGTAATTTAAGCTCGTTATCTAAACATTAAGCAAAGGTTATTTATTTACGCACGTTTCATATAAAAATATCGATTTGCAAATATCAACAGCAGCTTGTTAAGCGATTGATAAATAAATTCCAAATAAATAAGTGTATGGAAAACTTTAAAAAAGTAAGAACCAGCTGTGAAATAAATATTCCGTTTTTAATAAATGACTAATAATAGAAGTCCTTGTTAAAGATAATTACTACTGTTCTACAAAATAAATGCAACTCTATATACTCTACTTGACTTCAAGAACAGTGTGCACAGATAATAATAATAATAATAATAATAATAATAATAATAATCAAATAAATAGTTGTCAAATGAAGAAGTGAACAAATAAAGCGGCTGATTCCTTTGAAATAATCGAATCTAATGCCATTTGCAGCTATTTTGGGTGATTTGTTTGTTTTGCCTCAGACCCGCGCGCTTGCCAATTCATTCAAGCGAAATTAATTAAACAATAAAATTTGATTAATAGCATTTCACGGATAGGTTGAGGAAAGGGCGGGTGGAAGGCAGCCAGCGAACATGGTCAATTGTCTGTTAACCTGTTCGCTGTTTACATTCGCGACTTTGTTGTATTTATATTCCCAACGCACACACAAACAAACACACACACACACACACACACGCACACAGAGAAAAAAGAAACAATTGCCTTGTAAAGTCTCAATGTCTGGCAGAGAATTTGCTTCTTTTGGAATTGGAGCAAACTTTCGAATGGCCAACTCATAAAAGAACAGTTTCAATTGGGTCAAAACTGATTGAACTTCGAAATCAATTGGATGAGTCTGAGATATTTTTATGTATTATTATATACATCTGTATAAGGTTTATATAAAACCAATGTCACTTTGTTGATTTTTGCTTAATGTCTAACTTTTATAGCATTTGAGATTGTGTATTGATTGAACTAGAAAGTAGAATGTTTTATTTCACTTTTTTGATATGTCAGTATGATGGGTTTATGGCGACAGGCTTTAACTTGGCTTTAAGTGCAATCATATTTGACATTTGTTTTCGTTTTCAGGACATTAATTAGCTTTAACTGAACCGATTAGCTGCACAACATTCCGCAAAGCGTCTTTAAAAAAACTTACTGGCCAATAAAACTTGTAGACCAAGCAAATTTTCACGCCATCAAACAAATCAAATTGAACGACAGATGGGTGGACGAAAGGGGGAAGCGAGACAGACTGAGAGAGAGAGAGGGAGAGGGAGAGAGAGAGAGAGGTGGGCAATCAAAAGCGCCGCTTGTCCGCAGATCGAAAGCCATTGAAACATGTTGGGTCTGGTTTGTGGCTTGGATTTAAATTCGATTTTGGACGCGAGATAAAACGCGCGACAGAGATTTACAGCGGTGAGTGGTGCAAAAAAAATAAATAAATATATATACGAAAAAAAAAAACAAAAAATTCCGTTGAGCTATTCAAAGCACGTTCCCGTGTTATGGAGTTTGATTTTTTCCGTTTTTATTTTTTTTTTTTTTTTTTTTTTGCAAAGCTGACGGTGAGGACGTGTTGCTGTCAACTGCTCTTCTGGTCAAGTCAGCATGCAACACGAGCAGCATTTTTTATTTAATTTTGTGGCCCAATTAAGCTGAGACGTCGACGACAATTGAAAAATGTGCTGGGGCCCATAAAAAGCATTTAGGCCATTTAAGAGTGGCTTCGGGCCAGTTAGCTGGTTAGCTGGCTCCATGGCTCTCACCCAGCCGCAGAGACGTAAACGAAACCCTTTGCAGTTAACCGCAAAAGCCATAAAAGCAGAGATTTCCTCAATTTGCCGTCGAGCTACCCAAAAATTGCTGCAGACCGCAAAACAATTTTGTAAAAAATTGAAAAGAAAAAAATATATATGAATGAAAAAGCCAGAAAAACTCATCAGCAGCATACACACAGACATTAAAGAAAAGGGAAGTGGAAAATTGTCTGCTGCTTGAAAATGAATTAATTTGATAAATATACGAGCATTTTTCTCACAGACACTGAAATTAATCGTGTGTAAAATGAAGTTGCGCTGGGCGCAAAAAAAAAAAATAAAAAAGGAAGGGAAAAAGAGGAGATTTTGGTGAAAAATTGCAGTATCAGTATCAATAATAAAAGCATAAAAACTGTTTAAATAATATGGACCAACAAAGGCAGCGTCTGTTTGCGGTTGCCAACCCTTTGTTGCCCCTTCCTCCCAACACAGTTAACGATTGCAATTGACATTATGTGAAAAATATATGGCATCTTTTGTAACTTATAGCCATGTATCTGGGTGGCGACGCTTGAATGACTTTTGGGTGGTTTGGCTTGGTTAACACAGACTTAAATGGCTCTATAAATGGAAGTCGCACAAACATATCAAAGGGTTCAGTTACAAGGCTGAGGGGGGTTTTATTAGTAAATATATAGTTAAAAATAGCCTAGACTATTTATATATATTTATTCGTGTTAAGTTTACAAGATTGGAAGGGTGTCAAAAACTTTTTTAAAAGTGGTTAGCTTAACATCTTAAATTAAAATAAATTAATAATAAATTTGTTTGTTTTGATATATTTACTGTAACTTTCAGAAACTTTTGATTTGCATCATTTAAAAATCTATAAATTTACAAAACTTATAATTAAAACAACATGTCATTTTATTTGTTTGTATTGAAACAAACACAATTGTCTAAAAAATAAACCGCAAACTGGAGAAAAAACACTTTGAAATAGCAAATAACTCTTTTGGCCTATAAATTTGCTTTCATATTTTTGAGATATATCGAAATTGGTTACGCATCAGCGAAGCAGAAGCAGCTGAGAATTTTTGTAAATTCCAGACGTTCTGAATTGGGTAATGACTCATTCAGCCCCCAAATTGAAATTGGGGATCAGCCTCACGCAGGCCATAAACCACAATAGATTAATGAAGCTGACAGGCATTTCCCCACTTCGATGTCGCTTTACAAATTTTGTCTGTCAACCTCGAGCATTAAAGCACCACAGCACCACAGCACCGCCGCACCACCGCACCACTCGCTGTCCCATAAATCGTTTAAGATTTTCAGCGGTTGCGCCCACTTGTTGAATGCAAGAAATTACGTTATTAAGCCATGGCAACAATTTATTTAGTTTAGTGCACTTGTCATTAAATATAATTTATAAGACGAGCAAAACGATGCCACACCATATAATCCACATAATCATCATATATATATATATATATACATATATATTTTGGGCAAAAAAAACGAACTTAAACTCAATGCGTGGGCGACGACAAAAGGTCTCTTAGTTCGACTTGCCTGATAGACATACATATATACTATATATATACATACATATATATATATGCCTTGGAAGCTGTTGCAACTCTATAAAGATTACAAAATGATGGCTTTTTTAAGTGCTATCAACACAAATTGAACTCTGCAGCTGACTTTTGACACGCGCTGTGGCAACTGGAATGTTTCAAATTCCGATTGTTTAATATGCCATTCAATGGCCATAAAATGTCAAATAAAGCCCATTAAGAGCAGCAGTTTCTCTGCCTGCCGCCTGTTTGCTGTTAATTTGCCTAAATAAACCTCATTAAATATGCTGACCAGCCAAATGGCCAACGGCCATCGGCCAAACCGAAACCCTTTCAACGGCACCAGCAGCAGCAACAAGAGCAACAACAACAACAACAACAAAAGAACTCAAAAATATGATTAATAATCATCAGCATTGAAAGCCAATCCCACAAATTATGTTGTCACATGCAAAAGTTGCGCATACGACGCGTTGTCGTTGTCGTTTTTGTTTTGTTTTGTTTTGTTTTTCTCCTTTGCCAGGTCTCCTCATTCACGCGTCTCTAACAGGATTATGTCGCACGCAACATTAGCGACGAGTCCAAATCCTTTCTACCTGACCTCAGCCCGTTGCCCTTTTTCTCAAGCGTTGCCTAATTTGTCGTCTCCTCCTCTCTTCTCTTCTCCCACCCAGCACTAAATTCTCTACCTGTTTTTTTTTTCTTTTTTTTTTTTTTGAGCATCGTTTTTCACAGCGTGTGTTAATTTTGTTGGAATTTTCGCTTGATTATGTCCACATGAATTTTGAAATACGGCGTATTTCTAGCTGCACTGTTGTGTCTCTGCTTTGGCTACAATCGATTATTGATTTAATTAATTATCAACGCACTGTGTGTGTGCGTGTGTGTGAGTGTGTGTGTGTGTGTGTGTATTGAATGTATTGAAACTATTAAAGATTGTTGCGCTTCGCTTTGGAATGGCTTCATTGCAATCGCAGCGACCTCCAACAGTGCAACAAAAGGAAAAACCCCCAAAACAAAAAATTTTGAGAACAGCTGCCACACAAATCTGTCCATTGAATGTTGAATTTGGAGAATTTATCGCATCGGCATTTAACCTATAATAAGAGCAATTGAGAGTTTATTATAATTTTAATATGCGTTAAGTAAAATTTTGTTTGGAATTGGTTTCCAACAATAATTTTAAAGGCCAATTTTCTATAGAAGTTGTAAGCACTTTTCTCACTCCCAAATGAAGAGAAATCTTTTTACAATTGCCTGAAGTCTGAGGCCAGCTTTCCTTCAGATACAGATACAATTTATTTAAATTAAAATGCAGATAGCGAACAATCAAAGATACTTTTGCTTAATGCTTACAATTGCGCTGCGTGCATTTCGCATTGCTATTGTACGTTCCACAGGGTAGCTTCTTGCCACATGCCACATGCCACATGGCACTTGCAACGTTGCCACTTTGTTGCCACTGTGTAAACGCAAATTTATTGCCGCTAAATTGTTAGGCTTGTTTAAGTGCAAAAGTCAGCCGAAGTGGGAAGGCCTTTATTATGCAAAATTGCCGAGTTGCAGTTGCTTTAATTAGCAGCTATAGATGCATAAAGGCTGCATCGTGTTGCAAACATTATTCAAAAGCCAATTGATTTCAATTGAATCGTGTACACATTAAGCTGAATATCGAATAAGGAAAACTTGTGTTTGATGTTTGGCCAGTTTTTACAGCCGCGAAAGGAAAGCAAGGCCGGCAATATTTAAAATTTGACAAGCGTACAGAACATAAAATACATTTCATTATTGCTTTCCATTAATACACACAAATAGTCCACTTAGATTTTGTGATCTGTGCAACAAATTGTGTCAAATTAATTTGCATGAAGTGAACAAAGAAATGAAAAATCAGAAAAATATTTAAAATTCATTAGACGTCGTATAGGCAATTAATAAGCTCTAAAAGCTTAAGATGAAACGTAGAAAATCGATGAAAAAAAAAAATAAATCAATGAACGCGTTCCGGACATTAGGCTAAAAACGGGGGGCGTAGGGCGTGGCCAAATATTAATTTATCATTTTACGGAAAGGCAAACTCGAAGCTGAGAGTCAAAGCAGATGCTCCGCAGTTGGCCAAGCCAAATAAACAAGCAAAGTGAACAAAGAACCCAACTTGACGATCCACAAGCGATCCACTAATTGAGTGCGCAAATAAATACTGGAAAGAGAAGCGCTTTTGGAGTGAGCACTTTGATTAATTTGTGGATGACATCCTCCAGCCAAGCACTCGTGTATGTGCTCAAACAATTAACGGCATATTGCGTCTGCCGACGAACTTCACTCAAGAGTGCCACAGTCGCATTTGACCACAGGAAGCTGACATTAAAATATTTGCAACAAAGTTGCGGCTGGAGTGAGGCAGGCGGACAGGCGGACAGGCAGACTTGCTCGTAAACCCGTTCTAGACCAAAAATAGCTGCAACAGTCGCCAGGTTGCAACTTGCCAGTTGCCAGTTGCCGCCGCATTCTTTAGCCCAACGTGCAACGTGAATTTATGAATCGTTCGGCCTGAATGAATCTCTTGCCTGGGTGTCTGGCTCAGAGTCCGATCTTGGTTTAGCATTTCGGGGCGTTTACAACGCTTTGGTATCTTGTATTTATTTAATTGACGTTTGAACGTGTTGGTATTATAAAATAGCCACAGCCCGAGATGAGCTCAGATCAGAGCTGGGCTCACTCCGTCGCGTTCACCTTGCTCCAGGCAATTATGGAGCTGGCCAACTGGGCAGCTGGGCACCTGGGCGTTGTGGGGCCAATAGATCGGCATCGTCCATTGACGTGTTTGTCTGTTTGGATTGCCGTACGTGCTGGCAGCCTAATTAGAGCTGGGCACTTGGCGTTGCCAAAGGATTGCCTTTGCCTGGGTGTTAGTTTATTAAGCCTGCTGTAAGCATTTAATAGCTACAAATATGTGAAAGATATGTCGAAGGCAATAAAAAACAATGCGGAGGTTCCAGCTTCAAATTATATGACGCATTTCGTATTTCAAATCAATACATATACAATTTATATTTGTTTTTTAATGACAAATGATTTTTAGCTCAATCTCAGGTCAATTGAGTTCTATTTTATAGCTGAACATTAATGATGACTCCTCTCTGGGCAATTAAATAAAATTCAAAAAAGTTTCAACTAATAATTATTAAAACCAACAAAGACCTTAAGACTTTAACCCTTAGTCAAACAACAATTTGGCAGCTAATCGAGTATGAATTGAGTATTTTTTCAACTCTCTCACGATAAAAATGTCACCGAAAAAACGCAGCCAATAATAAACGAGTTTTATGCCTCAATTGAAAAGCCATTAAAAACGAGTCTAATTTGCAGGTTGCCAGCGACCACAGCGAAGGTAAATCAAAAGAAGCAGTGAAAAGAAACTGGAAACAAATACCGGACGTGATTGGATGATAGACAAATATATTTTGTAGCACAATCAATGGGCTATTCAGAGTGGAATTCACACAAAACAGCTCCCAGAGGAGAATTAAGTTGTAGACCAGACCAAACCAGACCAGACGCCGAACAGACCCCTAACCAGACCAGTGTTAACTCCGTCTCAGACTGGGGGCCAGGTTCGGTTCACTGATAAGATCTGATCGCCGCCGCACTAATAACAGCCAATGATGTGAGCCAAAGTCGTCGACGATGCTTTAGGATATGACTTGGCAAATTTGTATTAGTGTGTGTGTATGTGTGTGTGTGTGCGTGTGTTATTAAGAGAACATTCCACCGGGCGAGCGAGATCTTTAAGATCCGATTAAAACCATTAACACTTTTTGTGCCCGTTTGCTGGCAGCAACAACAACAACATCAACAACAAGGAGGTTATTTTTTCTTTCTCTCTCGACAATTATAAAATCAAATAAAAGAAATTGTTGTTGTACGAAATGTAAACATATATTCTTCTCTATATTTCTTTTTTTGTTTCTTCCCCCGAAACTGACTCACCAACAAAAATATAAAGTAACACAAACAAAGTTGTGCGTATTTATTGCTTATATAGACATGTAATTAATTCATTAGCGCTTTATATATAAATATATATATATATCACGTATATCAACAGATCGCTTAGACCTTTGGCCAATATAATAAACAAGGAAATATATATTTCTTGCTTTTGGCCACAGCTGTGCGTTGGGTGTTGATATATAATATAAATAAAAACAATATTCAAAAGCTTTCAATTGAAATTATAGTTAGAGATGGCTCTTCGGAAAAGTGTGTTTTCGTCTGACGTAAATAAAAAATATTGCAACGATCATTTTACACATTCGCTTGACTTCATTTGTTGGCGCTCCTATCATCATCAGAGCTGTCATCGCACTTTGGTGATTTTTGCACTTTCGCATTAAACACATGTGATTTCTATTAAATGAAAAACAACAACGAGCAAATTTTGGCATTGGAAGATAACAATTAAAATCCGGGTTCGAATCAAATAAACTCAGCAAAAGCTGCTTTAAATGCTAAATAGGTTTTTAGAAACCCTTAATGTAAGAAATTAATTTTTTTTAAATTTAATTTTCATATACAAATATCCAATAGATATAATATAATATTTTTTATACAAATATATAGCATATATAACATAATATATATTTTTTAAATCTGTTCATAGAAATACTATTTATATTTAATCAAAAATTAAAAAATAAAACTTAACCTAAACGAATCCTAATTAAACATGTTCAACATGTGTATTAGGTCTTAATATTTAGTTAACTTTGTAGGTAATAATAATACCAATTGTATTACGCACAACCAAAATTAATCAGAGTTTAGAATGTATTTTATATTTATTCAACTGTTCCTCTATCAATGAGCATGATTTTTATATAAAAACAATGCTTTTTGATTAAAACTGTTTGAAATTCATTAAAAATCCGACATAAATAGTGCTTTCCCTACATTTTCTATAGATTACGTCTTTGTTTTATTACTTGCTTTATATAATAAATAATGATAATAACGTGCAATCGTTATTAGTGTATATTTTAGCTAACATTCTCCGAACCTTTCAAAGCCCACTTATAATGGCCAAATGCTTGTCTATCCAATCTAACACACATAAATCAAATTTTCTGTGATATCGCGCACTCATTAACATTAAAAGCATTTTTCTACACTTATACCAAATATTTAGTTTCCGCTGCGCCCCAAAAAAAGTAAAAAAGTAAAAAAAAAAAATGAGTAGAAAAAACGCCTCCAACAAATCCTGAACCATTAACGGGCGCACACTCAATGGACTATTCTGATTATTAGTCCTAATCATGCGATATGCTGATGGAAAGGCAGCTGGGAAAAGGTGTGTGCTAATCCAGCAAACAAAAAAGTGTGTATAGAAAAAAGGTAGTTGTCGGGTTACCAGGAAGAGGCGTTGCTAAAACCATAACAATAGGGACCCCAAAAAGGATAATGCGTAACGCATAATGAGCAGTATTGAGAGCACAATGATGTGAAGCGTGTGGTTGCTGCTGCTGCTGCTGCTGCTGTTGCTGCTGCTGCTGATGCCGCAACTAATGTGCCCCGAAAATGCAGCGCAACGAATCGAGTCTCAAGAGCTGCGCCCCTTGCGACACTTTTTTTTAGGAGCTGATTGACAGGCAGTCGGGACAGAAAAGACAACTGAAAATGTGTCAATTTGCAGTAATCTAATCTGTGTGCGGTCTCTACGGTAGGTCTGGCCATATATATCGATCTTGAATGGAAAAGAAAACCAGCTAGCTTTCCGTGAACGACGTATAAATACCCTGGCAGACAAAATATTTGTAAATTATATTTAATAATGATATAAAATAACTATAACAAATATATATAGACAATTCTTAAAAGATGACTATTCAATAATAGTGTTAATAGGACAACCAAGCAAAAAAGTAAAGAACATTTCTGTCTGATGTCATCGATAGCACAATAATTCTACACACTCTTAAACAACAAAATTTATACCCTATATTTAAAATTTCAAGTCCAACCCAATAAACCCACCCAAAAAATACTCTTTACTACCTAAATGCGTAAACAAAATCGATATGTGAAATTCCAGTGAATTACGAGCACAACTTTTTGATAATATGACATTCCATATATTTAATCAATTATATATATTTTATATATATATATGTATTTATATTGTTATCAGCGTCCGCTCGATGACGTTTTGTTTGCACAAATCGATCACAGGTAATGTGTGCCAGCAAATAAAAAAAAAATAATAAAAAAATACGAAAAGTGGCACAACAATTAAGGGTTGGGGTTAAACTACAAAATACGCCCAATTAGCTGTACGTAAATCACGTAAATCACCAAAGTTGTACGGAAGTTTGAAATAATCAACGTTGATTTGGGTTAAAGATCAGTTGTCATTGATAGGCGACTTTGTTTTCTTTTTATGGTTTTTTATGAAAGGAAATTCGAGCTGATAAACAAAGCTGTTTATAGCTGCCAAAGGGGCTGATTAGAAAGCGTATCAATTGAAGACACTTCAGGCTAAGCAGGCGCCTATCAAACGAAAGATGTAAAGATACAAAAGTATCTATAGCTACAAAACTTTATACATTTCCGTTTTGTGCAGGTTTGCCAGATTACCCTTACTTTCTGTTAAGAGATATGACTTTTCTGCCAGACACATAAAGATTTCAAGTTATAAACTTGCATAACTTAGTGCAAAAATTCACCAAGCTGAAGATGAAGTTAACACTTGTATATGTGTGTGTGTGTGTGTGTGTGTGTACAAAAATTCTTGAGTTACTCTTTTTTATCTATGCAGAGAGGAGCAAGTGCTTAAAAAGACATAAATTAAACACTCGGCTACCTGTCATCATCATTCGCAGCATCATCATCAGCTCATAATCATCATTATAATCATCATCATCATCATCCTCGTCGACGTTGTGTCGGCAACAAAGCTTTGATTTCAACAGGGCTCCTCTCTTCTCGAGTGTGTGTTGTGGTTATTGTTGTTCTTGTTGTTATGTATCCTACAGCTAACAATTAAGTCTAAAGTGTAGCTACACACACGTTGCAAGCAGACGACAAGAAAACTTTATAACAAATTTCACAATAATTACGCATAGAAACAACAACAACAAAAACACACATATACATATGTTGCAGAATGCCCCCAACTTTGCTGTGCTGTGCTGTGTATGTGTGTGTGTGTGTGTGGTGGCATTGTCAAAGCCAAAGGCTGCTCTTGCCGCCATCGTGTGTTGTATAAAATAAAATGCGTTTTTAATTTGCAGATGCGCGTAAAGCAAAAAAAAAAAAAAAATAAAAAAATGGGAAAAAAAAGAAAAGTACTCGGCATGTTTCTCGTTTTTATTGTCGCCGCGCTGGTATGGAAATTATTTGCGAGTGGTGGAGCAGATGCAGAAGGAGCGGTGCAACACTGCACCACCGTGACCACCTGTCTAGGTGACTACAACATACAGCATGGATAGATAGACAGCTGCAGATAGGCGAGAGAAAAGCTTAACTTTAAAATGTGATCGAATTTTCAATGCACTTTTCAGAGAAGCAGGAGAACTTTTAGGCATAGAACTATAAAAAGAGAATTGAAAAGAAAACATTTGGATTTAGGATTCATTCATTAGGCATTTGTCTATACATATATTGGGAGGATCAATGACCCTTTTCTCACGTGGGTCTGTCGCTATCTGTTCGATCCTACACCTTCCTGTTTGCCAACTGCCCACCAAGTAGCGTCGAGCTGTGTGTAAGCGTTGCCCGCAACCTTTCTCTATCTTTATGGCCAAGACAGGCAGTAGCAGCCGTAGATAACGCGGCCCATTCAGCCAGTGAGCTGCGTCTCAGTGCATGCCTCAAATGCCAGCACAAAGGAGCCTGACAACAACGGTGACAACAGACCACGCCAGGTTCAGTCCCAGTCCCATTTCCAGTTGCAGGTTCGGGCCAAGTTTCAGTGTCAGTCGCGCAAGCCGTGGGTAATGAAATATTGGCATGCGCCTGCGCCTGAGCCTGGGCAAGGCCCTCACCTCCTGCTGTCTCCTGTCGCCTGTCTCCTGTCTGCTGCCCCCCTTTGGGCAAACGTTTGCCGGCAACAGCTGCTGCTGCTGTTGCTGCTGTCGCGACTGCTGCTGTTGGTGTAGGTTGACAAACAAACATGCCAGTGCATAAAACAAGAACAAGCACCAAGCACCAAGCACCGAGCACCGAGCACTTCAATGCTGGCTGCCTCCTTCGGTTGCACTTGAGAGCCGCTCAGTTCCGCTGCTGCTTGTGGCTCACCTGCCCCGGCCCAAACCCCCTTTCTGAATTGTATGTAGACATGGCTAAAGCCATGCGAAATTCGCATTCACGTTTTGGCTTTTTACCTTTGCGCCTATTTATCATCAAATGCAGGCAGGCAGCTGCTTAAAAAGGAAGCTAAAGAAAAGCCAAAGGAATGCGTAACGGGCCAAAGTCGAACTTTAGATACGCTAACGCAAGAGTTGTTAACAAAGTTAACATTATAAAACTTTTCTTCATAAACTTTATAAACTAAACAAATGCGACTGTTTATGGAGAATATCTATAAAAGAATGCAGCATTTTTTTTAATAAAATCTTATTTGAGAATAGAGGATAGAGTATAGAATAAAGGGTATACTGTAAACTGCAGTTAGCAATGCAAATGCACTCAACTAACCAACAAACGACTCCATTCGTCGACATGTGATACCATTTAGCCCGTACTGGGGACCTGGGACCTTCTACCGGGACCAGGGACTGTGTCTAGAACGACGTCTGGCTCTGATGCTGGCTTTGTAATCAGGCAAAATTGTTGCCAACTGTGGCACCGACTGTGCTCTGCATTCCACGAGGAGCCGCCGAGTCCGACTCTGACTCTGACTCTGACTCCGACTTTGACTTCGACTCCGACTCCGACTCCTACTCCAGCATAGCGTGAGAAAGCAAAATATTGATTCAGGGGCCGAGCGCGATATGCAAAAGCACGATAAAATTCCAGAGTAACACAGGTCCAGCCGAAATAAAAAAAAAAAATAAAAAAAAAAAAAAACCGAAACCGGCTTTCGATTCAAGTCACAAAAGGTGCTAAATGAAGTTCTTAATTAAGTGCGATGGCAGCTGCTGAAGCTGAAGCTGAAGCTGATGCTGAAGTTAAAAAGGAACTTTAAGGCAAAAGGATTGGAATTAAAATGACTTTTTGGGCCGAGTTGAGTTGGGTAACGAGTTTTATTGGCACATCGTTAGCTGACTGCTGTTTGATTGCATTTATTGCATAATTTGTTAATGAATGGGAAAGTCATGCCACGCTCCGGGGCGAATAAAAGACAAATTAGCATCATAATTGCTTGGACTGGACTTGGCTAAAATATCATCAATTTATTATGTTGCACGTGGGAAAGGAATGCGGCTTTCAGTTACCAATATCTTTAACTTTAAATAATGCAAATACAAATTGTAAAGTCTAAATGTAATCATAAAGAACTTTAGTTTTTTGACACCCCATTCAATTTATTAGCCCTAATTAATTTTAGCTCAGAATACCCCACTCTTTTTATATATAGCAATCAAATTTACTCTGCTAACTTATCTGCAGTCACATAAATTACAATTTAATTAACATTTTCTACATGCCACATGCAAAAAAAAAAAAAACGAAGCCACAAAACAAACTATCAAGAATGCTATAAATAATAATATAAAAAAAAAACAATAATTAGTACTCGTTGAAGAAGAAGACGACGATGATGAAGAAGTGGCACAAACTCGACTCGATCCTCATAATTAAGCGACATTTGTGGCATGACATGCAACATAGGGAAACTTTGCCACAGGTAAGCAAACTTTTATGGGGCACAACAACACCTGTCCAAAAAATATAAATTATGATTATTATGCACTTGACAGACAGAAGAAGCCCAAAAAAAATGTATTTATATTTCTATATATATATATATGTATATACTTAAACAAAAGCAAGCGTTGGCGTACGTTTGATAATAATAATTGAAGATATTTATCTTATAAGACATATTTTCTATACGTCGCGTCGCGTCTCTAATTATTAGCGCTAATTCTTTGTGAGAGGCAGACAAATACAAATCTACCGAGAGTTGATTGAAAGATGTGCCTAATTGATAGTCGAGCGCTCGCACGAGTCGAGTCTCAAAGAGACCCAGACACAGTTCAGATGAGGAGACAAGACTATAAAGAGAGAGAGGAGAGAGGAGAGCGGAGAATGAAGAGTGAAGAGTGGAGTGAAGTCTTCAAGTGCGTGTCATTGTGTAATTTGGCTTGATTATTATTAATTTGCAGACGCCGCCGTTGCCGCCAGCGGGTAATTGTTATGAGGAGTGTTTTTCTTCTTGTTGTTGTTGTTGTTTTCTTGCCCCAAAATATTTATTTGATTTGCTAATGGGGGGGACGGTACAGGAAATGGGGAGGAGCCAGAAAAAAAACATTTAAAGAACGTACGTTAGTTATTCGCGTCTTGAACTTACCTGCAAAGAAAACAAGAGAACAAAGCGAGAAAATTGTTTTAAATACAGGTAATAAAAGTTGCATAGTTAAGTTTATTACATATCATTGGGAGCAAAGCGATCATGTTTATAGATCTGAGTTTGGTTTTGTTTTGCTCTATGTTTTGACTTAACTTAAGATCTGTGATAATCTCGAGCTTTTTGGGTTTCTTTTCGAGGTAATGTTTCGTAACTTATGGCCACACATATTTATATGTAACTCACGTGTGCTTCAAGGGAAAATTATAATGTTTTCTACACTTCCTTTGATTAGCGGCTTCTACACACAGGAGCTGCTTACTTTATATATGTGTGTGTGTGTGTGTGTGTTGTTCAGTAAATAGTGATGTAAATTTCACAGAGCCCGAGCACAACAGTCAATTGACGCTTTGTTTTATAACTTTCAAGACGTAAGATAATAAACAACAACAGTTTCGATCTTCTTGCGCAGAACGATTCTCCCGCTGCAGTTTTTTTTTATTTTTCGGCTGCTTAGGTAGTTTTGTAAACCTTTGAGGTAGACGTTGCAGGTTCACAAGGCGCCGACAACAACAACAACAACTGAAACCACCAAAGGTGATGACTGCTGTAATTGTTGTTGTTTCTTGGTAAAAGGTGTTGTAGACACACACACACAAACACACACACACTCGCATACACACATGTGAGATTTACATTTCCTTACCGCAGCCAAAGAGTAAAGTGCGCCCACCTCAAACTCAAACTCAAACTGAAACTCAAACGCAAACTCAACGTTGTCTGTGAGTTTTCGTTGAAGTTGATTTTCAGACTCTTGACAGCAACAGGGCTTATAGTTAGGGGTATAGGGCAGAGACGCCGCCAGAGACGTTTACCGGTCCCGGCCGTGCACTTTGAAGTTTTGCCTAGACTTAAGCTGATTGCCAACGTGGCCTAAACGCACTTGGGCAAATGCTGTTCGCACGGGAAGCTTCCCGAAGGATTTAAACAAAGGAAGACTACAATAAAATAGGTTTAAAAGTTGCTGTCATGTAGGAAATGATGCATTTATATAAATGTTTCTCTTGAAGTCTTTGTTTTATAGTCAGTCTTATAGTTATAAGCTTAAAGCATAAAGTTGCCAGAGATTCGAAATTTGCTAAATTATTAGATTAATTAAATATATTCTTCTATAAAAAATGTTAACATATCTATATATGTATGTCTTTATTATGTGTTGTATACTCAGTCTCTGTTATAGGTTTAAACTTAAAGTTGACTGAGATTCGAATTTAAGAACTTTTCTTACAAGAACTTAAAACATTTCTTTATATGCTACTATTTGTGTCAATGTTTTATACTTATATTCCGATGATTAGTTAGATTAAACATATTTTCTTAGAAGAACTAATCTATAAACAATATATTTCTATATAAATAAAGGCAACTTTTCATGCTCTGTATATATTAAAATTAAATTCTTCAAAATTGCCTGAGGCTCAAACTCTGTTAAAACAACATCCAATATATTTCCTTTTAGTAAGTTAATATCCGATTTCAGCGATTTGCGACTTTCTCTTATACTTTACTCCTGTTTCAGCTGTTGCAGCATTCATTAAACAAATATGTTTCTGATTTCATTTATTGTCCCTTGCGTATCCGCACTTGTCTTGAAAGATTTCACTCTTTTGATTTCGCTGCGGCATCGAAACAACACAAATCTCTGGCAATTTACTGCGAAAAGTGGAGCACAAATCGTAAGCATTTAGCATTGTCCAAGACGCCTTTTGGCCACGCAAAAATGCCTGGCATGGCCTGGCTTGGCCTGGCCTTTAAAAAAAAAAATAAATGTTGAATCTTGAACATGCCACTCACCGCGGCGAGGGCATTTTGGGGTCCGAGCGGTACTTATTATTAAATTTTGGGCATTACAGTACATTCCTTTCTCTCTCTCTCTCTCCCTCTTTCTCTCAAAAGATTCTGGCTTAATGGCTGCGAGACACGCGTCTCGTAACGGTTTTAATGAAACACATAAATTCGCCTCGATTCCTCATCGCCTCCAAATTCCACTTGGGTGAGCCATCAGCCCCAAGATCCCAAATTCGATCCTCGACAATCGATGGGGAATTATTTTGGGAAATTACTTTTCAATTTTGAACTCTTTTTTTGGGGTTTTCATGCATTTTCGTAAATAAGTTTCCATTTCATTGCATAAATTTTAAATGTTATTCATTTTTAAAGGTATATAGTTTGTCAAGAAAGAAATTTAATTTAGAAATTATAAATTTATTTAAAGTACTATTAAGTTAAATAAATTATAATTTCAATATTTTATGGGATAAGCTATAAAATAAATTTTTAAAAATAATAAATAATTTTAATAAATATATGTTTTTGAATTAGCAATTATTAATAAATATATTTTCATTTATTTTATACATGAAATTATTTAAAAATAATTATTATTTAAAATTAATTAATTTAAATTAATATAAAAATTATTGTAAAATATATTTAAATGAAAAGAATTCGGCAAAAATAATGTTCGCCTTTTTAAATAATTTGCGCAATTTTGCGGCCATGAATGAAATCAGTTAGCACGTTGATGCCGACAAAAGATATATAAAGACATATATACATACATTTACATATGCATATAGATATACATATATATGTATGCATATGTATAGGTTATTTAGAAACCAACACAGCCGAATCGCGTCTCGTCGCGTCGAGTTGAGTCCACTCAACTGTGAAACAGGTACAGAGAACGAGACAGGATATGGACAGGCACTGAGACCGAGGCAAACACAGTCGGCAAAAGTACAAAGCGTGTCGGGGTGAAAGAGATTTTCTCCTGGGTTCCTTTCATTCGATTTCAATGAACTCGGCAAATGTTGCAAGTGCAAAGACAAAACAAATACAAACAGCTGATAAAAATGCGATAGACAAACGACGACGACGCCGATGTATCCATGAGATACACATTTGCAGACAAAACGAAAACTGATACGGGAAGGATGAGAGGACAAACTATCATTTCATTTACTTGTCGGCTGGGTTCACGTGACAGTAAAGGACATTCTGTCTGCGATTGCTTTCAATTTTCATTTTGCGCACATCCCTCCTTCTTTGCATTGTAATTGTAAACCATTTGTCAGCAACTTTGTATTTGTATGGCTAATTTCCCCAGTTGGCATTGAAGTGGGGCTGCCAGCTTCCAAAGAAATGCCGGAAATATCTTTATCTGTCGTCCCCAATGGTTATTTATGTGTGCGTTTGCTTATTGGCGATGCTATGGCATCGATTTGAAAGTTTATTAAAAGGGAAGTTTAACTTGCCAAAAGCCAGACAGATAAATGGCGTCTCTGTGGGGAACTCAGAGGACTCCTCTGTCATCCTCTGTCATCTATGAGCTCATTGCGGGGAAGCCTTTTACATATCACATGATTATAAGATTAAAGTTTATGGCTTGATTATGATTGGCGCCATTATAAAACCTGAACGAAAATCGGGCTGCGTGGGCAGCTAGTCCAAAACTTGTTGTGGCATCGCTTTAAGCTACCGACAGATGAGAGTTAAGAGACGACGACGACGACACATCCAAGTCATCATACACATCATTTGGATATGGCCAAAAGTGCCTGCATCGTGTGGGTTTCTTGTCAGTTAAATTTATCGCTCTTGACTTCATTCGATTTCATAATAATACCCTTTTCAAGCGAGTACTTCAAATGTGTTAAACATGTGGGCAAAACAAATCTTTAGTCTCTTAAAATCTATTCAAAGCAAACTTTGACTTTAGAAGTTGATTCTAGTGTATTTAATATTCGGCCAAGCACAAATACATATTTCTATCTCATTTGAAATTTACCTTGGCATTTGGTTGTCAAAATTAGTTTTTCGTTTTATTAACCGCACATTATCATTGGATTTGTCGACTCGTCTTTTGGGTCGTTGGTCTTGGCTTTCCGGTAGCCTGGGCCATAAAACCTACAAATTTATGGCCGCTCGACGCTTTGGCACTTTTGTTATTTCTCGACTTTTGGGCTCTGACAATACACGCATTGTAAATATTTTAATAAAAATTAATTTTCATGTTGGTTTATTTTATGCGTATTTAATGTGCTGCCAGCTTGGCGATTATTAACGAATTTGTCACTAGATTTAATAAGCTGTAGCCAGTTTTATATTTAACACATAACAAAAAAGGTTTCATTTGCCCATTTGTTAGTTTTGACAGGGAGTGGCATATATATACATATACATATATATAAATAAGTATATCTAATACGTATATCTCCTACATCTTGGGAAAGGTCAAGCGTTTATCTACAGACTTCATCTTAAACATGCATACAATTGTATCTAATATAAAAGAAGAGCTCAATTTCCGGCTTTTCCACTTGAGCTAACGCCAACGAACACACACACACACACACACACAAACACAGCTGTAACTGTAACTGGACCGTGGCCAAACTAATTGAAAACCATTATTTGCAAGATTAGGCCAAAACAAATGGGCAAGGTTAAGCGTGAGATTTGCATGCTCCCTAACGAGCTGTAGAAAATTGAAACCCGAGCGGGCAGGCAATTGCATTTAATGTGAACAGAGAGCGGCTTAGGGCTCAACTCAAGGCAATCGGGCCTCTATTCCATTCCCGTTCTCAATCCGCTCCAATCCACACTTGACTGTGTCAAACGACCTTTGATGGGTAAGTTGGGATAAGACTTGCCTCGGGGCCTTTTAATGAACATTTAGATACGCACGTACTGAATGCTGTACATTAATTACACTTTGCCAAGGGAGGGGACAAGAGAGAGAAGTTGAAGAAGTAAGGAATCGCAGCACATTCTCCGGCGTAGCGGCGGAGTTATCAACAAACGCAGCATCAAAGTAGGTGGCGCAAATTAACAAATCTTGCCATGTGACCTAATTAAATCAACGCGAGGTCGTTACAATAAGAAAGAGAGAGAGAGAGAGAGACGGATAGAGGGAGAGGGAGAGGGAAGGGCGTTGCAGCTTGCTGATTTGTGCCCCAGCACAACAACAACAGCAACAGCAACAGCAATTTAACATTCGTCATGCTCACGGGCCAAGCAAAATAACTTAAGGCCCCAGACAACACTCAGCCCAAGGCTCACTTAAGTGGCCGATTGGTCAGAGGCATCTTGAGAAATTTACTGAACAACAGCAGAAGCAGTAAATTTGTTTGCTCTTGGGGCAACCAAGACTGTGTCTAAACTCTCAACAGATACAGATAGAGAGAGAAAGAGAATGAATTCGAGTGGGATTCCTATAAAGGCAGCATCGAGTAGTTCTTGGCAATAATCAAAAGAAGTAGTTCTTTGAGAGCAACTTATTTATTATGAAGTGCATGAAATGATGCTCAAGGCAAAGCAGGTTATTCCATTAAGATTGAATAATAAAATAGATAAAGTACTGCGAACGAATCCTTAAAGGATTGATTATATAGTAATAAAGGATAGTGATGATCAACAATCTTTGCATATACGTAAAATGATCTTAGCGATCTTTTAAATCAATGATCATAAAGTTACTTTAGAGAGAAGAGCAAGCAAGTTAAGCAAACTTTGCATACATTTGAGATAATATCTTCCTTTATGCAGTAGCTGCTTAAAGATCATGGATAAGCATGTTGATCATTTGGGATATCCTCATAAATTGGCCAACTCTTTGTGTCGCTTGGTTCACACCCTCAACTGTTAAATTTCGCAATATCGTACAATTAGTTGATGACGCCGCCAGATCTGTGGGACAAAGTATTTCGCAACCTTTACAAAAACAAAAAAGAAAAAAGAGTCAAGAACAAAAAGATACAAGAAAGAAAACCGCGCGCTCGCTATCAAAACAGAAGATGACAACAAAGCAGCCTCGTCAGCGTTCTAAGAATGAATCATGCTGAGTAGACGCCATGCGCAAAATGGAAACGAGCTCTTGAGAAGCCGTCGAGCAACGACTTAATTGCCACAAGACCCTGGGCACAAGTGTCGGGGCCCAAAAATAGTTACGAGCCAAAAACGGATCAGCCCAAGCTCAAGCCCAGGCCCAATGCCAGACAGACTGTGGCTCAGAGGACCGAACAGGGAACAGAGAACAGGGAACAGGGAAAGAGAACCAGACGAGACGAGACGAGACGAGACCATAAAGAACCTACACGGTCGGCATATTTTTCAAGGGCCTGTCCGCGCTGATGTGCTCAGTGGTTCCCAACAACACAAGGGAAGACAACACAACACAACCGCACAAAAAGGTCAAACGTGGCCACTTTCGAGATGCCCAAAGATACCCAGCGAGTCAGCGAGCCAGCGAGCCAGCGAGCCAGCTGCCCATTGTCCAAATGTCCAAATGTCCAAATGTTCGCTGTGTGGTCTCGCTCTCTGATCGTCGCATGAAATGTAAAAATTTCTGTAGCGTCAGCAGCAGCTCCTTAAACAAGTTCTCTTAGTGGAGCCCGGCGCATTCCTTCCTCCAGCAGTGACTCTCATATATGGAGTGCTACGGGATGCCGCCAGTTTTGCCGATTTGGAGTTGTGGCCCGGCCCGGCCCGGCCCGGCCCAGCTCGGCTCGGCTCGGCCCCGGCTCCTCGCATTTTGCGGTGGTTTCGTTTACCAGCCATGCCAATTTGGTCGCTGCCTTAACACCTCCGAAACATGCAAGGATCGGAGCAGGGGCTGTGGCATGGATTCCATGACCATGTTTCATGTTTTATGCGCATAAAATGCATTTTAATTGTTGCATTTGAAGCAGTTGATGCCACAAAAGAGCACACCAGAGAGAGACAGAGACACACAGAGAGAGAGAGAGAGAGAGAGAGCAAGAACGAGTCTCAACATTTTCTCACGCTCGAACAAAGTTTTGGGCCACAAGATTATGTAGTTGCTTTCGTCGTTTTTGGGCAATTTCATAATGTGGTCCACAGCATGGCAATTAGCCACGCCCCAAAACGGCAGCTCCAAATAACAATTACACTTTACATGTTTATTAATAAGCAGTGGAGCAAACTTGACTGCTTCGGGGCCCAAAGGCGTCGGTTCATTTGAGCTGCGCACAGATAATTAAGTAGTTAAGAGCTAGCTAAGACTAGACTTTAACTCTTCATCAGATGCAGCCTTGTTAGTAGTTAAGTGACCCAGTACCTCGGCTCTCAGCCAAATGAACCATTAAATCGTGCAAACAAACAAACGACAACAACTAACTGCAGCAGCAGCAGCAACAACAACAACAACAACAACAAAGCTTTATGCCGACTTCAGATAATAATATGTAGTACTGCCAAACAGGGCGCCCCAGCATTTACATAATGTGCTTTGTCTGCTCTTAAGTCACCGGACTAGGTAAATGTCAAGCGAGCGAGTTTCGTGGCAGAAAAATAAACTCAAAGGATGTTTGAATGAGGCTACAACTGCAAAAAAAACTACAAAATGCAGCTTAAATTAAAGTGTGTAAATTAAGAGGTGAAATTTAATTATCTAGAACTCATTATTAAGTGTGGAAAATTGCATTCATTTTTGAATCGTTTTGTAAACAGTTTTAATAAAGTGTTTAAAACGAACTTGGACAAAGTTTAAGAATAATATAAGATGGGTTTATAATTTTAAAAATAATTCACAATATACAGATTAAAAATATTTATATTATATATTATTATCTATACAAAAGTAGCTTTAGAGAATAAGCTCTGTTTAACTATTAAATTGGAAGTACTTGTAGTTAAATCATTATCTTTTTATATAAGAGAAGTAGAAAAAATTGAATTATTACAAAACTAGCTCCTAACTCTTGATAACAGAATTTCCTTTAAATGGAAATAAAATATCTTTTAGTAATAATACCTTATAGAAAAAGCTTTTATTGCAATTGAAACATTGCTAAACATATATTACTAGATTTTTAAGTTATGTTTATAATATTATTTAAACCACACACTGTTCTTACAGCAGATATGGCTACGATCTCAACGTATGGTCAACAATGCAACATCTTTTAAGAAATTATTTCGCATAATGATGATATAGTGCCACATAGGCCGGGCCAGGCCAGGTCTGCTCAAGAATGCGGCCAGCAACAATGCAAAAAAGGGCCCAAAAAGACCAAGACGGAAAGAGAGAGACAAACAGAGATAGAGAGAGAGAGAGAGAGAAAGGGCCATTTAGTTTTGGTCGCTGCTGGAAAATGATTAATAGTCGTGCGGTTGGCCATGGCAACAACGTCGGATGCAACTCCGCAGTTGCCGCCTAAGTGGAGCAGCAGCCGCAGCAGCAGCCGCAGCAACGAAAACTCAGCGGCGCTGTAAATTTCCTTTTGCCAAAGGTAGCAACGGCAACCGGCGACGACAGAGGAGGCTCCATGTTTGATTTTGTATCTGCGACTGTGAGAATGTTGAACGTGTGCGAGTGTGTGTGTGTGTGAAGATTTTTTTTTTTTTTTTTTTTTTGTTTTAGTCGTCTACTACTCTTAACGCCCTTTCCCTTGGTCCGATCTACCTCGGTATTATTTTTAACGATTTAATGTTTTGTGAACTGCTTAAATTGTGCAAACAATTTGAACTAAGTGCCACGATGCGCTCGCAGGTGAGAAGACAGCCAGGCGGTTGCACAAAAGCTTTTTTTGTTGTTGTTGTTGTTGTTGTTGCTTTTGATGTTGTCTTTTGGGGCAACGTGCGCCCTGCCCCGGCGCACAGGAAGTGCAACTTTAATGAAGCGTTTAAGTGGCAGTTGTTGTTACTTTTCGGTTGCCGTTGCACACGGAAGGTGTTGTTCAATGAAGCAGCAAACTCAGACATGTGCCCTGGGAATGGCAACAAAATAAGCTACTTTAAATTGCAATGTTGCAATAGACGCTTGCTTAAATTGTTCGCTTGCGAGCACATTATGGCCAATATAGTGCTATTTAGGGGACTTGGCAACAGTCTGATGTCCGTCCGCCCCTTCTGCTTCTGCTTCTTCTCTTTTCTGGTCTCCTGCGGCAGACATGATTCATGCTTGCAACTCCAACGCAGCCAACACAAAGACGGGAAATAAAATTCCACGCAAATCAACTTGAAAACGAACGAAGCGATAAAAAAAAAAAAACAAAATAACGAAAAAAAAATCCAAACTCTAAATACGTTTACAGCAAAAGGGAAAAGGAAGGGACGGACGGACACCGAGCTTGTCGGAGCTGCGGATGGTTCCACTGTCCAGTCAGCGAGTTTGGCGCATGCGTCGACTGCTCATCGTCTGCCCTGCCCCTGCCCCTGCCCCTCCCCCCGCCCTTCCCCTTGGCCCGCCCCCTTTCCAAGTGCACACAAAGAAATAAAGGGTACCAGTTTCAAGACCAGTCCCAGCAGAAGCCACAACGAAAAATCTCAAGAAATTCCTTAAGAGCAACAACAACAATAAAATCAAAGAAATCTGTTTTGGAGCGTAAAGGCAAAAAAATGTTGTCACACCGCTTTTACACACTGCTGACCCAACAACAGTTGCTGTTGTTGTTGCTGTTGTTGTTGTTGTTGTTGCTGCTGTTGTTGGTGTTGTTCGGGCCTAGGCCAAGTTATGCTGCGAGCTCCTTTTGTAGATTTTAGTTAATTTGTATAAAGCCTGAATTAATCACGCTTAATTGCAATAACTTGACCAGCCCTCGCTCCCTATCACTATCTCTATCTCTATCTCTATCTGTATCTCCGTCTTGCTCGCTCATTCTTATTCTCACTCTTTCATTTTTGGTTTTTACGTTTATTTGATTTGTTTTCAGGTAAACTGTTGCAGCCTCTGCCTTTTACTCGCCCCTGCCCCGTGCCCCATGCACCGCGTTGCTTCGCTCTCTTTCTTTCTCCCTCTCTCTCTTTCTCTCTCTCACTCTCTCTCTTTACCTGCCGCCGCGTTGCGTTGTTTATTTTTGGTTTTCAACGTTGCTTGATTGGTTTTTTTGTTGTTTTTTTTTTTAATATATACTTTTTTTTGTGTCTCTCCTCCAGTGTGTTTCTTTATCTTTTGGTCAAATGCAACACGTTGCGTTGCGTTTCGTTCATAATTTCATGGAAAGGAGAGGGAAAGAGAATCTAAGAGAGAAAGAGAGAGGGAGAGAGAGAGGGAGCGCAGTAGAACAGGTAATCTTCAAGGCAGTTGTTGCTGTTGAACTGATATTAATCAAGGTGTCATTGAAATCGTTTAAATTATGCACTCCAATCCAGTTCAGTCCACTTCAGGATTCGTTTTTTTTTCTTTTTTTTTTTTTGTTCTCAGTCTGTCGGCATTTGTGAACCTTTTCTTTGTTTGCATTCTCTCTTTCCCGTTCTCGCTCTTGGTTAGATAAGTTAGCCAAATACATAGTTGCAGCCTCTTTGTGTCGAGGTGAGTCATAAATTTTATTGATTCCCTTCCTCGGCATTCTCCTGATAAGCGCCAGCGTTTAGATAAAGCCGAAAACTCCCCGCAGTCTCGTGATTTGCGTTTAGAGACTCGACTCGACTTCAACATCGACAGTTGCTCAATCGAAAAGTTTTTCAGGTAGTTGAGGCCAGAGGCTGTGTGTGTGTATGTGTGTGTGTGTGTGGGGCATGGATATATGTAGGTTGCCTGCTGATAAGGTCTATTGATAAGCAGCCTGACGTCGGAGTCGGCAAAAGTTTCTAGACCAGCTGGTGCCTATGAGCCAAGTTTAGTTTTGGTTATGCAGACAATTTCTTTTTCTGAGTTATGGTCAAAAATTATGAATAAGTATGACAAAAGACTTACAGTAAAAAGCTTGAACTATGATTGGCAATTTTACTGAATTGTGTAGTTAATTTGTATACATTTTTAAATATCAATTGCAATTTTTACAATTAAAAATATTGAAAACTTTGTATGGATTTAAATTTAACAATTAAAGTAAAGATTTTCCTGTTATTTAAAGACTGTAAACAAAAAGGGAAATTCAAAAACTAGACACTTTTATTTATTTAATATACGAAAATAAATAATTGGTTTTAATTTGTAAAGTATATTCCATACGAAATTAGATATCTTAAATAACGTATGAACGTCAAATAAAGTGTTAATAATTTTTGTTTACGCCCACTTTGAGGCGGACAAGTTTGACATTAAACTAACTAAATTGGCAGCTAAATTGCGGTTGAGTTCAGTTTAAAATCAAGCTTCAAATTGGTTAAAGCTTTATTTTTTCTTATTTGCAGTTTAAAAGGAATTGCCTCAGGGTAACAGTTTAAAAGTTAATAACTACATAATCAAGAAGTTTGTTTTTTAAGTGTTCAGGTGTGATTTGAAATACTCTGCTAGATAATAGGGGTCTATTGGCTATGTGCAAATTTACGACCCCATAAAGTAAGTAAGATTATTTCATATCTATATATCTTTTCACCTGTGTGATTTCACCAAAAATAAAAGCTGGATTTCAATTTAAGACTTGATTATTTTTTGTCGATATTCTAGAGCTAAAATAATATTAAATAATATTTTCACACATCTCAGAGATTGTAAAAGATATAGCCTCAAAATTGAATACAATTAAAGAATGACAAATGAAGAATATTTTATGCTTTGAAATACCACTTACAGCTAAAAACAGGGTATCATTTAGTTCGACCCTTTTTACTAGAGCACTAATTGTAATTTTGTAAACAGTTTGTTTTCTGGAATTCGTTTAGAGCCAGACTCAATTTATTTTTGTACCATAAAGTTTAGAATCGATTTACCTAGTTAGAGTCTAAAGGGTCAATTGGAGGTTCCTCTCTCCACATTCTTCAAACATATTTTTATGTACTTACCATTGCTGGGCTTTTGCGGAATCTCGTTGGCGTCGATGCCTCGTGCCTGGAAAATGTGCGCGACGGCGCTGCAATTGGGGCTGAATTGGTCGAGGATCGAGGTCGCGACGGAGGCGCCGCCCGGACCTGCCAACGGGCCGGGTGCAGCCAGAGCGGCAACATGCTCTTGGGGCTGGGGTTGGGCCAGTGTTGTTGTTGTCGCGAGCAACAACGACAACAGACAGCTAAATATCACAAGGGAGGCAGCATTTGTTGTTGTTGTTCTTCGGCTTCTGCAGGACAGATGCTGATTTAGTTTGAAGCTTAGCGGTGCAAGCTTTGGAGCAAACATTTTGTGTGCTTGTTGTTGTTGCTGTTGTTGTTACTAAGGTTTGTCACAATCGAACACACAATCAAAAAACACACTCAAAAATAAAGTCAAATAATTTTATTGCCTTGCCGGCTTTTGTAGCTGTTGTTGTTGTTGTTGTTGTTGATTTCTTGCGCCTCGCTTTGCGTGATACCGTAAATAAATTTGGCCGCAGTGAGCAAAAAAAAAAGAGGGAGACACGCACTAACTAACTAACAAACTGATGCACAAGGCACACGAACAACGTAATACACTACGTTGCTTTTGCCGGCATTGCACTTGGCTGCTGCTGTTGTTGTTGTTGCTGCTGCTGCTGTTTCTTACTGTGCATTTTATGATGTGCAGGTGCAGGGAATAGGCTCTTTGGTTTCGTTTACAGAAAGTATTTCAAAAATCAACAACAAATGTAACGCGCGTACGTACACACTCGCATTCGCAGACGCGCAGCACACTACTCACACACACACAACGAAACCGATGCGGAGTGCGAACAAAAACGTACGTGCGGTTCGAGCGCGGAAATTTGACTGAAACTAGAAAGAGATGCACAACTCATACATAGTGTTAGGCTAACAGAGTGTTAAGAATACATACTGTTAACGCTCTGTTACCGGCCTGTTAAGAGTACCAGTCACTGAAAACATGCAATGCCACAAGTTGGGGCATCTGTTAAGGAAAGTGACGTCACAACAACAAGCATACATACACAACGATCATAATAATAACATATACATTAACAATTGTGATTAACTTGATGATTTAATTACATATGCATAAAGCATTTTCTGCTTTGTTTTACATTTAAATATTGCTTATTTAATATTCCATATAATTTAGGAGATCTTTAGTTGCTATAACTAATCTTTTATTGCATTAAAAATAACCACTTCTAGTTATAATTTAAAAAATTGTATTTACATATCGTAAACTATTTAAAAATTAAGAAATATTTTCATAGATCGTTAAACTTGTTGTTTGTTTTGGAGTTCTATTTGATTTGATATCTTTATCAAAAGTTGGCAGTTGCGCCAACTGCCGAAGCAATGCGTGAACAAGTTCGATTGAACAACTCGTTAAATCCGCTGTTTTTAAATTTAGTTAATCCCAACCCTATTTTAAGATAATACTTACATGCAATATCAAGAAAATTATACTTTTAATTGAATTCAAATTTAATTGATTTATTTAAACTGAAATAAAATATCGAACAAGAAATTGAGCAAATGAACTGATTCGTTCCATTGAACTACAAATAGCAACTCTAAGTGCCATCTCAATTTTTCTTCTTGTAGTATGTTGACACACTGTTGTTGTTTTTGCAGTAGCAGGCCTCAGCTGTTTTTGGCGGTAAGCTTTAAATATTGTTCAAGTGAGCAGAAGAGAGAGCCAAGAATCCCGTGTAATCGGTGCCATTATTTGTTAAAGTTAAGGATTAGGTTAACTTGTATTAGATGCCTATTAATTAGGGTAATTTAATTAATTTCTTATCACATCTATCTCACCATATATCGATGTTATCAATGGTCTATCGCTTCGCAGCTTTGTGAATCGCTTCTGTCATCGCCAATCTCAGCTGTTTTGGCGGCATTCACGCCGAAAGAAAATACGCAACATTTTTGGAATGAGTTCGTTTATTAAGTGTAGTTATTATTAAGGTTGCCTGATGTCAAATGCCAAAATAAAAATGACGGACAGTAGCGCAATTACCGAGGCACTGGAAAAACACTTTGGCCACAAGAGTTTCAAGTCGGAGCTCCAGGAACGTGCCATCAAATGTGCAGTGAAAAGTAAGCAAAAGTCGAACGAAGTTCGTATCGTGTATTTCAACTATTTCACCTATTTCGTCTTACAGAGAAACAGGATGTGTATGTCTCGATGCCAACGGGCTCCGGCAAATCGCTGTGTTTCCAGCTGCCCGGCCTGATGTGCAAGGATCAGTTGACGATAGTTTTTTCACCGCTGTTGGCGCTGATCAAGGATCAAATCGATCACTTGGCCAAACTAAAAGTGCAGGCCGACTCGCTGAACTCCAAGATGTCCACCAAAGAGCGCGATCGCGTCATTATGGATCTGCGCGCCATCAAAACCAACATCAAGTTCCTGTACATAACGCCCGAGCAGGCGGCAACCAAGTTTTTCCAAGACATTCTCCACTCGCTGTACAAACACAAGAAGTTGGCCTACTTTGCCGTGGATGAGGCCCACTGCGTCTCCCAGTGGGGCCACGACTTCCGGCCCGACTACCTCAAGCTGGGCGAGCTGCGTGCCAAGTACCCGGATGTGGTTTGGCTGGCGCTGACGGCGACCGCTTCGGTGGAGGTGCGCGAGGACATTTACAAGCAGCTGCGCCTGCGCCAGCCCGTGGTCCAGTTCTGCACGCCGAGCTTTCGGTCGAATCTCTACTACGACATTGTCTACAAGAACTCCATTGAGGATGACTTTCAGCATCTGGCCGGCTTCGCCCAGCACTGTCTGGGCGACGAGCAGCAGTTCAAATCCTTGCCAAAGCCAAAGCGCGGCTGTGGCATCATCTATTGTCGCACTCGCGATCAGGTGGAGCGCGTCGCCGCTGGCGTATCCAAGCAGGGCATCGGCGCTGTGGCCTACCATGCCGGCCTGAAGACCACGGAGCGCACTGAGGTCCAGGAGGCTTGGATGCGCGGCGATCAGCCGGTCATCTGTGCGACCAACAGTTTCGGCATGGGCGTGGACAAGCCCAGCGTGCGTTTCGTCATCCACTGGGACGTGCCGCAGAATGTGGCCGCCTACTACCAGGAATCGGGTCGCGCCGGGCGCGACGGCCTGCAGTCCTACTGTCGTCTGTACTATGGCCGCGAGGATGTGCGCTCCATACGCTTCCTGCTGCAGAACGACGCCCAACGGGCACGCGGCCGCGGCGACCGCGAAATGCTCACGGAGCGCGCCCTGCGCCAGTTCGAACGGATCGTGGACTTCTGCGAGCAAACGCGCTGCCGCCACAAACTATTTGCCGACTACTTTGGCGACCCAGCGCCCAATTGTAGCGCTCAGTGTGACGTCTGCAAGCGACCCAAGCAAGCTGAGAAGGCGCTGGAGACCTTCCAGCGACTTTGCATGGACGTTGCCTTCAAGTCGCACGTGTCGCTGCAAGATTGCGCTGATCTGTACGAGGGTGAGTCTGCCGCCAAGTTGTGGCCTTAATCAACTCATAATGTTCGCTGTTGTTTTAGGTGGCCGCGCTGGTAGCAAACGTGCTGCCCAGGAGTACGCCAGTGGCGACTCGGACAGTGAGTCGAGTCAGAGCCATGCGATAATTGCCAAGCGTGCCAAAAAGGAAAACGAGGACTTCATACGCGAACAGTTCAAGCTGCGCAAGCAACTAGGCGCTGCACGCCAGCTGGAGCAGGAGACCAGCACGCAGATTGCGCGTGTTCGCCAGGCCCAATCCACAGACACCAAAATCGCCGGACTGCAGCATCCGCAACGGGAGAAATATCTGGACGCCATCATTGATGCACTCAAGGCGAACGTGCAGAAGTGTGCGAGCGAGGCGGAGCAGCAGCCACGCAGCAGTCTAAGGCACAACGATTACGAGGCCATTGCTGTGGATCTGGAGTACGAGGTGTTCCAGCAGCAGCGTGTAGTCAACATGTATCGACATGCGCTAGCCAAGCAGGTGGGTAGACTGGAGAGTGACGTAAAGGCTTCCCAGCTGGCGTTGCCATTGAATGAGGAAATGTTTTCCTGTCTGATCTTTTAGCTGGCCAGCATCAAACAACTAACTGCCTCGACCAAGCTAATGCCGATCCTGTTTGACTATGTGCCGCGGCCGGAAACTAGCGCCAAGGGCGTCTGGACGGGCGGCAGTGTGGCCTACTTTGAGCGCAAGCTGAAGGACCTCGAGGACCAAAAACCGCAGAGCTTAAAAGAGCCACCAAAGGCTTTGCGCGAGCGCAAAGGTTTCAAAGAGGACCAAAGCAAGCAATTATCTATTGCCAATTTCTTTGTTAAAGTCAAGCAGGAAGTAAAGGAGGAACCGTTAGAGGAGCAGGAGCCACTGCCGGCAGTCAAAACAGAGCCAGCTGAAGAAACTGGCGACAACGTGGAGGAACAAACAAGTGAAACTTCATCGGAGACAGTTGAGACAGTTGAAGAGCCAAAGGTGAAACGGGAACAGCAGCTAAGTGAAGAGGAGAATACAACGAAGGACGAAAAGTTAGAACTTGAGTTTGGGGAAAGGAAATACAGACTAATGCCAAATGGCGACGGCAGCTACGATATGCATCGCAAGACGCGCGTCTCACGCTTGGAGCAGGAGAAGCAAAAGAAGCGAGCCAAGCAAACAGCCAGCTCAACATTGAACTTTGCAAAAACTGAAAATGAATCAGAGGAGGATAAAGCTGAACAGGATACAGAGGCAAGCACAAATTCAGTGGGTTTTACAACTGCTCGCCAAATGATGGCTGAAAAAACGTCGCAGTTGAAATCGGGTGAAGAGCAAAAACATATAAAAAAGGAATCTGAGCATAAACGAGAATCCGCATCGGCTGGCGGAAGTTTCAGGAGCGCTCGACAAATGCTGGAGCATAAAAACATGCATGTGAAGAGTAAAGAGGAGAAGCTGGAGAGTAAAAAGCCTGAGATCCCGCAAGCAAAGATTAAAACTAGGCAGCCAGAAAGCAAAGAGAAGAAAAAGCCACAGATCAATCAGCAAAAGAATGACGTGAGCAAAGCTGTGGTGCAGTGGCTAAATCCTTACTACAAGCGCAAAATAGCCACCAAGGAGCTGTTCAAAGCGTTGGCCAAACTCATCACACAGCGCATTTGCGACGGCAGCTTGGGTAAGAAATCCTTTACCAATTAAATTTAGAGATTATTAACCAGTTTTCGTTTAGGCAATGGCGACGTTTGCAAATGTTACATCAAGGAAACTTTCCACAGTCTCAAAATGATTGAAAACGATCAGGATATTGAGAAATATTTTACAAACTCTATAAAATAAGCAGAGCTTTTGCAGGATCTGACGCGATCAATTCGCCACAAATATATACAGACATATATATAAACATATTTAGAAGCTGTGCGAGCGCCACTTGAAATGTTGTTAATATGTTAACAGTTATAAGAACCTTTTTTATTTGTCGTTAATCATTCGCCGTCTTGTGTTGTAAATATTATCTATACATTTAAAAAGCTAATAAAAAAGTTTTCAAAATTATCATTATGGAAAATTTTAAAGCATCACTTGAAAGCTTAGCTTAAGTATAAATATTGGCATTAAATCAGTGTAAAAAGGCAAATGTTCTATTAAAATGTTTATGTTAAAAGAAATATTCATTTACAAAAAATTTTCTTTTGTTATTTTGATGAAAATTTATTTCTTGCGTTACAAAAATATTCGGTGTAAAAACTTATGTTAGGTGGATTAGAAAAAACATTTCGTGATTCGTATTCTAAGGATATGTAAGCAACAATTTTACACAAAGTACGCAACTAAAAAAAAATTCCTACAATTCTTTTGTACATTCCTTTTTCAATGATGGCAATTATGATTTTTTTGTGTGTGCTTATGGTACAAAGATTTTGACATGTGCCTGTGAACAATTGTTACAATTAGCAGGGAGTGGTGGGAAACGCCTAAGACTAAGCTCTGTAAATATTACAGTCACACAAGGATTCAAGTCCATGTCATTCCAGATCGCCGTGCACACCAAAGCGAATGGTGAGCAGCACATCAAGCAAATAGACCAAGGCGGTGACCAGCGATATGGAAGCAGAGGCCATTACCAGATCCAGGCGATGCATATTCGGGTGCCAGTAATTACGATCCTTGGTGGTGCTCCAGTCCCGGAACAACAGCGCCGTCACCGCCACATAAAGCACAAAACCCACCAGCGACCACAAGGTCGCAGTGCGCCAAGGCGTCCTGCGGGAATATATATGCATGTGTGAGACAAAGGACTCGATTGGAATTTCTGCTACTCACAGATCACCGAAGAGCGCCATAATCAAATAGATTGCCGTGTAAATAGCCAAGGCACCAAAGGTCACGTAGCACAAAGCCATCACGCGCGGTGTGATGAAAACCCGCAGCTGCGAGTTGGTCGCAGGTTCGTCTATTAATCCTAGGCAGCATATTAACAGGCACTGGTAGGAAGAGAAAAAAATACAATCAGTTTATGTTGGAACCAAAAGAAATCTAAAAAAACAAATCTGAATCTTTAAATAAATACCTAACGCCTTTATAAATTTAATTTACTTTTGAACTTGATTTGAATTTTATTTAAAAATTTTATATATAGTTTTTTATATAACTTTTTAATAGTTAATATATATTTAAATGTATATTATTGCTTGGTAATTACTTTGTACTTTTCTATAATTATAGAACAAACCAAACTTAAACCTAAGCTGGCATAAAGTTAAACTTAAAAATGTTCTACTCAAAGAAATTATTTTATAAAAATGTTAACATTAAAATCAGACCTTAATTTAACCATGTCACGACTTCCTATCGATTTATATTCATTAAAGTAATGCAAAAGTGAAAGATTTTTTTTAGATTAGATCATCAAGTTTGTAATGAATATTTATATTATAATCTGTATAGCCTTTTGTTATGGGTATTATTCATAGTTGCCAAAGTGACTGTTGTGCATTTTTAACACAATCTAAAGTGTCTAAGTAAAACACTTTATCTTTAGATATCTTAATAAAAAGCTCTTCTTCTTACTTCTTATCTTTAGTGGTAAAGTGTTAAAAAATTGAAGTGGTTATCTTTTAGTGATAAAGTTGATAGCAGCCATAATCTGGGCCTAAAGAAAACTCGATTTGTACTTGACCAAATATGAAAGTACTTCCGTTGGCATCTCTAGAAAGCCAAAACTCTGCCAAACCTTTCAACTTTCTTATATGTAACTAATTGTGCCTGTTTTTTTAAATTTCACTAGTTAAAAATCTTGTTTTTATTTTTATAAAGTAAAATTCTACATATATTTATATATTTATACGTGACATTTTTAAGCCCAAAGCTAATTACTAATCTTTCTTTTTATTTTTATTTTTATATATTATAAATACATCTACATTAAATAATTAGTAATAAATTAAAATTATCTGTTGTTATTATCTTTTCGCTTATTTTTTTAGTTAAATTAATCTCCCTTACAACTACAACTAATTAAAAAGCAATTATAAAAGATTTGCCTTTAAACATTATTTTTAGGTAATTATTGTTGAACCCGAGATTTATTTATTATCAGAGATTAATGTTATTTTTTATTTTATAAGCCTTGACAAACATTTTTGTTAAGAGACCCGCAAATTTTTGTGACTTTCCCGCATTTTGTAAATGTTTTAAATTGTAAGTTCAGTTTGAATTTATTTAGATCGAAAATCAAACAGTTTTTTATCTTTACTTAAAAGTTTCTTTAACTAAAGTAAATTTTTATTTATTTATTTATTTATTTTCCGCTTCTCTATTTCTCCTTTCGAAAAAAGTGTATTTAATTGGTTTTATGATCTTTTCACTCACCAGCTCAACAACTTTGATGGATATCAGGGTGTAGGTTGCCTTCTTGTTGCCACTCGTTGTGGCAAAGGAATTGTCATCTGCCGGCGACATTTCGACTCGTGAGATTTCTGTTTCGGATAGTTGAAGGCAATTAGTTAATTAATTAAGAACATCTCTAAATTGGATAATGCGACTTCGCCAGATCAACGCTCCATTTGTGGATCGTATTAAGTACCTATGGAACGCAAGTAACTCATTCTGTCTTCGTTTTCTTAACTTTCTTATGTAGGCTCGTTTTTGCTTTTCGACTGCCTACGATAAAAGATTTTAAAGATTGTCTTCAGTATTACGTTCTTTGCCATGTTTGGCTCTGGGTTATTTTTATTTTACTCAAGATTAGCTCGGGTGCGCAGTGAAGCGTGCTGGGAATTTGTGTCAATTGTTGCCGAAGGTCTCCCACTGCCAAAATGGGTTACCCAAGCAGCGTCTAATTGATTGCCGGGACTCGATTTCTAAGGGCCGCCAGGCTGCCAAGCGATGATGTCAGAACGGGGCGTGGTAGCAGTTTTTTTTTTTTTTTTGAAAACATTGTTAACATACAAATGATTTGTAGAACCCAAAACTTATTAAATGATTCAACTTATGCGATCGCAACTCAGATACAGATACAGATACAAAGATACAAAGATACATTACTGTTAATTGCGATTGGGGTCTGTGACGTGTTGACAATTACAGTTCAGACACAATGCGACACTTGGCCAATGCTCGTTATGATTCAACAAATACTCTTCGCGCCATGGTTCAGTTATTCGGGGCATTCATTCATGCCCCATTGGCGACACGCATTGATTAAGAATAATTGCATTGCAAAGAGCACGTTCCATAAAACAAATGCCATAAACGATAAAATGTGGTGGGAGGCGGGGGAAAATAGTTAACCCACGTCACCCCGCCCGTCTACATAAACAATTAAAATGCAAACGGGGAAAAACCAGAACCCAAAATAACCTAAGAAAACCAAACAAAAACTTTCGCCCACAGAGTGTGAGTGGGAGAGAGAGCGAATGTGCACGAAAAAGAAAGAGCGAGCAAGAGAGAAAGAGAGAGAGAGAGGGAAAGTGGCTGTGATGGCAATGTTTGCTTCTTAACACTAATTTGATGTACTAATAAACAATTTAGTGTCTAGGGTCGAAAACTGCTGAGGGCAACAATTGCGTGTTGCTGTGAAAGAGTCAAAGGAATGTTATAAACAATAGGAAAACTTTTAGGACAGGAAAGAGCAAGACTTTAAATGCCCTATAATATGAAACTTATTTTAATTTGTATATAAAAAATAAATAACAATCTAAATAATCAGTTTAAGTTGGGGCTTTAAAGTTTTTTTTATACAAATGTCGGATTGGATAAATTACCAAAAAAAACTTTTATTTTTCCTCTATAAAGATTTGCCTGTAATTCTAGCCTATACAACTAATTTACATAATATTGCCTTCTATAGAACAATTTCTTTTTTGTTTACTTATATTATATAAATATATAGTATTTTTACATATTTTGTTTCATTTATCTATAGGGTATTCATTTGTGTCCAACCCAAACCTTACTCTGCTTTCTCATGTTTTGTGAAGATTGTTTTAGTGAGCTCAAGATAAAAACCGACATAAAAGATTTTTATATATTACTCTTTTACAAGTTATTAAAGCTTGCATCATTTTAAGAAATCGTAATTGCATTATGACATAGTACTACATATATCGTCATGATTCAGCTAACGACAACGCGATAATATCTAGAAAATTGGGGCTAAGTAATTTGGCGGGGCGAAGTAATTGCAGTTGTTAAAAATGAGAGGACTCGCGACACGACAACACTTTTCACGTTTGTTTTTAGCGAAGCCAGCCGAAAAGCGTAGAAGAAAGCTATGAAGAAAAAAAACAAACAACAACTGCGCAACCAAAACAACAACGAAAAAAATGTAAACAAATCGCTTGACCAGTTGAACGGGTTTTAAAAGGCACGAAGAGTGCGGAGCGGGCGACACGACAAAGAGAGCGAGAGAGAGAGCGTGAGAGCGAGCGAGGCAGCCACACCTGTTTTGCGCTCGCGCAGCCACAAAACTCGCTCTCTCTCGCTCCCTCTCTCGCTCTCGCTTGCTCGCTTGCTCGCTCGCTTTTTGAGCAACTGTCTGCACAATATTTTGGACAGCAGTGTGCTTTAACCTCGTTTCGCTTTCATGTCGCAGGGATCGCAAAAGGGCTTGGCGGGCAGCCCTCTAACTGGTCTGGCGGGTATTCGGCGCGGATTGGGTCATCGACTTGCCAGTTATGTTGTCGTTGTCGTTGCTGTTCTGTTTTGTTTTGATCAGCCATTCTTAGAGACAAAGCAAGCGAGCTGCGTCTTAATTTGCTTAATTGAAGTTCACTTGTCAGTTTTTCCTCAGGCCAAGGATAGTAGCTAAGCAAAACACATCACATCATCAGCCCATTGAAAAACGTAACAAAACCCGTTTTCTCGCTTTAACACCCACTGTGCCCCGCCACATCCCAAATTGCATTGATATGCACAACTGGCAAACTGGCTAACTGGCTAACTGACAAACTGGCTAACTGGCTTATGGGTAGATACTCTGTGTAGGCGCCTACTGTACCTGTGCCAAGTGTTGTTGTTTAAGGGCAGGTAAAACAACGTCAACAACAAAGCAACAGAGCTTTGCGATTTGCTGTTTGTTGACCTCATTTGGGCCCACACCCCTAGTTGGTCAACGTTTGTTTTAGCCAACAGTCATGCAACTTGTCAGCAACTTGGGGGTTGCGCTTTTGGCTTGGTTACCTAGGCAGCCCAATTGGCGAACTCAATGACTAAACCTAAACGAAGGTCAGTGTCAGCTAGTGTTAACTGGGCTTTATGCATCTGACAGGTAATAACAACAAATAACATAAGCCAGCCTTGTTTTAGTAGACCTTAAAACTGCTGTGAAAACAACTGTACAAACTAACGTTGAAATAAAGTTATCAACTGTGAATTTCATATATTATTTTTTTAGTTTCTAAATGCGTGTCTAATTTTGCTGTGAATCATCAAAACAAACAATTTGTTAGCTAGTGTAAATAGTGCATAATTAGCATGTCTAATAATTGCAGCAACAACACGTTACGCTCTTATTGCTGTTGTTGTTGTTGTTGTTATTGTTGTTTACTGTACTACAATAACAATTAGTTTTCGGGTGGGGCTGCGAGAGCGCCGATCTTCGAGATGAGAGCTTTTAACTGTGACTCGATCTCGAGCTCGATCTCGATCTGTGGAGTCTGCAGCAGTTGGCAGATAATGCACTTTTGAGTTAGTTACAACTATTTTTTAGTGCGTTTTCTACTAGTTTTTTTGTAGGTTTTTCTAGACTGACAAAAAAAAAACAGGTTTTTAAGTTTTCTGTGTGTGTTTGTGTGTGTTACAACATGTTTTTTTTTATATTTGCGTACATGGCTTATACTTATTAGAGGTGCTTAAAGGTGCAGCCAATTGTTGTTGTTGTTGCTGTTAGCGTTTAGTATTCTTCACAAAAACAGACAAAAATACAAATACACTCAAAAAAGTTCAAGCGCGCAATTTTCTAATATTTGTTCTCAACTCAAAACGGACAAATTCAAAACCGAAACCGAAACCGAAACCAAAACCGAAACCGACGACACGCCAACGTCAACTGTTGTAACGTACCTAAAACCCAAGCCGTTCAGGTCCAAGCCCCAACCCCGGAGCCGCAGAGAGCGAGAGCGCGGGAGAGCGCAAAAGAGAGCCAGAGCATAATTGAGCAAGCGCTTAGCGCTTGAAACATGTTTGGACACGCACACCACGCCAAGTGTTTTTTTTTTTTTTGTGTGCACAACTTATAAAAGCTGAAGAGCATATAAAAATATTATTTTGAATACGTGCTGCGAACTTTTGATTAACACATTTTTCAAATGCAAATGTGGTAAATGAATTGGGGCCTTAAATTTGAAAAACCTGCTTGGCCACCAGTGTTTGTTAGCAAGTTACCCAAAGCTAGCCAAGTCACCAACCGGGCACTGCTTGCCGAATATGTGGGACACTACTGTGTTGTTGTCTTGGTTGCACGCCAGGCTACTTATTTAGTTTCCCACCTATGTAAGTTCATTCTTGGTTATGGAAAGTTGGAAATGTTAACAAAATTCAGATACAGACTGTTAATGCTCCTGTTTTAACGCTTTTAAATTCTAAAAATCTTTGCTAATAATAATGAATCCCTTATTAAGAAACCAAAACACTTTAAGATTTATAAACACAGTTTTAAAGCATTGCTTTATTTTTGTTTTTTTGTTATTGTTTTCAACTCTTTCTCGGTTCGTTTTTTTTTTATCATTTAACAAAAAATATACACAGATAGAAAAACTAGGACATAGAAAAACTTGAATAAATACATATTGGTTTAACTGTACAGAGCATTATTAAGAATTAGTTGTTTGATACAGTTTTGCATGACGTGATCAGCTCAGATTAAAAAAAACAAAACTTAAATACAGTCTTTCCGTTTACACGCCACAAAAATAATTGCCGCTACTTAAGATTAAGACAATAACTAGCTACAACAACACAAAAAAAAATTACTTAGACTTTTACTTACTACACTTTTTTCTTGTATTTACAGTTTGGTTATTTTCATTTTCATTTTTTTCTTAATTTTTGTTAGATTTCTGGGTTGTAATTTCAGATTTGTATTTGTTAAATATCTCATCAGGTTAAACGCTCGAAGGGAATTCATTTGAAGTAAAATTTTAAAGCATACTTTTTGGAGCATAACTTAAATGTGTGAAATCTGTATACCCTGTACTTTGATGCTCTTCCAGTTTCGAGCGTTAACCTATATAAGTTGTTAACCCTAAGGGTTTATATTGTATACAAACTCCTTTGATCCTTGCGCTTCACAGCTCGCGATCTTTGAGCCTTAGGCTTAACGGTGTTTTGGGCGCCAGCAGAAACTCAAATTCTGTTTCCAGCGGCTCCACAAAGCTGACATCGAAGGCCAAAACGAGCTGGAAAGAAGCGCATATTAAAAAAGGTCCTTTCAGAGATGTCAAATGTCCTTCGGCTTACTTTGGCCAGCAGCAGGACGACCTCCATTTCGACAAATCGCTTGCCAGGACACGTGCGTCGTCCTACGCCGAAGGGCACCACAATGCTAGCACTGTCCACGTTCACCGTAAAGTTGCCCGAGTTGGCGTCGATCCAGCGCTCGGGACTGAATTGTTTGGCCTCTTGAAAGTTGCTGTCCTTGTGGCAGGCGATCATGTTCTGACACAGCACCACCGTCTAAGGATCAGAGATCAAAGCGATAAAAACTGTGTTAGAGACTGGGATTCGCATAAATAAGCTCGTAAGATTCAATAACTGCGATTTGTACTCACGCCCGCATTCAGGGAGTAGCCGGAGAGCTCCATGTCCTCTTCGAGTATGCGTGCCAGGCAGAAAGCCGTTGGCCTCAGTCGATACGACTCCTGAATGCACGCCTTCGTGTATGTCGCATTTGTCAGCGCATCCTGCAGAATGTTCGTGTCCCGATACTCGAGGAACTCGCCGAGAATGCGCGGCATAGCCGAAGGTTCTCCGGTCACCGAGCTGAGCACAAAGAGCAGCGTGTTGGCCAGCTGGAAATGCAATAGGAGAAAGGAACTATTGAAAGGAAAGCTATTTCAAGCAAAGAGAAGAAAGAAAGTCTTAACCCATTGCATCTTTCGAGAGCGGAGCAGAGATAAAAAGGAAGCCTTAACCCGCTCGAGATCGGGGCAGAGATAGAAAGGAAACCCTATAGATAAAAAGGAAAATAGAGGAAACCCTCAAGCCTTCCCTACTTCCCTAAAAAGGGAAACCCTTAACCCTTTACATCTTTCAAGGGTGGGACAGAGACAAAAAGCACAACTCCTTCAGATAAAGAGGAAACCCTTTATCCCATCAAGAGCAGAGATATAAGGAAATCGGTAACCCTTTACCCCTTATATGTAAAAAAAGAGAGGAGTCCCTAAACCCTTTACTCCCTCGAGAGCGGGACAGAGAAAATAAGGAAACCCTATGGGTAAAAAGGAAATCCTTTACTCCCTCGAGAGCTGGGCACAGATAATAAGGAAACCTTATTGGTAAACAAGTTACCCATTTCCCGTTACGACCTTGAGATATCCCTTGTAGGTAAAAAGGAAACCCCTAACCCTTTACCCCCCATCGAGAACCGGGCAGCGATAAAGTGGAAATCCAATAGGAAAAAAGGAAACCTTTAACCCTTTACTCCCTCAAGAGGGGGCAGATATGAAAAGGAAATCCTTAATCCTTTGCCCCTTATAGGTAAAAAGGAAACCTTTAACCCTTTACTCCCTCGAGAGCGGGGCAGCGATAAAAAGAAAACCCTATAGGTGAAAAAGAAACCCTTAACCCTTTACATCCGTGACAAGAGAGCCGTGATAATGTTTACGATCTAGATCGATATCCTCTTTAGGTTAAGCATAGAGATCTTACCGTTTCAATGCCTGCAGCTATGAAGTCGATAATGGCCGACTTCTTGTCGCGTATGTCCAACTCTTTGAGTTCGAGTATGTTGAGGAATACGCTGCGCAAGCCGTCGGCATCCTCGTCCTCGCAGGCCGCCGAGTTCTTGTGCACCTCCAGTTCGTTGTCGATGATCTCCGAGATGACACTGCAAAAAACAAAGAAACACATATTAAATATGGCTGCCTGGAAAGCCTAGGCGTGTGGTTTATACCTACTCATAGATCAAGTCCTCGGCACGCGCGAACTCCCGATACGTCTTGGTCGGGAAGTACTTCCAGAGGCCCAGACCATAGTAAGAGTCGCGCTGCGAGATGAAAAGCTGTTTGACAGCCGCGGCCAGCTGGCTGATCTTCTCCGGCTGCCTGGCATTGGCCGCCAGGAAGCCCATGCGCCTGCCCAGCATCAATGTGCAAACGGCCTCCAGGCCCATCAGATTGGCCAGCTCCTCGAAGTTGGGCACCACCTGAGTCTGAGGATCGCGCCGAGCGCGCAGCAGCTCAACGAAGTCGTCGCAGACCGCGTTCAGGGCGGGCAGAAAGTTCTGCAGGATGCGCGGCGAGGTGATGCTGGAGGTGAGCGAGGATCGCAGCAGCTGCCACATGGGACCCTGTTCGTTGACAATCCCCACGCTGGCATAGCGATCGGGTCGCGACTGACGGTACATGACAATGATTTCGGTGGGCGGACGAAAGGGATATTTGCTGGGATACTTGAGCACCTTCTCGAGATCCTCGCGCTTATACAGGTGCACAATGGGCACATTGGAGGGCATCACCTCTAGCACAATGTCGCCGTACTGTCGATTGAGATCTGCAGAGCGTACGAATAGAAAGTTATTGGCAGCTGTTCGTCCAGACTCTGAGGGTCTTTCACCTGCGTAGACCTCGTGCAGCTTCGTCATTTTGTAGCGCCTAAAGAATATGAGGAATATCCATTTGGTGCCCAGGAACGGTATGCGCTGTGGTCCCGGTATATCCCAGATGCTTCGACGCCTGCGCTCCTCAATGGGCGTGGCATGATAACAGTCCTCGAGCGGCGTATTCTTCAGCAGCGGCTTCAAATAAATCGCTCCGATCTTTTGCCTATTTATCGCACAGTAGCAACCGAGTACAAGTGCCAGGGCGAGCAACAGTATCACGGCCATTACCATTGGACGCTACAGAGAGACGTAGACAGAGAGAGAGAGAGAGAGAGAGAGACAGAGTGAGAGGGGAGATCGGTGAGTTGCGGGGTTATCTAGTTGCTTGCCTTTCGGATTTATGTCGATTTTTTTTAAATTTTTTTTATGCAAATTTTCTAGCACTTGAACAATTTTTGAGGCATTTAATTGAAGTCATGCCAAACCGGTCTCTGGCCCAACTCTAAATGTTGTCGCACTTATATATAGAAAAAGTGCCATTTATAATCGGTGCTAATCATTGATTTTGCATTCGAAACGGGGAGAATATGATAAGAATTTTCACTTTTTTTTGCGACAGGCTGGCAGATAAGATAAAACCAACAACGATACAGTTCAAGGTTATAAAAAATATAAAAACCTACGACACTGTGACTTGCCAAAAAATAAAACATAAATAATACACACACACACACACACACACACAAGTAAAACGAACGGTGACTAAAATTGCAAATTGTACTTGGCCGATATCGGGCAAGTTTAAGTGTCTAGGTCAAATAGAGTGTCTGAGATTTATATAGTATATTTAAATATACATACGGCGAGAACTAATATTATTTAGTATATAAACAACGTTTGCTTTTCTTTGCGCTAAGACAAGCCTAACTTTAACACACAAGCCTAAGATTCGAACCTAGGTTCTGTTAAACAACCTATTTAAATACTTTATTTGCACTTTCCCTCGAATTTCGTCCACAGTTTGGCTAATGCAATAAACGTTTATATTTAATAAGCCAGTTTCTACTTTTTTTTTCACATATGTACATATATACATTTTATTTTACGTACATAAAAAAAGCGCAAAAAGAATACGATAAGAACTTAATAGTCAAAATAATATGTATATTTATATATATATATATAAACTCTTTTTTTTTTTTTGAAGCGTCATTGCCCGAAGCTGTCGTAAACTTTGGTGTGATAAACAAAAGGCCGAAGAAAAAAACCCGAATTTTTATTTGCGCATTGGCCCATTAAATTGTTGCGTGGTGAAGACACAACAAAAAATTGCTAGAAATTGTGAAATTCTAAACCAAAACAGAAAAAGCAGAAAACAGAAAACAGTAAACGGAAAAAAGAAAAAAGAAAAAACGAAGACTGAGAGTAAAGAACGAAAACTTTCCCATCGTCTCGTGTTGCATAATAAATTACATAATATGCTTTCTAATGTCGCATTCTAACCGGGCTTTCTTCGCGCTGGCTCTCTCGGCCAGTTTACGAGCCGGTTTTGTTAAATGCCTTCTAACGCGGCTCTAACGATGCTCCATTCATTGCCCCCCCGCCAGATCTGTAGATATCTGCATATTAATCATGGCGCTGGCAGCCGCGACGATCGACGATCAACGATCAACGATCGACGATCGAAGAGTAGAATTCGCAAGAATTCTTATTAAAAGCGAGTTTTTTTTTCCATTTGGAAAAGTGAGATGCGCTTAGAACGGCGCACGCGCACAGCCCCATAGATGAGGAAGTGATTAAGAGCCAAGAAGGAAGTTGAGAAACTGAGCTGAACTGGCTGTGATTTCAATTTCTTGTATTGCCACTTTTTTTTTTTGGTTTTTTTTTTTATTTATTTTTTTTTTTGCCAAGCCAAGCCTATCGATTCATTCATTAAGGAATACTGCCATGTCACGTAGTAGATACCCCACAGAAATCAAGTCACAAGCCCCAAAGCCGGAACTGCCTTATCTTAATTTCTTCGCAAATAAATGTATGTATATGAAGAGCTGCCTCATCGATTGATTACTGGAGATACGTTCAATGTGTTTGTTCCTAATCTGAACAAATAGTGTTTTAATATCTATAAGCGTGTATTGAGTTATTGGCCCACGATCATTAATCATTCTGAAGACATAGCTTCAGGCGCTCAAATGGAATGTTCAGTTAATGGATAAATAAGAACACAGTCGAAATAGAAAAGAGTGGAAAGAATATTATGTCCAAAAGTTGAGGTAAGAACAAATTTATTGTGACTCTTGCATAGCTAAATTTAAGGCAGTTTCCTATAGGCACAGCCCACTGTACGGGTCGTACGCCCCACCAAGCGAACTGTGGCATTCCTTGGCTCAATTTGGTTGAACATTTTTGCAGCTTTCTTTGGCTTGGGTTTTAGCTTACAGCTTTACAGCTTTCGATGAATGCTTTCCCAAAAATTTATTTTCGACAAATTCAGCAATTTAGTTTTGCATTGAACTGATTCCTGTGGCGTCCAAGTCCAAGTGCAACTGCAAATTATTGTTGACACCTACATAAAATTATTCAGCACTTTGCTTAGTTACTCTGAACAAAAAACGAACGTTGCTTAAAATGTGACACAAAATATAAATATAAAAAAAAAAAACTAAAAATGAAAAAAAAGTGTTCTACCAATTAGCCGATATTTTGTCGTTGTTTATTTTGCGAAATAAACAAGTTTTGTGTTTTCATCAGAATTTACATAAAGTTTTGAACATATTCTTGGCTATTTTTTTTATTTTTTTATTGGCACATTTTTCACATTTATGCAAATCAGACGAACCAAAAATAAAATAAAATATAATAAAAAAAAAAAACAAATAAAAGCAAATAAAAGCCACGCGATCCGCTGCGCAGTTTACAAAAAGAAGAAGAAACCTCAGCTCGACATCAGCAGATTATGTCACTAGCGAGCATATAACATTGCACACGCAACGGAACCCAAACCGAACCGATTGGCTTCATGGTCACGGCCAAGTCTAAAAGCGACAAACGGCCAACGGCCAACGGCGAACGGGCCAACGGCCAATGGCCAACGGGCCAACGGGCCAACAATTTTTCGCGCATAGCATTTGTCAGCTGTTCCATGAACAGATAGACGGGCCTGAATGAGAAAGAGTTAGCCGCTCTCAGCCCATTAGCTAAGCCCTGTCCGACGTTTGGCCAAGTTCAATGTACGGCCAACGACGCGCGTGAGACTCAATAGAGGAGTCTGCAAAGCAGCCTTTGAATTGTAATAGAGAAATAGAGAAATAGAGAAATTTCGCATTAGATTTTTGTCTCTCTCTCTCTCTTTCTCTCTCTCTCTCTCTCTGTATCTCTGTCTCGTTATGGCCAAACTAGCTTTGGCTGTTTGCTGGTGTTTGTGAATTATTCAATAGCTGGCAGAATCGTTAGAAAGGCAATAGAGAAGAAAAGTGAAAGAACTTTTAAGGGGATCATAAAAAAAACTCGCATTATACATTCTTAGAATAACAATGAGCTTGCTATAAACAATTCTTTACCTTTTCACATACTTCACAAACAATCTTAATGATATTAGTATTCAACAAATTAAATATATATTTATCTTCCGCAGGCATTACAAATTGTTAATTAAAGAAAGATCGTAAAGATCTTGTGTATGCTCTTATTTGAGCTTCTTTTTGAAGCTTACATAATGAAAGTTAGTTAGACTCCGTTTAGCTGAGAACTTAACACAATTCCTGAATCAGTATTTAAGCCACATTCCTTATTCTCAAAACCCAGTTCAGATCCCCCGTAATCCTACCATAAACAAACAAAATTTATCATCGCCTCCAAAAGTGGCGGTCAATGCACGTTTTACAAATACAACAATAACAACAACAACAAAAAAAACTGAAAAAGTTTATAAAGAAAGAAAAAGAAAAAGAAAAAGAAAAAGAAAAAGAGGAGCGACTGACATTCACTTTGAAAATGCATACAAAATTTACAATAATTTATTTGTGTTTATTACAAATCCGAATGGAGTTTATTTTTAATGATGATAATGAACTTGAGCCGCATATATACATATGTGTATATACATATATAATTGATATTTGATAACAAAAGGAAATTGTTATTAAAAATTATATCAATAAAGAGCGAATACTTAAAAGCTGCCTCCCACTTGCTGGCAAATAAAAATAATGAGTAAATAATTAAAAAATTAAATAAAAGAAACAGCCGTGAGAAGAGCTGAGAAGCTAATTGCAATTTAATGTTTGCCAAAGTAACATAAATATTTATATATAAATGCTATATACATATGCATGCACATATACATATATGATTGCATATACGTAATATATACATATGTAATAAAAATACATTTTCTGATATCATTTTGATATTGCGTACATTTAATTATAAAATTTTGATTAGCTGCGGCTAAAAAACATTTTTATTTGCGAGTCTTACACTTCAAGAAACTCAAATGAAAATCTGGCAAGAACTTTGTTAAAAAGCAGCCAAAGTAAACATTTTTTATTTGTAATTAAAGTTTCTTTCATTTATATATTAAATAATAATAAAGCTCTCAGGGCATACGAACGTCATATTATCTTCATATTGGATGGACCATATTAAAAAAGTTACTGTAATGAGTTAATCAAGAATATGCTACAAGATTCTTTGACCTTGACCTATTTCATCTATTGAGATACGTACAAAGTTCAACTGTATGAATATATGAATAATATACTATAAATCTTATATGTCGCCTGCATTAAGATTCCTATTAGATCATGTTCATATTGAATTGTCCATTAATTGAATGTTTCTCTCTCTCTTAAATTCTGAGCTTACCTTTTTTATTGCCAACTTTTTTTTGTAAGTCCAATAGAAAATCCGTTTGGTTTGTGTTGTTGTTGGTTAAGTCTGTGGACTTTCAGCTAGCATTTCGGGCATTTTTTTGTTGTTCACTAATTTAGCTTATTTACTTTAATTGATTTATTGACAACATTGCACTGAATATTATTTTGTATGTAGATGTGTAAAGCTATTATCACTAACCGGCATTTGAATTGATTTTAATATAAAAAAAAAGTATAACTAATTGATATTTTCTTTTTTCTAGAATATTTTATAAATATTTTAGCTATATTGCACATTGATTATATATTTGTTGATGTTGTTGTTAAAGCTCTATTCCATCGATTGGATGTTCTCTAATCAGAATCACAGACTCCTCTCGTTGTTGTTGTTGTTAATGGTGCTCTCGTCATGGTTGCGAACAAACAATAGAATATGCTAAGACTTATTATTTTATACACATCCAGACATTGATTGCACTTTTGCACTGGCAACTAAAAGATGCGTAATTGCTGTGCTGTGTGTAATCAAAAACCGCATCCGTATCCGTTCAATAGAAATGTGTTTGCGTATGTGTTAGTTAGTGTGTGAGTCTGTGTGTGTGTGCGTGTGTGTTTAGCTTCTAGCGCACCCGGAGGAATCAACCAACTGGCAGAATTAAAATCCGATACAGTAGCCACACAACAGTAAGCACAGTGCCCGCTGCGATGACAACGGCGACGCTTAGTCAAAGACTGACTGAATATGAATGGGAATGCGAATGAATGTTGAGCCCACACGACGAGCGACGAGCACACGATGGGCGAGACAAACGATCGGTTTTTAGCGTTTGAGCGCCTCGGCAATGCGAACACGCGAGCGGCTCTTCCAACTGATTTAATATAACCAGGCACAGCACAACAGATGCAGCAACAAGTGGCTGGCTACGCTTCGTATACGGATCGATCGCGGCGATCGGCTTTTGTCTGATCGTGCAATCAACGAGCGCACGATCAACGATCAACGATCGATTGACCGACCGACCAGCTGTTCGAATCCGTTTTGTGTGAGTAAGGTAAGTTTCTCTAAGCGTGTGCGTGTCTCACAGTCACTGTGTGCGTCTGTGTGTGTTTGTGTGTGCGGTCTGGTCTCCCGGCAGGCGATGCCGCATGATGTCTGATCCAAAAACTCTCTCACGCTCGTCAAAGTCGCGCTCTCGCTCTCTCTCTTTGTGCTACTCTTTACGCTCTCCCGCTGATAAGAGGCCAACAACAACAACAACAGTAGCAACTGCTGCTGTCGCTTGACTTCTCTCGCTCGCTGTTTGCGTTTGTTTTTTGTATACGTTTTTTTTTTTTGCATATAAAATCTCAATGAAAGTTTGCTATTAAACAATGGAAGCCAAGGCGTTTTGTTGCCGTTGTTGTGTGGCTTATTGAAATGTTTACATCGAGAGTTACATTTATGCAACACATTGGCAGGCGGCGACAGCAGCAGCAGCTACCTCAATGCGTGGCCGCGTGCGCTGCCTGGAGCTGCCTTCTCAGCGCTGGCTGCTTGGCGTGAGGTAGGTTGGACTACAACTACTATTACAACAACGATAGCGACGGCGACGGCGACGGCGACGGCGACGACGACAACAACAAATGCATAACTGGTTCGTCTAGGCAACAGAATCAGCTGTGCTCCGTCTGATGTCTGCCTGCTGCAACAATGTTGCACGCCCGTTGATGATGGCTGGGATTTGTGCGTGTGTGCGACTGAGCAGCACGAGCAGCAGCAGCAGCAGCAGCAGGAGCTGCCAGAGCTGGCGGTGGAGCAGCGGGCCAGGGATCGTGTATAGTGCATAGAGGGCGAAATGGTCCAACGGGGTAAACAAGGGGACGAGTGTGCGCGCTAATTGTCTTGATTGAGTTTTAAATTAATGCGAATTTGAGTTGTAAGTTCTGTTTGTTGTTGTCGTTGCTGCTGTTGTTTTAAGTCATGCGATATACACACAACACACACACACACACACACACACTCACACACACACTTGAACTAAGTGCCTGAAAGTGTTGTAGTAATAATTTAATAGAGCGACTAACTAAGGCAAAGGGCTGATAGAGTAACTAGAGTTAGGAGTTATTTGAAGTAGAAGAAATGTGAATGGGTTTGAATAAAGATTATTTGTGAATAAGACTTGAAGATATAATTACAAGTAATGTTATTCAATGATTTATGTTTGATATTAGACAATAATACTTTGAGTTAAATCCTAAATTAAACTTAATGCTCTGGAACAGATATTCTAATTTATTTGCATTGAAACCCATAAGTCTAGAAATTAAACAAGGCACCAAAAAGAAGCTTGTTGGCTTGTTTACTTCTTCTTAAGTCTAAGATTAATTCTTAAGCCGTGTTTTAGATTTTCCAATTAATTTTCCTGTCAAGTGTTCAACTTTATTGATTTGTTAACAGCTCTCAAGCTCTTTATTAATGTCACCGACTCGAACTGAATCCTGTCGATCGGCAAACAGAAGATTCTTTAAAAACATTGTGATTATGTCGCGTCTGTTAACAAACTGATCGACGGACGAAGCGAATGAGTGACTGACTGAATGAATGAACTAATGAATGACTGACTAAATGCAAGCGCATGGGCTCTGCATTATTAATTAACTTGACTGTTGTTGTTGTTGCTGTTGTTGTTATTATTGTTGTTGTTGTTGTTGTTGTTGTTTTTGTTGTTGTTGGCTGCCGCTCCTTGTAAATCCAACCATTATGCCATACCAGACTGCCTGCCTGCTTGGGCTGGTTTCCTCGCCATGCCCGTCCCGCCCCTCTCTGTCCGCCCCCCCCGCCCCGCCCCTTCACTGTCCCCACTTCTCTGCCCCATCTTCGGGTTGTCGCGTCTTCATTTCGGTCTCAATCTCGGCTCGGTTGGTCAGTCAATCAAAGGCAAAACAAAACAAAACAACAACAACAACAACAACAAGAACAACAAAAAAAACAAAAGGCAATGCTGTTAATTCTTTTTTTCAATTAGTTACACACACACACCAGTAACAACAACAACAACAACAACAACAACAACAACAACAAGCCTCTTTTCCAACGAACAGGTTTTTCACGCGCTGTGGAGGACGCCAACGTTCTTTGCTTTGTGGTTTGTGTTTTCAAGATTTTCATTTGAATTTTCATTTCACGACAAGTTTCTTCCTTTAGGGGCTTAGAACTTTTTTTGTGCCCTCACTTTTCTCTTTCTCTAACAACTTTGGTGCGCGAGCGCGAGAACGAGACCGAGATAGATAAAGAGAGACAGAGAGAGTGAGAGAGAGAGAGAGAGAGAGAGTGAGAGTGAGAGAGAGAGAGAGTCGCTGGGTTTAAACTACAGTATGTAAATGAAGGCTGGCCGACTCGACCAGGCTCGACAAAGTTCTTTTCAACGCGCCCGCCGCGACACTTTCGGCTCACTTCATTTTATGGACTAAAGCGTAAGACTTGGGATCGGGTTTTGCGCCGCGTCGCCGCATCATCTCTCGGCACACAGCAATTGCTATTGGGGGAGCTGCCTTTGATGGAGCCTCAGCTCCGCTTGCCGCCGTGTCAGACTCGGTTTCGGTCTCAGTCTCAGTCTCAGTCTCGGTTTCAGTCTCAGTCTCAGTCGCAGTCGCAGTCGCGGTCCCCATCTCCATCTCCATCTCCATCTACGTCTCCATCTTCATCTCCATCTCCATCTCCATCTTCACAGTTTCAGCGTTCCCTTAACATTTAATGAGCATTAACAAGCTGCACTTAAATGCAATAACAACAACAATTGATAGCAGGCAAGAATGCTCCATTTGAAGAAGAGAGGCACGCAGCTAATGAAAGAGTTTCGACGATCGCCAGGTGCCCTGCAAAGGGAACAACCCTTCTCTGCGATTCTCAAAAAGTTAAAGGAGCGCCATTTACTTAAAAACTAATCGTGTAGTCCTTGTTTAGTAGTTGATTGAGATAGTGAGAAAGTTTAAAAAATATTAAAGCTAAAAGCTTGAGGATTTTATAAAGCCTTTTAATAAGTTTACCAAAAAAGATGTTATCTTAAAAATGGCTTATGTGGTAAACAAAAAAAAATATATATATATAAATACTGTAAAATGCTAAATAACTATTAATTTTTTTATTTTTAATTATTTTTATTTTATGCAAAGCAATTTTAATGAGTATTTGTGTAAATCATGAAAATTAAAAAGAAGCAGTCCAAGTGTAATAGTATTTTATAATGCCCACACTCTAGACTTTCTAAAGAAAGAAAGACAGGTCTCAAAACAGTTCTGATAATGCCAAGGTGTTACAGGTAAGTTTAAGATAAAACATAAATTGTTATTTGTGAAACTATTTTTTGTTTCTTTCCATACTTTCGTTTTGGGTCCTGCTCGCCCACATGCCAGTTGAGCTTCCAGGGTAGACACTGCAAAAAGCGTACTCACAATCAGCTCCACGCTGTCTGAGTGCACGAGCTTAAATACGAGTACTCGTGTGCGTTCATGTGAGTGTTTTCGCTTGATTTACACGAGCTGCAAATTCATTTTGCCTTCTTCGTGGTGTTGTTGTTGTTGTCGCTGTTGTTGTTGTTGTCTTGATGCTTCTGCCTCGAGTGCTCAAGTTGCCAGCTGCCTGAGGGCCATCTCGAATCCACACGGTTGTGTATGTGACCCAATGATCTACAAAGGGCGCGGGCAGCGGCTCTAAAAGTTGATAAGGAAAAAAAAAGAAGCGAAATCTATCCTCTAGCATAATCTACTAGTAATACAAGACCAGAGGGCACTACTACACACACAGACACACACACACACACACGGACACACACACAGACACTTGGTGCTGCCCATTCATTGAGGCACTCACACACACACACATACACGTTCCCATTCATTTCCATATATTGCGTAGTCGCTTCGCTTGTCCTTGAACTTGACCCAGCGTCGCTGGCGAGCGGCCCTTTTTTATTGTTATTGTTGTTGTTGTTGTTGTTGTTGTATATGCTATAATTAATAAATTGTAGTCTGTGCTGATCTCTCTCTCTTTCTGTCTCTCTCTTTCTTTCTCTCTGGTGGCTACTTATCTTTTAAGTGGTTTTGTCGTTACACATTCTTAAGTTGTTTCATCTTTCTTTATTTATTTTGATTTGAGTTGTTTGAGTTTGTTTGCGTATTGAACAAATTTTATGACACTCAACGTGTTGATCTCTTTGCACTTTTGGCTTGATAAGATTTCTGTTTTATTTTGGCATAATATTGCATTCTTTGTTTACTTTGCTTTGTTTGTTTATAAATCATTTCAAAGCTGTCTGCACTTTATCAATTAATGCGAATAGGAAGTGTGATGCCCAAAAGAAATCTAAGGTTAATGGGCAGTGATATTGTTAGGTGTTCACTGAGTTCGAATTAATTTATATATTTAATACTCTTTTTTTTTTTAAATGAATCTTTCGGCGCAATCCTTATAAATATGCTGCTTATAAGTATTCAAGTTGAATAATTGCTTCAAGACATTTAAACAGCAATAGGATGTCAACTTAAAATATATCAGTATTTTTTTCGAGTATTATATTTAACAGATTAAAGTATATATATTAATTTAAATATCAGTTGTATTTAACTGTATCTATAAAGTCTTAAAAATAAACGCCCGTATCTCTTAAGTTTAGCTATGATTAAATATGCAATTTTGTTTAAATATTTACTTATTTATTTAAAATTGGAAAAATAAGTTTTCTCTATATGAGCATAAAATTTAATAGAGAAATTTAATTTTTCCAATTTTAATTGAGTATGTGATGCTGATTAAAAATATATATGAATTTATATATATATATATTAAAATAGCTTTTATATCTCTAACTTTATCTGTATATACATATATATTTCTGTGCAAAAAAATTATATATTTGTTTTAACAATTTAAAGAGTGTTAATACATACATATGTACATATATAAAAATAAATTCGTAATTATTAATACAACAAATTCAATTATTTTTAAACATTGTCTTAACTATATGTATGCATATATTTACAATTATGCATATATATCATATATAAATATCATACTATTATTAAAATCAGTCAATTTGATTTTATAAAAATTAGCTTTTAGTTTTTGATTAGGTATAACAATAAACTACCAAACATTTGGAGACTACCCATAATATTCTTTAAGCATAAAGTGATTTTTTACCCATATCAACATTTTATATTTAACAGCTAAATAAATTCAGCAGCGAAAATTCAAGAATGAAAATCGCTCTCTTCATTTCATTCTCTCACTTTGTGGTTAAAAAAATACGAAAAAAAAACAAACAAAATTTAATTCAATTTATGCAAAATGCATTTCCGCATTGTGGAGAACCCGCTCGAACTTTGCCGAGCGGGCAAATTGTGCGACAACAACAACAACAACAGCAAAAAGTGATCATAAAAAAGAAGAGAACGAATCAAAACGGGAACTATTCCAGGTCTAGTTTGTTTAGGCTGTGACTTTGTGACTTTGGCTTTGATTAGCGCTTGCAAATTGTTTGCATTGACATCATTTTTGTTTTCGCCGTTGTTGAACTTTCTCAGACTTTCTCATGCCGAGCTCGACAGAATTTGGCCGATGGATATCGTTTTGCATAGGTCAAAAATATTTAAATATTTCGTCGAACGTTTTGTTGTCATAGCTCTGGCGCTACTCGTATTACCCAAAAGCCCCGCCCCTCTCCCCTGCCCCGCCCCAGTTCCACCCTAAACCCGACTCCAGCCAGACTCGGTCTGCTTGTCTACAATTTCAGTTCGAAGCGCTTTTCTAGGTTATTTTAGTCATGCACTTTTTTGCATTGGCAGCTTTTGCGACTCGCATGCAAATTTCGTAACAGTAAATTTATAGGCCCAAAAGCCCGCACGAGTCTTTAACGTGATAATGGATTTGTGTGTGCATTTTTTTTTTTTCTTTTGGATTATCAGGGGTTGGCGTCGTCCAACGTTGCGTATGCTTATTAATTTGTAAGTTATTCAAATTTGATGGGAGAATATTTAAATATAAGTTGGAAATATTAATTAATATTTTATGAAGATCTTTTAGCTTAGTTGAAGTATGCTCAAAATTGAGGAATAAGTATTGCCTATTAAATGCATATTTTATTTGTTTTTAAAAGTCAAATTTTAATAGAAATTTAAATTTAATTCTTTTAAATTAATTTTACACAAAATCTATCCATGAAACCAAAGAATATTTAAACATGGATAAACTTTAATAGTTTCATTTAATGACTTTGTTTTAATAGTATTGTAAGTTTGCCCAACTATATCAAGTATGATATATATCTTGATCAGGATAGATTCTTAAGAACTTAATCAGACTGTATTCGAAAACTAAGAAAACCAAATAAATTATATATTATATATATGCACATCTTGACTCATCTTTTGTAAAACAAGTTTATTATAAGTTTATTTTTAATTTAATACTCAATATTATTTTATTAATACTTAATATTCCTTTTAGAACCATGTCTTGTTGATACTTATGTTGTCGTGTTATAAACTTCATGCTAAATAATAAGAATTGTGTTCAAAATTTTACTTTTTCAAGATTTAACTGACAAATATCGAAAATAGACTCCTTAATTAGTTTGTGTACTTAAAATTAAAATAAAAAACCCTACTGTATTGGTTAGCATATTCTCAAGTTAAACTAGTTTGATCATGGCTCAATCCCAAAAAAAACACAATTTCGTCTTCATATTAAAGAACATTTTCCAAAGCTGGCGCCCTCAATTAGAATTAACGGCCATTTATCGAACTAAACTTGAGTGCATTTACTGCGACGCTTAAAAGTATGCTACAAAATTGGGCTTATCAGTCAAAGCCAAGCCACAGGGTGCTCCATGCACAAATAAAAGGCAGGTACGCCTCAATATAAACATTTATGGCACAAGTATAAACAAATGATCAAATTTAATTAATGGCACATTTATTTTTGCTGCTGCCACTTAATTTTTATAAATCGCAATTCAGCCACACCACGCGCAATTAAACACGGCAACCGCCGCGACAACAACAACAACAGCAACAACAATAACAACAACAATTGTGTACACAACACAGCAACAACAATTATTGCGACAATAACAGCTGCGACAGTTTTTCGATGCTCGTATTACGAATATTGTCATAAAGCCCGGCGCCAGCCTGGTTAACCCCAGCCCCGCCCCCAACCCCAACCCGAACCCAACCCCCTTTAAAGCTTTTGGTAAAAGCCACAAAATGCGTGTTTATTAATTAAGCGCATTTGTTTTCATTAAACAAACGTTTTAATTGAGCATGAAACTTGGCGCCGAATGCGAAAACAGCGCCAGCCCGCGACGCGACCAAATAGACGCTGTCTGTAAAGCCGCAACCCTTTTGCAACCCCAAAACTCAAGCTCAACTCACCTGACAACTCAAGAACTCACCTACCGCCCCCCCCCCCCCCCCCCCCCCCCCCCCCCCCCCCCCCCCCCCCCCCCCCCCCCCCCCCCCCCCGCCCCCCCCCCATTTGCGTATTTTAATGGATTATAATATTCTTATTGCAGACATAACCAGATGAAAATCCGCGTTTTCCGACGTGATTGATGAAAGTGGCTGGAAAAAAAGATTTATACAAAGGAGACCTCACAAGCTTATGATTTTGTATGGTATATAAACATATATTTAAATTACATTTTTTATAAGTGAACACAAAGGAGTTTATTTAATTCCTCATCATTATAAACTTATATAAACTTTATAGAAGAAAAAAAAAAGTTTGATAAATATACAAATACTTAATTTATATTTGTGTTAATTGTGAAATAAATAAAAGAAAAATAAATATGACAAATCCAACAGCTCAAATATATAAAGATGCTAACATGGTATTATATACTGATAATTTATAAATAAATATACAAAGGTAAATGATCTTTGCATACTTAAATTCAATAAGTTGACACAGAATTATTATTTAAATCATCATAATCAGAAGAAGCTATTAAATCATTAAAATGTATAGAAATTAATGATAGAAGGAGAACTATCCCCTGCAAATATATATACTTATATAAATATTAACAGATTAATATTTATATATACTCTATAAATAAATATAGCCAGTTACATTTTCGTCGTATACCTAAAAATATAAATATAAAAATGAAAATAAAAATAAATAGGTTCTTAATTAGTTTTCTCTTTCCCACATTTATCAGATAAACAAACTCATCTTTTGTATGCAAATTGCTTAGAAATGAAATAAAAAATATATTTGTGTAAAATATACAAATGAAAAGCTAAAATTTATAAAACGCTTACACAAAGGTTTTATTTAAATCAAGCTGTTGAAACGTTTGTAAAAGGTAAAGAAAATAGATATTTTGTAAAACTTTCCCATTCCAGATAAATATTTATATCTACAAGAAATTGATATATACACAAACTATATTCCAATAATATCATTAAGTAAGAGATTTTAGTATACTTCAACTAGGTATTTAATTTTATATATATGCTCAAATTTATTATTATATATATTCTCAAATTTATCTAAAATTTATAGGTTTAAATAGACGAACTCATATCTTTAAAGTTGCACTCAAAAAACAGTAACCCAAAAATGTTGTTATTTTTCATATTTTTCAAAATAGCTTAAGTTTAATTTAATTTCTTAATTTTTATAAATGTCACAAAAAAAGGAGTGATCAAAGATGGATTCACATTAAATTAAGAAATGTTTTCAAGTTAAATTAACAACGTTTTTAGCTTTGTTTATTGGCAGAAGACAGACATTTTCTATTAACGGTATCTGCCTGTTAAATGAAGTTAATCTAAGACTGAAAAAGTTTTTGTACTACTCGCAAGTCTTGCAACGTTAATAATTATTTATTGAAACATAGAATTGGCAGCTGTTTGAGTTATTTTCATGTCTTGGGCTAAATGCACAATATATATTCCTCGCTATCCTCAACGCTCCTTCCAGCTCCTGGCCCAAGCAAGTGAATGCCGCACACAAATCATAATCCTGCTGGAGATAAAGTAATGCGGCGCTTGACTGCTAAATGGATTTCCCAAAGCATTTGCCAAGTTTATGAAAAATAATCATAAAGAGCGAGAGAAAAGCAAATAGATATACGTATGTATATAGATATATATATTTACGCATTGGACTGGCGTATAAAGTGCTTTTAAAAGCCAGTTGATGTGTTTGGTAGGGGGGGGGGGGGGGGGGGGGGGGAAAAGTTTTGGGGGGGAGGGGTTTTTTATAAGAAAAAAAAAAAATTTTGGGGACTTGGCAGGGGACCACTTGAATAATGGCCTTATCCAGGGAACACAGCAAAAAGAGTTGGCCAAAAATGTGGGTTAACTTCAACCTTAATAAAGTCGAAATGGTCTATTTGAAAAATAGCATGTACACATGAATGAATTTTTTAAAATAAGAATAAAAGTTGCCTTTAATTCTTAAAGGCGAAGACAAAGCTAAACCTAGTTAAAAAGGTTTAAATGTGTTTTAAGCAAATACACTTAACAGGCAAAAGGCGACCTTTTCCAGCCCAAAAATATTTATTCTTGGTCAACTAGCCATGTTTGACTCTTGGAGCGTCTTTCTATTTACATAAAGGAAAATATCTTATTTAAAGAGTCAGAGATAATGTTTGATTTATTTAATTAAGCGTGTATCAATAAAGTTTTCTTGATAACGTTAACAATTGGACTCTTCACTTGTTTCTGGACATATCTTTAAGATTATTATAATCGCTCTGATCAAGATATCGAATAAGTATTAACTTATTGGGGACTCGGAGTACGCAATATATAAAAAATAAAAAAAATAAAGTAAATAAATAAATAAATAAATAAATAAATAAATAAATAAATAAATAAATAAATAAATAAA